>UELW01000789.1:0-600000 GCA_900490495.1 Danionella dracula
TTTAAGCATTTCCGTCACATATAGGAACCCTGCTTAATCCACTTGCCATTAAACATCTATCTGAACTATTAAAGTGCTGTTATAGTTTAGAAATTATTGATCAAATTAAATCAGAACAATACTCTGTGTAAGGTGATCTGAGGTAAGGTTTCTTCATGAACAGATTTATTCTTCACTAGCTTGACGAAAACAAATCAGTGTTTGATCATTTGCTTGCCAAGAACTGATTATTAGAGCTGTCAATCATCACACTGGTGCTAATGCAAGATGATCACACATCCTCTGCAGCGTACTGCTGAAGATGATCTCACTGCTTCACATCCAGTAATGCACAGTCATCAATCTTTGCATGTGCTCCAGCACCCGCCTGGCAAATAATTCACCAGATCAGAACAGAACAGAAACAGAAACCAGCATTTGAGTTAATCGCGTATTAAATAACAAAAATCTACTTTTACCATCTGCTTGAATCGATATAATTAGAAAGAGATAGTTTCATAATGACAGCTCTTTACAAGCCATTAATAAAATTATATACAAAGATAAATTTCAGATTTTACCACATTTTAAAGTAAAAAAAAAAGCTACTTTTTTTCTGATTCAATAGCAGTAATAAAAGAAATAGTCAAGCATCTCACTTGAGGCTCTCCTGTGAGCTGGAGGACGAGCGGTCAGACTGTGGCAGAGACATAATGCTGTCCGAACTCTTCAGGTGAGACTGGAGGGCCTTCTGATAGCTTGACTCCAAAGCCTGAAACAAGAGTTCTGCCTCTCGGCTGCAATGGCCATGGAAGCTCCAGTAACACCTACAAAAGAAAGGAATAAAAAGTTAAACTGAACTAGAAATGAAGTGACAAAATCTCAAGGGGTTACTAAAATAAACATTCTTACTTTCTAGCCACAGACCGAGCCTCCGAGTCAGCATCATGGATCCCTTTCTTGATAGTCTCCGTCAAAACAGCCACATGCCTGGGATAGTAAGGAAACATGTTAAATGCTACTTATAAATCTCTGCAGATCCAACTCTCAAATCCTCAAGGAGCAGACACTGCTTGAGTTTGGAAGTGGGGACAAGAGGACCAAACCTCCTTATAAAAGACCTCTCTTTATTGCCATGGAAACAGCTGGGATCCATGGTTGCTATACCTCGCTCATCAATCCACCCGTAAAAGGAATCATTAGTTGCCCATTCGGCCTGGGTTTTATAAGTAACATGCATTTTTCACCAGTTAAATGTCACAAATTCACAGACAGCGTTAACTTGTTTGCTGCAGTTCTAATTATCTTTAACACGCCATTGAAGTAAACGCACATTGAAAAAAAAAAATCAAATACACATCAGGTATAGACAAACCTGTTCCTAAAGTGTTGCAGCCATATATATTTTATCTTCAACATTAATGAAAAAAAACCCATATCCCAAATCACCTGAATAAATTTACTATGCAGTAAAAACTACGGTAAAATTAACTCTAAACAGAATGTATTTGGTCCTACTTTGGATACGGACCAAAAAAAACACTCAAACAGCATTAAAATAACTTTAAATATCTAAATATAAATGTCTTACCAAAACATTGGAGTTTAACTGCATTTTAAAATGCAAGTTGATCACGTCAGTGTAAATTCATTTTAATGTGCACAAGAGTGTGAATTAAACTATGATTGGAACTAAAAACCTACAGGTCTGTGGCACTCTAAAAAATTATGCAACGGTTGGCAACATTATTCCTACTCACCTCTCTAGGGTTTGAGTCTGCCATTCTTGCAATAAGAGGTCCAAGAACTCATAACAACGCCTGAAAAGAACAAACATTTACATCAAAAATGCTGCGAAATATATGCTATTACAGAAAAAATTACATGGGAAGCTTAGCTACCTTCGAACAGCCACAGATTTAGAAGTGCAGTTGCTGGTGATGATTGGGATGAGGCGTGGGAAGTGTGTATGCTGGGATAAACACAATAAATGAACAACCTTAGTGTCTTGTTTCCATTGACAGAAATTTAGTCTTTGGGACTACAGATTAGACTACAGAAATGTAGTCTTTGGGACTTTAAATACAATTTTTGGTTGCAAAATTATATTAAAAAAGTAGATGGCAATTGAATAAAAAGCTGATATTGTTCCAATAAAAGAAAATGACTAAATCATCAAATCAAATTACTTGTCTTAATTGATCTCTTTAGTTTGTGTTGTTTGGTTGTTTTACATTTATTTTATGATAACGTATAATGTAAAAACGAAATAGAAGAAAATGGCTTACTCTTAAGATGAGTCGAATGGCAGCCATTCCGGACGTTGCCATAACTTTGGCGCTGTTGGGCACTAAGTTGAGCAGTATAGGCATGATGCTTTCAGCACCGTGGTCAAATTTATTCCCAAGGACTGAAGACAAATGCCTGTGGGACAGAAAACCCACCAATCAACAAGACAGAAACATAAAGATGTGTTATCTTCAGCTCTTGTGTAAATGAATCAAATGTATATGACATTAAGGGATGGGAGTCTTCTAGATATCCATCAGCCTGATGCACTTTAGCTGGAGAGCTGTCCTGCATGCCTCAGTCAGCAGAGCTTCACTTCATTAGAAACACATTACGACCCCGGATAATTAAAGAGCAGCACTGAGCCATGCTTAATCACAGAGACCTCCACAACAGCTTCATTTAGCCCTTTAAACAACACTTTAAACTCGTAAGTTGGTATTTGAAACTGGGCATGTGCAGTCGATGATGAAGTGAGCTGGACTTAAAATCCATGTTTGATCAATGCAGCAGCTGGAATGCTTTCTCGTTTGAATACTTCACTAAACACATCTCCTTCAAACCCCCTAAATCTAATTAAAGAGAAATTTTTTACCCTAATGTGATGCAGGCTTCTCGAACCACTTGGGAGCGGAGATCTTTTAGCAGACATCTTGAAGGCACCTTCTAAAAGTCTCAGCTGCTGAATGAAGCCCTCGTGTTCAGTCGCTCCAGCCAGAACCAGCGAACGCACTTTCTTCAGCTGAACACACGATGTATACCACATGACTCATCACAGTGATGAAAAACTGTCCTTCAAACTGAACAAAAGTGATGCGCTAGAACTCACAGCAGTGACACGGTGCTCCCAGTCCTGCTTGTCATCTGAGAGAACTTCACGAATCTTATTCAAGGAATCCTCCAGTTCCTTACTGGAATATATCTAAAAATGGATATCATAACTAATTGGTTCCTTATGCACTTGGGAGTTCATGACAAACAGCATTGTATTTATATTTATTTACCTGCACTGTAGGAACATCTTCAAAAGCCTTAATAAAATCTTCCTCATCCAGAGCTCCTGCACTGGCCCCATCCTTCCCTGAGGTGGGAACAAATAGATGCATTACAGAACAGATTAATTTTTTTATTATAATCTGGTACTGTAAGAGAAAGAGAACTCTATCAATAGGTTAAGAAAGCAAATATGTTCAAATATTTACTATGTATACTGCATATACACAACTTCAATAGAGAGAACATTTCTCTCAGATTCTAGATATATTGTTGGAATTGTGAATAAAAATAAAAATATTTATTATAAACACAAATATGACACCTCTTTTCACCCTGTCATCCCAGTCAGCGTTTACAGACTTTTAAAACTACAGGAGAATAATATTAATCTGTGCTGTTGATTAAATATTTGCAAGCTCTGTCTGCTGTTCCATACATCAATATACAGTCAATATATAACCTATAAACAGTCATTATATAACCTATATACAGTCAATGGTCAAGCCTCACTCTACCAAGCCTCTACCAACCTTTATTAGACAATACCTCGCCTGTTTGAGATGTTAAAAAAAGATTTTTTTTCATGAATCACATGGCTTAACACACTCATTTCACCAACATTAATAGTAATGTACACTAAAATGACAAATAATATTTGTTTATATGTTTTTTCCATGTGATATAAAAATTATTCTTCAAACACTGTTTCAAATTTGTGATGATTTAAAATCCAAGTAATCATGGAATGCTAAAGTTTCTGCATATTTTTGCTGTAAAAATATATTATGAGCTTGACTGTCATAGCTCATCAACAGCATTTTTTGCAGGTTTCATGAGCTCAAATGTAAGACTTTTACAGACATTAAGAATAAAATATATGTCAGCACTGATAGCGTAGCAGTACAGCTACATTAAATGCATTAAAAGGCCCCAAAAAATCTTTAAAAAATAATACAATTTAAGACCTATATCATAACAACAATAACACATACAAAACTTGCTATATATATAGATACACACACACACACACACACACACACACACACATACATACATACATACATACATACATACATACATATATATATATATATATATATATATATATATATATATATATATATATATATATATATATATATATATAGTCATTGTAACAATCCCTTTTGAGATTGTTCGCAGTTTTGTTTTCTTCAACCCTGGCAACCCCAAAACAACAACAAATAACACATATCAAATGAGCTTTACATTGACATCAGAACAAAAGACCCATGAAAAGACTTCATAAGAACCCATGGAAACCCTGATCAATGTTGCTGAATGCTAGCTTTCACATCTTAGCTGTGTGTGTGCGTGTGTGCGTGTGTGTGTGCGCATATGTTCCTCCCTTTAAATCCATCCTGCAAGAATGATGCACCTAACATGAAAATCAGTCCTGAATTCAACACACTGTTATATAATGTATAAATCTGCAGCACTGCCACGAACAAAATCCTAATGCATTTGCACTCATCCCTCCACTCGGGAGCTTTTCAAAAAAACAACAGTCATTCTCCTTTTTTTAAGGTGCTTATGAGAATGAACATTTTAAAGCAAACTGTACGTAACCATTAACGAGTGCGTAACCATTGACTCTCTCTTACCTGCAGCCCTGGATCCCGAAGCAGAACTGGGTCGTCTCATTGAACCCATGGTACCCCCTCTCCTGCTGTTAGAGAATCCCTTCGAAGAAGAAGAGGAGGAGGACCTGCCCCCATCCACCGAGTCTTCGTCATCAAGGTTCTTATCTGTGAAGAACACAGGCAGCATTGAGCAGTGCTTCATCAAAGTACTTTCACTGACGTTCTTCATCACGAAGATGGTTTCTCATCCACCTGCTGCTGAAAAAGTTGCTTTATTTGGGTAGATATTTTCACAGCGCATCATTTACTTCAACTGCATGACAAAACAATTATACATTTCGATCCATTTCGAGTAAAATATGTACTGAGGTATTACTGAGGTAAAAGTGTCAGAGAAGGCGATCTGCAAACTTATGTAATCTGCATTACTGTGATTACTGTGAGAGGCTATGAACTTGTTGCTACATTAATATTAAGGTAACTTTGACTTTGCTTTGAAGTGGACAAGAGGTTGTTTTTCTCAATTCTGGAATTCTTTTTTTAGTAAAATCGTCATGTGAGAGGTGTCAACTTTAATTTAATCATGTAGCGAAATGTTACTAGATCAAAGTCTAATCTAACATCCAATTACATTTTGACAAGGTAAGATGGTAACAGAATTGCATTAAATGTTAACACAATAACAAGCCAATATGCCCTAAAAATAAAAGGGAAGGCTTACATTTATATTCTGTTAACTCCTCGGTTAACATTTCTTCATCAGTTGGAACCATATGTTCATAGAACCATAATCCAGTCTCAAACATAATGTGCTAATTAAAAAAATAAATTACATGAGAAAACAACTTTCCCTTCATGCAGCTACTCTCAAGCAAAGACCTATGCTTTATGTTCAAACCAGTTAATGTTTAAAGCACTTTATATGTATTAGCTATACAATGAGAGACTATGAAAGGCCATTGAAACAAAAAAAGGAGAGGATATGGATACATTCCAGCCGTCTGGGAGGAAGGGGTGGCACAGCAATCTTTCTGAATAGGAAGGAGTAACAGATGATTTATTACAGTGGTGAGATTCTCACAAAGCTCTAGTGCTGTCCGGCACATTAAACTAACCAAACGTCAAATAGATGACTGCAAATAACCTACATTTTGTCATCTTACTGTTTGGTTTAAATATGAATGGAAGGACATGTGCACAGTGGTCAGATGATACTCCATTTGATCAAGTATTTTCAAGAAAAATTTAAATTAATTCATGACAAAAATACAGCCAAATAATGAATGGCTTTACCTAATTAATATATGTGACAATCGATAGAAAGATAATTACAGTCCTTAAAATCTTACCATAAGATGTTACTGTAAGATCTCGAACGCCAGCTGGGATTGAAGGTCTATGTATCCAGTCTTGAAAAAGTGCTTAAAAGAATTAAATATGTCACATAAATCTAAACCTAAGCTGAAATTGATTATTTAAAAAATAATATTAAACTATAACCTCAATGTTTCCCAATTCCCAAATTAAGAATGTGAACCAGAGAGCAACATTTGAAAAACAGTTAAAACACTATAAAAGTAGGAAGCAGAATGCAAGGAATTCTAGTTCTGTGATATACAACAAGATAATTGCACTACACACTCCAGAACATTTAAAATGATCCCAGACATGAACCAGTTCATCAACCATTTGGGAATATCTGAGGTAATTGAAACGGTAAAAGTTCCCGTGATGGGGGTTCAGTCTTGACCAGAACCATTGAAGTTGAAGGTTTAGCATAAGATAAGACTGGAAAATACAAAGTCATTTTTTGTAATGTGGCTCTGTTTAACCACTGGACAGGTTTTTATATTTCGATGACAGCTGTGAAACTATTTTTTAAATAAATTGTGTTCAATTTAAGCTGAATAGTAGTTAAGATAAAAAATTATAACGTGATTTAAAAAATAAATCTACCACAAATTTTTGACAGGTTAAGAGTCCAAAATATTTGTTTAAGTAATGATCCAAAACATCCCGCAAAGAAGTAACTGTGAAATTAAAACCGATGAAATGTCTGGTGAGGGGCATTTATTGATATAAAGAAAAACACAACCCCCCCAACAATAGTTGGACAACGAGACCTATGTAAGTGAAAGATCCAATAAGGAATGAAGCGTTCTGCCCACAAAAGACATCTTTCATGACAGAGCATGTGGGTAGAAAGCTAAGGACAGTGGCAAAGATGGCACAAAGGCATCATTCATTATTATACTACCGCTATATTAACTAAACACTTGAGCCGGAGCTTGAAAAGTAAGTTCTACGGTAGGTGTCATGTCATTAATAATAATAATATTAGTAATCAGTATTGATTGAGTTGTAACCAAAACCGTTGACTACCCAGCATAACTCGTCACTTCTATAATTGGTGAAGAAATTGATATTGTCCATCATAAAATAGTTGTGGAAAAGAGAGCTCTCAAAGTTGACAGGCAACCTCTCTCTTGGAGCAGTGCTTGAAGATCAAAGTGAAAGATGTGAAATTAATTCAATTAATTTTAAATACCTCATCATGGCTCAATAACTAGTTCTGTGAACGCTCATCGAACACATGCAAACACAGCACAAATGCAAATGCTTTATCTATTAATTTGTATTATGAATGACAGAGAATAAGTCTTGGGCAAGGGCCTTACAACAACAATAAAACCAAGTGTTGCATGTGTTGACAGCCAATGAATGGATCTAAATACATGACTTCATTTCATTAAATGTCACATGACTTTGATGGCACCAATGAAGTACAAGGATGCTAACCCGGGGTTCATTAGAAACTGAAAATGTAATTCAAAGAAAATTTTTCAAGCAGCATAACCACATAACCGCTTAAGATCCATCAAACCTGAAAGTGGATATCGTGTATGGTTTGCATCACGTCTTTGATGAGGGAAAGACCCCCATTCCTTAATTAGCCCTCTCATTAAAAATGCATTTCATTTAATCAGTTTCATTTAAAAAAATAAAATAAAATTTTTCCCTTACAAAAGTAAAGACTTGTGTGGTCTGTTAAGTAACGGTGGCAGTAAAATGTATGTAACTTCCCAAGTGTCTTTCCATAGTTTATTATTAAACAAAAGTAATAGTTAATTTATATTATGACAATATAAATGCACCAAACTGTTTGTAATAAAACGTAAACATTTCTAGACAGTTTTAAAAGTATTGTCAGGTTTGTAACGCACAAATTAATGAAGCAGTTTTGATACAAATATCATCATAAAACATGGTTGAAATTGTGTTGGTGATATTTGAACTACGTCATATTTTATTTGGTTTATAAAGGAGCCAATTCAGAGACTATATAGATTGACTTTTAAGGTTAATAACTTAAAATACCGTCAGTGACTTCAAAGCAAATTTAATTGCCTTAAATGTTTATTCATCACTGCAAAATGCTGTAATGCAAGAAAAAGCTATTTAATTCTAATGCATCTGAATTTCCGGATGAACTATGTTGTCTGATGGCCCGCAAGTGTCTTATTATGTTTTAACGCTTTCTGTTTTTTTTTTGGCATATTAAAAAAAAAAATCTTCATAATAGTGTTTAACAATTTAGGAGACACTTGTAACACGTGGAAAATTGTGGAACATTGAATGATCTAAGTCAATTTAACTCATTTCCTTCTGCTGTTTTTTTCTCCCACAGGCTTGACTAGAACTTCTCGATCATGGGAAAAATAATAATCATAATAAATTAGGTAATAATTAAAGTAACAATCATTTCTAAAGCCTATTGCTTGTCTTTGGAAATCTACAGCATTAAAATAAATCTATATAAAATTTTCAGGAGATATTTTCAAGTATTTTATAAATAACTGTTCTAACATCCACTGAATTGAGGTTTCTACTTTAACAACACATAAAAGGAAATAAAAGATTATGTCCTTTTAAGAGAAAATACATTAAGGTCTTTTATTTGTGCTTTATTCATTTATTTTAATTGAACTAAAACTCAATTTAAATACCTGAATTAAATAGGAAAGTTATTACAAAACAAAAAATATTGTATGTAGATTACATGTAAAACAGGCGAGGTATAGTCTAATACATGTAGATTGCATTTCTAAGGAAATGTATTTTTATAGGGTAGACTCGCAAAGCAAATCATTAAATTTTCATTTTCACAATCTACTCAGCTGAAGGGCTTTGTCTCACTCTAACATTAGCAGCTACTGCTAGCCTGCCGTGTTTTGTATATCACAAAGTGTTATATTTGTACTTTCTGAGCAAAGAAAGGATTTATATCATCCTTAATGTGCATGCACTGACAGAATATACATAAAACGGGTTGCAGCTATAACTATAATAAATGTATTATTATTATTTGAAAATAAATGAATATTGTGTTTCATGTAGGGCTGTGTTATTATAATAATATTACATGTATTATTGTTTTATTTGATGATATGGTTTTATGATCAATCAAAACTCAATATCGTAACCAAAGTTTGATCAACTGCACAGCCCTATTTTGTGATGCATTTGTGGGTATTTTTAACCAAATCTATTACATTTAAAAAAATGATATATATTTCCCCTTCAATTTTCCTGCAAATGAGTTTTAGGCATAAAGCTAATGAGTTGTCTTGGTAGGGCCTGGGAAAAGCTGAATAACCTTTTCTGGACAAATTCCCAAACATTTTGACAGCATTTTAGTCGTTAAAACAAAGTCATCAAAATCCTGTACCAACATTTGTGTTGTATCTCCCTCACAGTACCTCCCACTGTGTGTGCATTCTCACCGACCACTTTTTTCATCTGTTGAATGAACAAATCCAATGACACTGCATAACATGTTTGAATACTTTGAGAGTGTCAGCATGAAAAGCCCCGAGCCCAAGTGACAAGTTTACATAACAGTGCCGGAGGACACACAAGCACACACCCACCCTGACCCATTATTCCCACTCTCTGTCTGATCTCTAGGTTTCAACATCAAGGGCACAACATACATTGATCTTATTCTTTACTAATTCAATCACCTCCATCTCTCAGATCTCTTTCTACTGTGTGGCATACAACAGGTTTTTCAAGAAAGAACTATGAGGCACACCTGTTCTCATAGCTACCGGCAGCTCCGTCTTCACAGAAGACACAGCTCGCTGGACCCCGTGCTGCCTGTGGTTGACGCAGGGAACGTTGATCAACGTGAAAGAACCAAGGGTTATTTTAAGAAATGCCTAATTCTGATTCATGGGTGAAAGGAAGCATGCTGTCAGTTGTTATTACAGCAAGGTGAGGAAGTTTCTATTTGTAGAATCCATTTCAAAACAACCTGCTAAGCACAATGTGGTAAATCGAACAACCACTTGACGTTCTCGAACCTAAACTGGGCATGGAATCACTAGAAAATATATTGAATAAAACAAAATCAACAGCTCCTGCTATTAATCAAGATGAGGCACGGTATAGCTAACTAAATCTAAAATGCTACAAAAGGTGAATTTGAGTTACAACAGCAAAATGTAAAAAAAAAAGCAGACGGCTGCTCTTTCGGTCATCTGTGGTTTTAATGAATTGGCATACTTTGCAATCTGGAACTAAGACACCAGTGATCAATGACCTTATTACATCTGAGGGCATGTTAAATAGTACTGACAAATTGACAACATACAGGAGTCGGAGTCTTTCAGCTGTAAAATGATTAAAAAAAGAACCCTAAAGGAAAGCAGCAACACGCAAAGCGATAGCAAGAAAATGCAAATCTCATCCACACGTCACTGTAAACAAACACACATCCGTGCCCTTGGTAGAGCAGATGGAGGTTTACAGCTCCCAGCACTCAGCAGGTCTTTTAATTCTTCCCTGAAATAAAGCCGCCATTCCATTCCTGTCCTTACCTTCTCCTGTTGTCATAGAGCAAGCGGCTCTTCAGTGCACACAGAGACAGCAAATACAAGTCAGGGCATTTTTTTACAGCTGCTCTCTCAGCTCTCCGCCTCTCCCTCCCTTTCCCTTCCTGCTGCTGAGGTCTTGTGACTTCAGCAGACAAAAGCCACCCAACTCTGTCGAATAAAGAGCTTGGGAAGCTTTTCCCATGTGAATATTGTATACGGAGCTGTTTGTTTATTTGGTTTGATTTGCTTTTGTTTGAATTACCTTTTTTCTAACAGTAAAAACTAGATTGATAAATTGACTCTAAATTGAGTCTTATTGGCCCTTCTCATGCGTTAAATGAACACTGAGCTCCTCAACTTTAAACATCTATTATTAAGTTAAAGTCTTGTTTTTTTATACATATCGCAACAGGAACAAAAAAAAGGGTTTTAACGAAGAAATAACTGTTAAGATGTCAAAAGAGCGGATATTTCAACTCAATTGAAGTGTTATTTATACTCTATTTCTGAGTGTATTTGGTCCTACTCTTGATAAAGTTGATTTTACTTTGAAGATTTTACTGTGTGCAAAAGCAAATAAGGCTACATAGAATTTTCCTTGTGTGCTCGTTTACATTACAAATGAAAATCCTGCTCGATTTGAGGCAAACAAGAGCCGGATAACAAACCAGAATGCGATTGTGTGGCTTTAGTTCAGTTATTTCCATCAGAGCCACTATCACTCAAACCAAATAATAACAAGAAGAAGAGAAGGAAGATATATGAATTGAATAGGTATAATATTATATCTACTTTGCTGTTCTTTCACTGACTGCTTTCAGCTCCGTCATCAGCCGTGATTATAAAAGTTTCCACCCACAAGCAGAAATGCAACGTCTGTCCCCAAAAAATGATGTAAAAGTCAAATAAACGCAACCTGACTATTCAGAATGAGGTCGCATTGTGGATATCTATCTATTATGGACCACATATGAAGGTAATCTGGGTCATTAGAAAAAAAGAAATCAGAATTGAGATGCTCACTGTCATAAAATATCAGATACATGTCCCCTATGGCCAAATTTTTTTGGGTAACTTTTGGCTTCAGTCTGAACATAGTCTAAAATCTATGAAAATAGATGCTCTGGCTCTTCCTATCATGTTAAGCAACAAACATTAGTGAGACAGCTCTAAAATCCATAAATCTATATTTGTAAATTGCATCTGTATTTAATCTAGACACAGCTGATTTAACAACATCATCTCTGCTTGATTTGTTGTATTTTCTTTTGAACGGATCATTTATGTACTTGCTACTTAATTCTGACAGCTTCAGGGTGAAATAATTTTATATTTGAAGCTAAATCTACATCTAGGTCATTAGAACTAGCACAACTAGTGAATGACTATGAAATAAAAAAGACGATTTAATGTGAAGCAGCAAAATTGAAAACGACACAGGCTTCATAAACGAATTGCCATTAAAAACAGTGTATCTCCTATAATCAGCAACAGAGAACAACGAACCTTCCCTGCCCTTTATATGCAGCAACAAGAAATAAGAAAGACATCAAAGCTTTTTAGACTCTGACATTCTTCTATTAAATCCATGAGTTCATAGAAAGGTGACAAAGTGAGACAAAATGAATACAAAGGCAGAGAACAAAAGATTTTTCTAAAAGCACTGCAGCACATGACACAGAGACTACTCCTCTCTTTTCACTTTGAAGTTTCAGGGATTTCACCCTCATTTTGAAATCAAGGACTATGTCATTTGCTTTATGCACGTGCAAAAAAGCTAAGAAGATTGAGAAAAAATTCTAATTCAACATAAAGAGATTTATTTTTAAATGTAACCTACCATTGCTACATCTCAGATGCTGGTCTAACCACCCACTGACATGAAAAAATGAATCCAAATCCTGCAGTATAATGTGTGTGACGAGCCGCAGGGAATAGAGGGCGAGGAGGATGCGTAGCAATGATTGCAGATCTCCTCCTCTCCTATCTGCCTTTCCAGAAATCATACTCACCATACCTCTTGATATGTATGATCTTCTCCACTGGGTAAATGAAAACCAGCCAGTTTATATTTTAGCCATCACAACTAAGAGGAAACATCAACCAAACAGTATTTTTTTTCCCTGTAAATAAGAATTATCTTAAAATCTTTTACTATTTTTGCACTAGATGACATAAAATTCTAAAATACAAAATAACTGCATGATATGTAAGCAGTGCACTGTTGGTCTTGAGACAACAAAACGCAGTAATAAGTTTTAATAAATTATTAATTGTGAAATAAAAAATTGTAAATGAATTTTAAAATACAACAAGAAACCCTAGCTATATGTATGTTAATGTTTATATAAAAACTGACATTTATGTTGAACAGCTAAAACTTTTTTATTTTAATTATTTTAATTCTGAATGACTTGGTTTTGTTCCTCCCATAAAATGACTCTAAATTGGCCACAAATTTGGCCTAGAAAACACAAATGATTATAATTAATTTTATTAATCCCATAAAAAGTGAATAGAAACTCTATGACTCCTAAGCTTATTATTTTAACGGCTTGATAGGATTCATCACTATATAAATACACAATATACATTTATATTTTGATAGAATTAATGTTTCAAATTACATGATTTGCAGAACATTTGTAAGATATCACTATTTGGCATTTTTTTTGTATTTAAAATCTTCAATGACAAATACACACTCAGAGAAACCACCTTTGTAACGCTAAAAGCCTGTTTCAGAGGAAAAGCTCCTACCTGAGCACGAGGAGAGAATCATGTTTCCAGATCTTTGGACTTCATCAAATCTGCTGAAAATTACATTCAACCTGCAAAAAAGTCAAATATATCCATCAAATTAAAGGATCACCCAGGTAGACAAAACATCTCCCTACTGGAAATGCATTATTTCCGACATGAGCCCGAGCATACAAAACAAAATCCTCAGAAACAGGTGTTACGGATCGAACAGGATACGCTTCAGCAAGCATGTCTCTGAAATATGAATACCTTTCATTCAGACCTTAGGATCCTCCTCCTGTCTACACTAAACCACTACTTAACAAATGCAGACAATTAGATAAGACTTTAAAGGCATGATGACCTAACTCAAAAAATATGGGCACAACAGAAAAAGTATTGGTTTGTTTAACATGTCAATAGGTAGTCTATAGGGGCGGTTCAAGGCCAGAACGAGGATCGGACATTTTACTTTGGGGAAAAAATGTCTAGCTAAGAGAGAGTGCTTATGATGAAAGACTCAATGAACAACATTTCCGCATAGAAGATTTTGAAACGCTATCCTGTTTTTCTATGAACTATGTGTAACGTGACGTAAGATGGTAAAACCAGAGGTACGGCGACCAAAGTCCTTCAAAATTTAGCTTCAACCTTTGTGTGACACCACTGACCCACTCTAATTACAATGAGCTCCTGTTGGCCTGCTTAAAGCTTCAAGTATGTCTTATGAAACACAGTTGTGGGAAAATCCAGGCCATAGACTCAAAAACAAAACAGTCAGCATGAAGGATCCTGAATGGGAATTATTCTCAAATTGGAGAATACTTGCTGGAGTAAAAGGATAACAAGTGAAAATTTGAAGTAATATTTTTATGTGAAATTTGAAGCAACATTTTTTACAACCTAAAATTATTATGAAGCATTCTGCTTTTTAGTACACAGTAAAATCCTGAGTCAAATGAACTCTATCCAGAGTTCACAATACCACTTAAACTGAGTTAAATCATCAATGAGGTTATTATCCAAATCATTGATTATTCAAACTTGTATGTAGTGATAAACGTTTGTATTTCACTATAAAACAGCACAACTATTTTCCTCATCACATTGTAACAAAAAATAAGAGTTTAACTTAAATGTTTTAAGGTTCAGGTAGATGAGCTCAGTGTTAATTTAACTATTTAGAGTAGGACCAAAATGACTCAGAGCAGTATCAATGTAACACTCTAGATTTTACTGTGTAGGACGGAATATCAAATCATGCAAGCTAATAAAGCATCAGGGGCCTGATGTATAAACGTTGCGTACGCACAAAATGGGCATAGAAATATGCGTACGCATTTTTCCACGTACATATCGGGATTTATAAAAAATAAACTTGGCGCAAATAAGTGCGCACTGTACGGATGCTCTTGACCGTGCGTACGCACTCTTTTAGAAGAGTATGTGTTTTGGCGACACCAACTGTCCCAAATAGCAATAGCTATTTAAAATGAAAAACTTCTAAATTATCCTATTACATAACCCAATAAATCAAATTGTATCAACCTGAATTATCATTATTAGCATTCTTAACCAGGTGCAAATACTTCGAATTTACTCATTTGTTTTAATGAATGGGCTATAAAAAGGTATGTGCGTATAAAACATATCATCATAATGGATGCTCTAGCGCTGTTAGAAGACCTTGCTAATGACGCTCTACGGAGGGAGCGTGTTTTCAGAGACCGTGAAGATTTCCTTGCTCATGATGATGATTGGCTCATGAGCCGATTTCGATTTCCAAGAGCCATCCTCTTGGAATTGTGTTCTGAATGACGGCCAGTATTGGAAAGACCCTCGCGGAGAAACCATGCGCTGTGTGTTCCTGTGCAAGTATTGACCACATTAGGCAACTGGTACTTTCCAGCGAGAGTTGGCAGACCGATCGGGTATGTCGCAGTCATCCCTGAGCCGTGTCATGCGATATGTATGGGATGGCATAGTGGGGATGGCACCCCGATACATCCGTTTTCCTTACACGCAAGCTGAACAGGCTGACATCAAAATGCGATTTGGAGCAATAGCCGGTTTTCCCAATGTAATCGGTGCTGTTGACTGCACTCATGTTGCAATAAAGGCACCATCTGAGAATGAATTAGCTTTTGTTAACCGAATTATTGGTGGTATTAATATGCAGGGAGATCATACATATTACAAATGGGCGGTGTTAACCTCCAAATATGGTTATTTTGGGAGGAGATTGGGGTAAGGAATACGCACGTGCACCTGCGCACAATATTCAGATCATTTTGATTTATAAAGCGAACCTTGCGCGGGTTCTGGCGTATGTACGGTTTTATGAATCTGAAAACTTTTGTGCGTACGCAAATTCTGCCTTATGTGCGTACGCACACTTTACATCTACGCAAAGTTTTATACATGAGGCCCCAGGTCATTAGAACAAGTACGACCACAGAGTGATACAATAACATATAAATGATGGCCAGCATGAAGCAGCATAAAATGGAAACGACCCCCAAAATTATATCCCACAGAAAGACCCAAAAAAACGCATCCTTCTTATCCTTTATGTAAAACTACAAGATAACAATAAAAAAATCCCTCGGACAATATTCCAGTGAATAAACTCAAAGGAGTTCAAAGCAAGATGACACAGAAAATGTCATTTAATGCAAAGATGGATTGTTTCAAAAAGCACTGATGCACATGAAACAGACAGCACTGCACACTTTGGTCTGACAAAAAAAAAATAATAAAAAAAAATAAATAATAAAAAAAGGACATATCCTTCTCGGTTTAATTTAAAATTCATATGTTGTCCATAAGAAGGAACCAAGCTTTGATATAGAAAACGAGACCTTATCCTAGATCACAATTTGTATCTTTTCAAAAATAATACCACTCACCGTCTTAACTCTAATTTTATCATATAATAAAACGGTTTATTAAGAAAGCTATAAAGTGGACCTAAACACTAAAATAACTAATATTCTCCCTCATTTTTCTCCATGATTATAATATTTGCATACTTGCATGAGATTGGTGACAAAAATGAAAAGCAAAAAAAAAAAACTGACTTCTTCCTTCATATCACTAGTTATTTAAAACATTACAAACTGCTGTGTTTATTTTATTTTACTTTAATAGAAGACCATTTTCACATTTCAACCCTGAGATTTTGTCTAATAAATAGGAGAAACCAACTGATTTGAACACACAGGGAACAGAAACATTCAGTGACTCTGCCAAAACTCCTCCCACTGTGTCTTCGTGAACAAGAGGATGTTTTCTTCCTGTGAAACCCTTAGAGAATCCTTCATCCTTTTCAATCCCCCTCAAAAGACAGCCTGACTGAGTCAGAGGCAGATCCCAAGAGCTGTTTCATGCTCATGTTCTCAGCTCCCTGTGAGGGGATTCTGCCATGCCACTTACATACTTCAGGTAGAAATATTCAGACAGATTTCTATGCCAAGAACTCAACTGGTGCTCTAATAAGTGAGATGTTATTAGTAATGTAACTAGGTCAAACTAGGTCATGAATGTTATTAAGTAAGTTTAACATTTTAGGCGCAGGCTCTTTCCAAACATCACGCTGTTAGGAATGAATTTAAATGAAGTCATCTTAGCCTAAAATCCCTAACAATGGCAAACCTTTATGCAACAAGTCAATCACTTCTGCCTCTCTACAGAAATTTGAATAGCAAATGAGTTGTGATACCTGTTCTGCATTTTCATAGATGTGAAAGTATTGCTTCATAAACTCTGATCCACTGCCCTATTCAAAAGAGAAGATCTGAACTGAATAACAATAACAATTAGCCAAGAGGATTTGACTATCTTTATTAACGACTATTTATTAAAACATCAGTTTGGTTGCATCCTAACAGAAACATGCTCTTCTTAGAAAAAAATTCGCTTGTGGTTTCTACACTACACTCACATTTTTTGATTTTAAATTCCAAAGAACTTTAGCACAGATGTGCGAAACACCAATCGTAACAGTCCATCTAATCTAACTACAATCAAATCTAATGCCTCGAATCAAAAACTTTAGCCTAAATTCTTTCAGTAAACCCAGATTAATAATATGAATTTGATTGTGTCTATTGACGTTCCTTTATTCTGTTTACAGACCGTTAAGCAGTGACGCTCTTAAACCAGTTAACTGTTTAGCATTGTGTCTAAGTCACAGTTTGCGGTTTTCCCCAGGCATTTTCCGAATGAGCCTGCCTTCAAAGTCTTAAAACTATAACCACTGAAAAGATCAGAGAAGCAGATGCCTGAAAGCTCCCTGGAGACATAGGCAGCTTTAAAAGGGGTTGGGAGACCTAACAGATGTTACAACCAAACTCAGACCTCAAGTGAATGCTGGCGTGCCTTCGTCCTCTCGTCGCTGTGGACTGTTGTGCATTACAAACTCACACAGCAAATCATCTGTGAGTGGCATTTTGAATTATACACTATCCTTAAGCTAAATGGTAGTGAGGGTTTGATGTTAGCATATTAGTCTCAAGAGCATGTTTGTCTCACGTTAAAGGGTAAAACCTGATTGAGTGTCCGGAGGGAAATTCAGACTTAATGAGCTGTATGAATAGCCACTTTAACCTGCTGGAGAACAAATTAAAAACTCCTACAAGACTAGATTTATTACTGATTGATGAAATAATACAATTACAGAATGGATAGGATCTCTTCAGAAGTTGAAAGATAATCTTGTATGAACTGGTTTGACAAAAAATTATCTTGAAAAGTTATCTCACCTTGATTGTGGAAGGCCTTTTTTGCTGAGGTCAATGCGAACCCTTTCTCCGACATGTCTATAAATTTCCACAAGGCAGTTCATGGCTGCATCTCGAACCTGTGTGGATAACAAAACTAAAATAAGTCTTTACTCTTCTTTAAAACATTCTAAATTCTCCTACAAAGTTAAATCAATGATACAAAGTTTCCTATTTTACTTCCTGCTCAATTATGAACCTATAATTGCTCTCAGTTGTTTTATAACTAGATCCTTTACTGTATCACTAAATACTTGTATTTTAAGTTGTATAAGTGAAACAAAGATGAAGGGTGCATGACACAGCAGGCGTCTAAAACTTTACTAAGGGCTTCTGCAGATCGATTCAATCTAATTTAAGACCTAAATCATAACATCAAAAACATATAGGAAACCTTTCACATAATTAACAGTGTGATTCAAATACTTGTTTGAAACCCTAACCATACCCTTTATGTTTTTGAGTAATTCTCAAATTCAGCCAACCCGAACAATGTCTTTCAAAAGTTTAGTGTTTATGACCATTTTCTCAAACTCTGGCAAACCTAGCCATCAGTTTTAAGATTGTGATTGTATATAGGCCTTTTTTCCCAAACTATGGCAGCACTAAACGTAACATGTTTTTGAGGACTTAAGAAAGTTTTCTCAAATTCTGGCAACCCTAATCACGACTGTCAACTTTAAGCAACAAAAAATACATTTCAGATGAGCTTTAGACGGACATCATAGAAATAAGACCAATGAAAAATTATTTAAGACCTAAAACTAAAACTATTTAAGAAACTAAACTAAAAAAAAACTTTTTATGGCCTTTTACATTTTTTTTTACATTTTAAGACTTCTAAGACTCCGCTGAAACCATGTTACTACTGTTTCATTTCGTTTTCATAGCATGCAGGGCCAGTTAATTTATTTCAAACATTTATTTACTTATTTATTTTAAGTTGTTCAAAGTACACGCAAGTGCAGGTTTTTTGTAGTGTTGCTTAGTTCTTAAGTGAACATTTATTATTTGGTGTATTTTAACTTTCAAAAGCTTTACACAGTAGCATACAACATAGGGTGGGGTAGGTGTGCTTGATCCAGAATTGTTTTTTTCATATAAAATCTAGCGTCTTGAACTGTTCTCAACATCTTGCAATATAGCAAATTACATTTAAGAACGCAGCATTTACTTAATAAACTTAATAAATTGAAACTAAATATATGATTATAACAAAACTAAAAAAATCTCATATTCAAAATGAAATAATTTGAACATCAGGGTGCCCTTTACTATCACTTGAACGATAACTTAATTCATCCCTATAATCGGCTCTGATAACAACGTTGGAGCGACTATTTCCTTCAATTCTTGGATAGACGGTTACTGAAACTTTAATGCTTTAAAATATTTCTGATCAAATATTCGTCATCTTCTTTCAAATCATTACCTAAAGTTACTTTCTTAAGTGCTTGAAAAAAATTTAACAGCATTTGACAACATAATAAGAACGTAATTCCTCCTCCCTATTTGTTGGATTGCTTGTCATTTTTAAATTATTGACAAAATTATTTGTGAAGAGAAATATTGATTGAAATAACAATTGCAAGTTGCAATTATTATTTATTAATGTGCAACTTGAAATTGAAAAGTGAAATTTGTAAGAGTGGATCGAGTCTCAAACTGAGGTTGCTAATATGATATTACAAATAAAGATGAAAACTGTTATAGTTTATAGGAATACTTATTACCATTTTTATTCTTCATCTGCAACTACTTCTAGCATTAGATTCTGCATGCTAAAATAAATATAAAATCACCACTAGAGGTCACTGTGATCGTGCCTTCTTCGTCTTTTGTTCTGTGAAACAGCCAAGTCATGCAGATCAGGGTTTAATCTTCCAAAATGTGGGATTACAACAAATGTTCATACCTGACTCGTGGGGTCTCCGAGTAGATTACATATATGCGGTACAATTTTACTGAGGGTTAAGCCGTGGGCACCATATCTGAAAAACAGAAGCGACAGTAACGGAGAGGTTAGACTAAGAGCTTCAAGGGGGGCTGCAGTATCTTTGCTAAGCCCGGCTCTAAGGGCTTATCCTGCAAGAATGTGTGGAGTCATTTTGTTAACCCCTCTACTCAGGGAGCTGTGAACATTGACATCAATATAATTGATACTTAATAAAGTAAAAGCAACACTCTGATGGGAAAGATACTTACGTGTTCAGAGTGGAAATGAGAAAGAAACAGACTCCCTCTCGAGTACGGTTGTTTTTGTGTTTGAAACCCCCCAACATTCGGTCCCACATGTACTGCAAAACAGAAACAGATTTTAATAGTTTGAATCTAGCTCAATTCAACATTCTCTTAAGACACCTCTAATCAGCTAGTTATATTGTCATGAATGTATAGTATAAATGAAGTCTTCTTAAGAACCATTGAAAATGCATCTGGTAAGAGCACTCTTGCAACAGTTACTGTAACAGATTTACAGTTAAAGGTGCTGTATCATGTAAACGCAATGTTTCAGGCAATTATTGCATGGTTTACTATTGCTTCCTCATCAAAAACATGCCTATAGTCATGTTCAGAACGGTTTATGTATGTTTGTATAATCATATTCTTTTTCCCGGAGCACAAAATGACTCGATGGCCATAGCACCACCCAATAACGAATCAAATTATTGATAATGAAGCTCTTCTCAATGAAGAACGTAGGTGGTGACTGACCCGGAAGTGAACCATAGCAGAATAGTGTCAGATAAACAATAAAAAAGAAAGTGTGTTTTTGGATGTCCCGGGGCAAAAATATTTTTTGGCTTACTAAAAATTTCATATATTCATTGAAAATGGGTGGATTTTCTGTGAGAAGAACAGGAGGCACACTCTTATTAAATGTCCAGTGATAGTCTAGAGAAGTCAAATTATTATGCATGATATGGCACCTTTAAATGGCAAAAATACATTTTAAAATGAATTGCATATCTGCTGTTGACATTCACTTTGGATTAAAGTGGCTGGAGTTTAAGGTTGAGCATAGCTGGTAATAAACATTGGAATTAATCTTTAGCCTAAATACACAAAACATAAAGTACCTGAGGTGAAGCAGACTGCTCCATAATCCTCAGCAGCAGGGTTTGATCTTGGTCTCGGACCTGATCTTTGGCATCACCTAAGCGATCTATCAAGCTGGGTAAAACTGGAGATTGGGAGAACAAAGAACACATCACTAGGATAGTAATTTACATTATCGACTGCTCTTGTAGCTCAATATATAGTTTTTCTGTTAACAGATGCCAACAAAAAAAACAGTCGCTTAGACAATGCAACTTGAACTTTAGGACCTAAGATAAAACTACCCCTAAGAAGTAGAAAGGTGATGCTCTACACATTGACATGGAATTTAGCATCAAAATATTTTTTAAACAAACACATTACACACATGCCAGTGCCTGCTTCAGTGTGCTTCATCTTTTCCTACTAATTTTTCTAGGCTCTCTTCAACAGAATCCCCCTGGAGTTGGTTTTCAGGAAGTGTGACAAAATATCTCTGGATTAAATATATAAATAACAAGCACACCCCTTCTTATCATGACTGAAAGACTTTCTCTATTGAACTGAGGGTCTCATTAATCTTGCACATAAAGTGAAGTGAAAGTGATCAGTTGGCCAGATATGGAGAGATCCATACCCAAACCCATCCCAGTGTACACACACAACAGTGAACAAACACACCGTGAACACACACACACCCGGAGCAGTGGGAGCCATGGCTGGGGGCCGGGGAGCAGTCAGAAAACTGGTGCCTTGTTTAAGCGCTCCACAGCTGTGGTTGTTGAAGATGGAGAGCAAGTGTTTCATCACTCACACCACCTTCAACTTGTGGATCTGAGGATCGAACCGGATCACAAGTCGATCTCCTTACCCACCAGACCACAACTGCCAACTGCAATTCCAATTTATAATTCCAACTTTAATTTCAAAACAACTGCAAATGTGTTCTTTTAGTTTTAGTAAGATGATGAGGTCAATTTGAGGGGGAAAAACAAGTTCTATATATACAAAATGCCAATGAGTTATTCTCACCTGTACCAACTTGAGTGCGAAATCGTTCCTGTAATCTCGTCACTAAGGCAGAAAGGAGGTCAATTCCCAACAAAGCCAGCTAAAAAGGAAGAAAAAAGAAAGACAGAGATAAAACAATTGATAAAAACAACTACAAAAACAGTCTGAAAAGGTTTAGTAAAGGTTTATGGGTAAAATAGATTTTATTTTATTAACATGACTTTTCCACCTCAACAACAGGAATATTAAAACAGAAAACAAATCAATCTGAAAATAGTTAATGCTGAATTAATAATACCAGAGTTATTAATTAATAATGAATGAATAATAGCAGAAATCATTTAATAATTTACATTTAGGCATTTGGCAGATGCTTTTGTCCAAAGCAACTTACAGAAGAGGAGATATGGAATTTACACAGTTACACAGTCAAAGTCTATCTCAGCTCGCTCATAATAGAAGTTGTATCAACAGATCAATAAAACCATAGCAGGAAGAAAATAAAGAAAATTAGGAAAAAAAATTTAATAAATGTGTTCCCTGAAGAGAAGAGTTTTCAGTTACTTCAAAGTAGCTTACTCAAAGGTTATTAAAAGTTTTTTTTTGTGGAAAAACATTTCTCAATCATCATCCAACAAGCAAAACCTTTTTTTAGCCAACATCCAACAGTCATTCTAAAACAATAAGCACTATACTATTGTATATGATGCCTATGATATATATGATGTAACTATGATATTAGCATCGTTCCTATCTAGCTCTTGATTTAAGCAAATAAAGCAGAATCTCTAAAGGAACAAGTGAGTCAACGTGAATTTCACTAGTTTGCTCTAACTTATAAATTATTTTTATAATTGTCTAGCATCACAAGTGAAGTTGCTGACAAGTAGTGAGTTGTCCGAGTCTGGGACCAGGAGTGACCTGGGCCTATAGCACTCCAGATCGAAGGGGTGGAAGGTGGGATAGTTTGCACAAAAACTCATGAAAACTAGTCACTTTGAGTTATATACAGGCTTACTAACAATTTAAGGTGTTGGAGAGCAATTATAAGACAAGATCCTCCCAGACTTATGTTAGTTGATTAGTTAACCTCGTGGGAAACTCCACAAGGTTAATAAATCTCTAAATGTAAGTTTACCACATTTGTTACGAGCCAGATTTCAATGAGTAGTTAATTTAACAATTATATTTATTGTCTCTGTTAAGATTATTAAGACACATCCTCTCGATTTATGACACAGGTGCATATAAACACAGATTCATCTTATCTTCTAAGAGCCTTCTTAATCCTTTGTTCTCAGTCAGATGGAAATTACTATAATTATGCAAGTGGCACTCCTTTCATGTAAAAGACTGAGACACAGATGAATCACAACAACTGAGAAGAGTAATATACGCCTCCGAAGTGGCAAAAAACAAGTTATATCCTGAATCCCCAGCAACACAGTCATCATCAGCATTTCTTTTTTTTTTATTCAGTTTCAAGGGAAAAATTATCATATAAGGAATCGAACAGACTCCTTCAAACCTAATTAAGATGTATATTTCAGAAATAATATTAAGCCAGTAGCACTGAAAACTGGATAAAATAGAAAGAAGAAAATTATGGTTACATTACATTAAATATATTTGGAAAATTAATGAGGTATTGTTTATATATATTAACAGGAAAATTCATAAACATTGGGATTAAACAGAAGCTGCTTAAAGGAATAGGTTACCTTTTAAATAATCAAAAGAATGCATATTTTTTTAAACCTGAACCAAATTTCAGTATGTGATGAGCAAGTGTGCAATTCAAATTGATTTTCTGTTAAAAAAAATCTCACTTTCCAAAGGATCTGTAGCACAGCAAGCTAACAAAACATCGTCAGCATTTCAGTCAGCCAGAGGTTAGAGATGTTTTTTCAGTCTGACAATAAGATACCAGCTAGAAGATCTCACCCCGTTGCTTATCTTTCCCCACCCACTCACCATTTTCTTTGAAAACTTGCCTTCTCCTGATGTGCAAGCCAGACCTTAATCTCAGCAGAAACCTCGAACTTCAGACAGTCTCAATCTAGCAAATTTAAATATACCCTACTCCGCTATTTATATCTCTCCAACACAACACAGACAAAGAAGAGAGCCAAGGACTTTTGTTTTTATGCTGAGCTTTTGTTCCATTTATCTGTGCTTTCTCTTTTTTAAAACGCCAGAGGAAAACACCTGATATAAACTAAATTCCTTCACCAGGGACAAATCAATACATAAGATAATATAGATGTTTACTAATAGATAAAAGCCTTTTACCTTAATAAACCAAAAGGTGCCACTCAGATGCCTTACAAACTGTTGTTTTTGAGTTTGACCCATTTTTAAACTAATCACGTGCCAAGAGATTGAGGATTTTATTATTTTTTTACCAATATTTATATTTAGCACTATGTATAAAACAATATTTTTTTCTTTTAAGAATAAGAATGATGAAGTGAAGAGCAATGCATTAAACCCAGAGTGAAATAAGTGAAATCTCATGTGAAACAAATGCTAAAACATCATAACTACAGCAATCTATACTTTGTACTCAGGACACTAAAAAAGCTTCTCAAACATGTTTTGTTAAAGTAACCTGAAATTTTTATACTGTAATACACTTTAAATGCACAATATTCAGAATCGTCATCTCAAAAAAATGCATTCATATGGTATAAAATGTATATTTAATTATAAATGGTGTGATGATGTTCCTCCCAATCAGGGGGGGGGTAAAAAGAGCCCAGAGGGAGAGGGTATCGACTCCAATGACTGTGGGTTGTGTTTGCTAATCGCCGTTTCCCTATTTCTCACCCCGACAGAGAGCAGGTGAGCTCGGACCAGGGTATTCACCACGAGCACCAGGACCAAACCTCACCAAAGATCACAGCACCTGAGCACAAGAATCCCCGTCTTCCCACCTCACTTTTTTTTCTGTAAATAAAGTCACCATCCGGGTGTTTGCACTGAAAACCCCTCTGTGTGGTTCTTCACCTCGCTAGAATGTATATATGCAACTATTGCATAAGGAAGCTGCAGAAAATAATTTTTTTTCATATTCTTGAGAAATTCTGTGCTCCATATTGATGCCCAGCTCATTCCATATCCTCCTAGGAGCTTTGACCTGATTAGACCAATCAAAAAATAAATGATTACAGGGCAATGAGACCATGAGAACAAAACTCAGCAGGACACAGTCATGTGGTGAGCACTGGAGAGGTTTATCTAATTGAAAATCATTACATCTTCTCAATAAACCTACACTATTGTGAATATTTATCTATATATTGTGAGTTCATAATAAATTAGTGACTAATCAATTGGGTTCACAATGAGTTAAATGTTTCAGGTGGACAGAGAAAGATATGACCCAGATGCGAGGTGAGTTGGCTCAGCTTTCTTTTATTGAACAAAATAACCAAGGAACTCAAACAGAAAAAAGGCACAGGGGCCAAAACAGAACCAAAAATGTCTCAGCAGAAAAATGCAACAGAAAAGAAATCTGGGTACCGCATGGAAAGTCCCCGGCATACAAGGTTGTTCTGTAGGCTGATGGTCACTGCTAGTTCTGGAACAAAATACGAAAGGTGAGAGAAAGGACTAAAGAAGAGACAAGCGGTTCGATGTTGAGCTAGACAGCATACTATGATACTCGCACTGAGGCCTGGCAGAATGAGTCTTAAAAAGCCTGGGTTAATTGGGCTCAGTGCGAGGGAGGGGATAACACGGAGCACCTGAAGACAATGAGCGAGAGCAGAGAAACACACTGGAATATGGGGAAACAGGAGAGCAATCAAACTAGACAAGACAATAAGACAATAACCCGAAAGAAATTAAAATGAGTCGAGGTAAATGAAAGTTACAAGGAATGAAAGAAATAAAAAACTAGATAAAAAAAGACACCTTGCATTAGCTGGTATTTTAATAAGATTCTGAGATAAAAAGCTTTATATTAGATAAGCTGTTCTCAGGTCAATGCTTGAGGGAAATTTAAGGCCATCTGTAACATAAGACTAATGTTGCAGCACAGCTGTTCTCAAGATGCAGAGTGGCTCCCTGAGTCACCAGTAAAAGGGGGAATGCTGTAAAGGGCCATTAAATGGTGGGTAAAATGAGAACGCACCCTTGATAGAACAATAAACATTATTACATTCAAACTGCAGCAGAAGTGAATTTAATGAACAGCCAAGATTAAAGATTTTATGAAACATGCTAAAATGAGAACCGGCCTATTCAATGAATGAAATGTATAACATTATTTTCAGCAAACAAGAATATGTTTAGGGCTGCAACTAACGATTATTTTGATAATCGATTAGTTGGTCGATTATTTTTAAGATTTCTCGATTAATCGGATAAAACTAAATGCATTTTTATTTGATGTTTTACTTTTAACTTTGTAAAACCATAAATCGTGGTATTATTTATGTGTAGAAGTACACTTAAAAAAATGCAAAACCACAAATACAGTTGAATGATATTGAATTCTGAAATTTTAATTGTTTTAGCAAAACAATTCATTTTGAAAACAGATTTGGTAGTAAAAAGTTTTTTTTTCACAACTTTGTTGTGGACTATAAATAAAAACTTTAGAAATGAAAAAATAGCTAATAGTCTTGATTAAAATGAAAGGAAAGAATAATTTGAATTGGTGTACAAATGAACTGTTACTTGCATTCACTGAAAACCACAACGAATACTAAATGTAATATTCTGCTGTAATTCGCATTGTTAATCGTTTAAATTAAGCTCATTTAAAATTGCACCATTTAACTAATTACTATCTCACTAGGCGATTGCATAGAGTTATGCAAATGAACTATCAATCAATCAATCAATCAGTTTTTATATAGCGCTTCTTTAGCAATTGCTTTCAAAGCAGCTTCACAAAGTCCCCGTGAGGATCAGGCAGAGCAGACAGGAGTTCCCTCTGAGAGGAGACTCCCGCTGACTGAGGCAGGCGCTAATCACCTCCCCAGCATAAAGAACATACAAACTAAAAATCCATCGATGAACGGTTTGCCGGACAGGACCTGAAAAAACAAACAAAACAAACAAAGACAAAACAGGAACTAAGAAATGGAGAAAACGGTTAGTAAACTGTAACATAGACAACCAACAAGTGATCAGCATAAGCTGCAGGAGGAGAGATAAATAATGAGGATAGGTTAGAGAGGAACATTGAACCACATTGTTTTTTCAAACAGTTTGTATGTATATGGTGCTCAGGCACCATATCTGTTTAGACAAATACCAAGAGATAATTATTGGAATGCCAGTTTAAACAGATATGTTTTTAATTTAGTTTTGAAATCTGTGAGCGTAGTTGAGCTGCGGACAACATCCGGTAGTTTATTCCAGAGCTTCGGGGCTCTATATGAGAACGCTCTTCCACCTCTTGTGGATTTACTAACCTTTGGTACAATCAATAGTCCTGCTTCTTTTGATCGGAGAGAGCGAGCTGGAATATATCGTGAGAGGAGACTGCTCAGGTAGGCCGGAGCCAAGCCATTCAGCGCCTTAAAGGCAAGGAGCAGAATCTTGTAGTCAATGCGATATTGTACAGGAAGCCAATGAAGAGAGCACAAAACCGGTGTAATGTGATCATATTTCTTTGTTCTTGTGAGAACTCTAGCTGCTGCGTTCTGGACTAACTGTAATTTTTGTAGCGTGGTGGCTGGACAGCCGGCTAACAGAGCGTTACAATAATCTATTCTGGAGGTCATGAAAGCATGCACTAATTTTTCTGCATCTACGATAGACAGCATGTTCCGCACTTTAGCAATATTCCTGAGGTGAAAGAAAGCAGTCTTAGTAACATAAGAGATATGATTCTTAAACGTCAGTTCACTATCTATAATAACGCCAAGATTTTTAACTGTAGTGGAAAAATTAACAGTGTGTCCCCCCAGTTCCATATGTAAAGCAGAGAGATTCTGTAATTGCTTTTTAGAGCCAATAAGTAATATTTCTGTTTTATCTGGATTTAGCATAAGAAAATTTTCATTCATCCAATCATTGATATCAGCGACACATTCTGAGATCTTATTTAGCTTTAAAGGGTCGTTAGGTTTTGCTGATATATAGAGCTGGGTGTCGTCTGCATAGCAATGGAAACTAACACCATGTCTTCTAATAATTTTGCCAAGGGGCAGCATGTATATTGAGAATAGGATGGGTCCCAAAACGGATCCTTGAGGAACTCCATACTCTACTGCTATTGTGTCCGATGAGTCTCCATTTACATGAACAAACTGACTCCGGTCAGAGAGGTAAGAGTTAAACCATCTTAGAGCCTGGCCCTGGATGCCTGCATCGTTCTCTAGTCTCTCGAGGAGAATCCTGTGATCTATCGTATCGAAGGCTGCACTGAGATCTAGCAGAACTAGAAGAGAGATATTCCCTTGATCCCAATCAAGTAATAGATCATTTGAAATTTTAACCAGCGCAGTCTCTGTGCTGTGATGCGCTCTGAATCCAGATTGAAGTTCTTCATAACAGTTGCTCTTTTGTAAGAAGGAGCTGAGCTGTGCTATAACAACTTTCTCTAATATTTTTGACAAGAACGGAAGGTTAGAGATTGGCCTATAGTTGGATAACTCAGTAGGATCCAGGTGCGTTTTCTTGATTAGTGGTTTAATTACTGCATGTTTTAGCTGTTTGGGAACGTAACCTAGCGTTAGAGATGAGTTTATAATATTTAGAAATGGTTCTTGAGCTATTTGTAGCAATTCTTTCAGTAATTTTGTTGGTACAGGATCTAGAGAGCATGTTGATGATTTAGATGCTGTGATTATTTTTAGCAGTTCTTTCAGGTCAATATTTGAAAAATTCTGCAGTGAGTGAGTCAAAGGTATAGGGTTTGAGTTAAACTGCTTTGATTGAATATGAGTTTTAGTAATTTTGCATCTGATAGAGGTAATTTTATTTGAGAAATAATTCATAAAATCATTGCTGCTAAATTTTATAGCTGCATTTGAATCTGTCGATGTTTGACTGTTTAGTAAATTAGCCATTGTTTCAAATAAGAGGCGTGGGTTATTTTGATTTGTTTCTATTAACTTGTGATAGTAGTTAGTTCTTGCAGTTTTTAGTGCTAGTCTATATTTAGACATGCTCTCTTTCCAGGCAATTTTGAATACTTCCAATCTAGTTTTTTTCCATTTACGCTCATAGTTTCTGGTTTGTCTTTTTAGCACCTTTGTATTATCATCAGACCACAGAGTGGCCTGTCTATCTCTGACTTGTTTCAATTTAAGCGGGGCTACAGTGTCTAGGGTGTTAGCGAGAATATTATTCAAACTGTAGGTGATCGTTTCAAGTTCATTTTCATCTGCAGGTACACTAGAAAGTTGAGTAATATCTGGTAGGTTTCTTATAAATGCTTCTTTAGTATTTTGGTTTATATTTCTCCCTAGTTGGTAGCGTTGAATGCTACTGCTAATGTTTATAGTCTGCATAGCGCAAGATACAAGATAGTGGTCTGAGATGTCCTCACTTTGAGGCGATATAACAATGTCACTTAGGTCAATGCCATGAGATAGAACCAAATCTAGAGTGTGGTTTAGACGGTGAGTTGCGCCGACCACATTTTGCTTAAACCCACATGAATTTAGGAGGTCTGTAAAGGCAATACCCAACGAGTCTTTTTTGTCATCAATATGGATGTTAAAGTCTCCAAAAATAAGTATTTTATCTGCTTCGACCAAAAGATGTGCGACAAAATCAGCAAATTCTTGAAGAAAGCTAGAATTGTGTTTTGGTGGCCTGTAGACAACAGCTAATGTTACAGAGAATGCACATCTTTGTTTTGATTTTGCCGGTGTAACATGGAGCACAAGTACTTCGAAGGATTTAAATTTATGTTCTGTCTTTTTGGTTGTGTTTAGGGTATTTCTATATATTGTGGCAACACCTCCACCACGACCAGTTGAGCGCGGTTCATGATTGTAACGGTAATTTTTGGGTGTCGCTTCATTCAATCCAAAATAATCGTTTGGAGTGAGCCATGTTTCAGTTAGGCACAGTATGTCAAGGTTCAGTTCTGAGATTAATTCATTTATGATTACAGCTTTTGGTGTAAGAGATCTAATGTTTAGGAGACCAAATTTTAGAGAGTACGTTTGCGAGTTGTATAATTTGTAGTCTAATTTTATATTGATCAGATTATTGGTGTTAAGTAATTTGTTGTTTATAGTTATTTTCTGTTTTCGTGGTATGGACACTGTTTCGATAGCAAATGTTAGGTTTTGACAGGTTTTAGGTCGGTTTCTGGGGCAGTGTTCAAAGGTGTTATATTTGGCATTATTTAGTCAGATGCTAATAAGGGCCCTAGTGATGTTATCTGACAGAAGTTTAGAGCCTAGCTTGCTTGGATGGAGGCCGTCAGGACGGAAGAGATTAGGGCGCTCCCAGAAGAGATTCCAGTTGTCAACAAACAATAACTGCTCTTCTCGACAGAAGGTGGTGAGCCACTCTCTGAGCGCAAAAAGTCTGCTGAATTTATCGGTTCCCCTTCGATACGTTGGCAGAGGGCCGGAGACGATAATTTGGGTCGCGGGTGACAGGCGGCGAGCAGTGTGGATCAGTTTACTGTAATCCGCTTTTAGCACCTCTGACTGACGACGAGACGTATCATTAGAGCCGACGTGCAGGACCACAGCCTTGATGTTGCCATCAGGCTTCAGGATTGCAGGTAAACGTGCGGCTAAATCAAGAACCCTAGCACCGGGGAAGCAGTGCGTACGTGCTTTGTTCGTACCGACAGTCACTTGGACGTGTCGGACGATGGAACTGCCAATCACCAGAGTGTTCATCTCAGGTTCGCTGAGAACTGTGAACCGGTTCTGGGTGCGGATCTGAAAACTTGGTTGCGCGGGAGGAGTGAAGGCCCCCCGGGGACGGGTTCGCCTTCTCCTCTTCTGATCACAAAACAAGAAAGTGGGACTGTGATGGTCCAGTGCTGGCGTGCAGTTTACTGCAGCAGCATCTGTCCTTCTGTGCACAGACGCTGAATTAATATTAGAATTTTTATGAGCGGAGAATGCCACACATTGTTCCTTGAGCTTGGATCTTTTGGCCTGTAAGAGGCTGATCTGAAGCTCAATATCTGCTAATTCGGATTTGATGACGCTGAGATCGAATGACTCCTGATCTTCGCAATTTGGTGAGGAACAGTGTGGTGAGGCCATATTATGTAGAGTAATATCTATCTGCTTTATCAATATTGTTTAGGTTATTATTTATTTAATTAGACTGTAGTTAAAAAGTTTTTAGCTGCACTAAACTATAAACTACACTAACACTGTTGTTTAATGGGGCACGGTAAAAATAAATAAAAGCGAGCTTCGCAACCAAATTTGCTTGGTGTTTAACTAGGTTATAGGTTTAAGGAATCAATTTATTTGTTTATTTGTTTATATAAATCTTAATATTGATTATTTTATTTATAGAGTTTCAAGATAACTAACAAAAAATTAATATATATATATATAAATTTATTTTTTCCCTCTAGAGTTTGTTATAACTTATTGTTGAGCTTATTTTTCAGTTTAGCCTACTATGGATTGAACAGCCTTGTGCAGGTCGGTCATTCACAAAGACAGCTGAAACCGTAGCTAAAACTATTTTTTCAGTTTAGCCTTCTATGGATAGATCGGCCTTTAACAGAACCGTCAGTCACATGGGAAGCTGAACCGAAAGAGCCAAATTTGTGTACTAGTTGTATTAATGAGTATTTCGTCTAATTAATTGTTTGAGAATGATGGATTGCCCTCCTCCAAGCAGAACTAGGTTGTTATTAATTGTATTACTAATTGAATTTTTTTATTTTATGAATTGAATATTTTTGTATTATTTTTTATTTAATTTTATGTCTAACTGTTAGACAAGACTAATCAATGAGTTGTTTTGGTTAGACTAGTTGTGCGATTGCAATCTTAAAAGAGCTAAGTCCGAGGAATTAGTGTTATGTGATTTAAAGTAGGTTTAGCAAAAGTTAAAGTGCCAAAAAAAAAGCTAGGAGCAACAGAGATCCAACTGAATTATCCAACGGCTAGTGTGTTAGTTTGTAACGTAGTCGATTTGTTTAAAAACCTGTATAAAGAATAGAGTGCGCAAAAAAGCTCAAGAGCTGCGTGTGTTTTAGCTTTTAGCCTGTCAAGGAAAGAACCGTTTGGGTTGAGATGTTCTTTCAGTTGTTTATATAAGTTTACGTTAACTTTCTATTGTCATATAATGGTTTACGGTACGTTTAGCGGAGCAAAGACGTCGACTGACTTTCGTTTTCGGGGTTTAAAGTTGGCCGCGAGCGGGTGCTGCTACCGCGGAAGTTAGCTTTAGCCCCGCGGGCTAAGCGCGTTTCAGCGGCGCCTAGAGTAGTGGAAATCGGTAGCGACTGTGCAGAAAAAACAAGTGGTTCAATGTATTATGAATATTAAAGAAATGTGAGCCTGTTTTAGCTGAATAGTCGTAGGTGATGCTTGAAGTAGGCGCTTGCTTCCACTTTAGAGAGCGCAGGGAGGCTTGCATACAGCAGAGGACAGTTGCAAGTGAGCTAGAATGAGCTACTTGCACAACTACTCTGCGTTCTGTCTAGAAAAGCGCAGGTCCTTCCGGTTAGTACAGTCAACGGCCGCGGCTTTGTTTTACTCTCTCTCTCTGTGGGAATTTCCAAAAATTGGTGTGACAGCTCTTTGTTATCTGTGTAATGTCAACGAGCTACAAATCTGAGAATAAATAATCCTTTTTAGAGATCGCAGAATTGTGTTGCTGTCAATTTACAAGCAGCTGAGGTGAGGTGAGGTACAAGCAGGTTCGAGGTGCTGTGAAGCGCGTGGGTGGGCTTCCTGTGTTGTCTGTGTATCTATGTTTGATCTGTGCATCTTGGTGTTGCGCACCTCCGTGATGTCATGTGATCAAGCCAACTAATCGTTGATGATTATCGATTTTATCGATTAGTTGTTGCAGCCCTAAATAAGTTATATTCATAATGTTCTTGTTAATGGAACAAACGAAAAATTTATGCACAAAATATACATTTTTATCAAAAATGTCTTATGCTTATTATGAGTATTATAAACATCTTGTAGAGAGGAAACATGATCTTATCAATAGCTAAAAATAATTTATCTGTAAAACACACCATTTAGCCTGTTTACCAGATTTTAACATAGAATCTCTTATATAAAGTGTTTAAACTATCAGCCAATCCAATAAATTCCAAAAATGTGTATTCCTTCCTACATAATTAAAATGAGTCAGTAAAGAAGACAAAATTTTTTTTTCTGTAATTAACTTCCATTTGAGTGCTAAAATGACTATATTTACCTCACGGTACTGCAATATCTAATATGTCTATGTTTTTAAGGTTTCTATAGAAAAGTGTTATCAGCCGAGATGTCTGAACACCACACGTAATACAAACAGATGAACCTGGCAAGCCTCTGTTTCAAAATACAAAGCGAAGTAAAAGCATACCAGGGGAGCTGTTAGGCTATTCAAAGAGCTCATGGGACCAGTTACTGGAGGCATGATCTCTATCAAAACAACATCCACAAGCCACGAGGATCTAAACACAATCTGGCCTAGATCAAATCTAACATCACATTACAACCAACATTATATAACGGATAACACCCTACAAGCTAATAAGAGTATTTAGGAAATTGGTGAATGTACCCAAGTACTACACAACTTTTCTGAGCCTCTGTAATATGAGGTGTGCATGCCCACTCTTAATCTCCACTCATAATTAAATATGTATGAAATAGAGACGTGCATCAATGCCCCCTGTCTTGTTCAGAACCCAGTCACATTGTGGGCAAGCTATCGTTTCACTTCATAAAGCACAAACACTTAAAAATATCACATTCATTGTCCATGGAATGTTAAAGATTTTAAAACGTTAGTTTTTATTCTGTAGAAAATCATTTTCTGGAGGAAATCACTGTTGGTACTATTTATATTCCACTAGGCTGCTTGTCCATCCTGAAAATCTTTTTCTCCTAAACAAAAACTTTTCAAACATGATTTATCTTTAGATAGAAGAACTTTGCTTTCACTTTTATATTTCATCAATAACATCAAAGTGAAGATAATGACCAGGTATTTCATGGGTGCTCTGCTTTTCAGCCATCCAATGGGTGCACGCAACAAAAATCTTGAGTCTGCTAAGTTTACATGTATTTTTGCCTCAAATGAACATAAAGTTATTTTGTTAAGGTGTAAACTACTTTCTTTTAATCAATTCCACTAACTTTCTTCCTGCAGTCATTGTTGTAAAGACTAAAAACCCTTGTTGATCTTCACCAAGAACCATGCAAAATGCACTCCACAAGTGCATTTATTTAGGCTGTTAATCTAAGAAGTGCTTCTTCAGGATTCCTCGTTCTCATTTACCATTTTTCAAACATAGTTTACAACCTCATCTACGCTTCTCACATGGCATTAGGCCTGTACAATGAAAAACATGCAAATAAATAACAATATCAATAGACAAAATTTTAAACTTGCAGAAAAAGCAATTAAATAATCATGTCACAGCCATCTGAAGTTCAAGTTTACTTTTTATTTAAGTCGGTTATTAAAAAGTCTAATTCGCAGACTTTGAGTGACTCAAATTTGGTAAAGCCACATATTTGCTGACTTCTGTATTAAGGTTTACAGTTTTTACATGCGAACAAGGTTGAAAGTTCATTGAAATATTTAGTTTAAGTTATAATATTTATATAATATATATATATATATATATATATATATATATATATATATATATATATATATATATATATATATAATATTTAGTTTTTTATAAATATTGTTCTATTAAGACTTCAATAAAATATTACATGTAATTGTTGGAAAAAATGTAGAACAATCAAAGCTTTAGAAAAAAATTATTGCGTTGAAAATCGCAACAATTAAAAATAAAAAAATAATAAAACTTGGCAGGACTCAAAACTTTTGACCTGGGATTACTATGTGTGTGTAGAATTTCATCATTATATACACTTTGGCACGATACAATTATGAACTGTATTTGTGCTGTACTTCTATTTGATATATGTTACTTTTGCAGACCATTATACTCTAAATCAATCTTGTGAATGATAATTTGAAAATATTTTGTGTTAAATCCTTGGAGAAAAAAAATATGTTGGTGCAGTTGCTATTAATGAAGCGTCTTAGTCGGCATGTTGACTGCCACCTATTGTACTGGAATACTAGCATTGTAAAAACATTTTTGTGTGCTGAGAGTTTTTATTTCAAAACCATGCGCATTTGGATGCAAAGTTTTAGCTATTTAAACAAAGTAAGAACTTTTTTTTTTAACTGGGTATGTTATTTTTCTTGATTTCACAACAGGGTGATAAACCAGTCTCAGTTTCCCCAAAGGAAAGCATACAAAGGACATTGAACCTTTAGCTCTATCAACCAAGCCCCTTTACAACAACTTGTGCATTTCCTTCATCCCCACAATAACATGCCACACAAGCCTATGTTTAGTGGTCAGAGGAAACCTTCCAACTCTTTAGAATACACTCAAGAATGTCCTTGGGGCAAAGCAGGGGCCGTCTCCTGACACAGCTGGAAAGGAATGCAGACTAATCTCACCAACAAAACGGAAACCTGACAGAAGCAAATCTACAGCTGATGTCCCACAAAAAAAAAATTCCTCTTATCAAACGCAAACACAAACGTAGCTTTCAGCAACAGCTAAACAGTGTAAGAAAGCTGAAGTCAGCTGAGAGAGCATGCGAGAGAGTGTTTGCTTATGTGTGGAAAACCACTTTCATTAAGCCATGTTGACGTGGCCTGTAAAAGTTAGTTTTAGTAACACAATGCTAACATTAACTAATTTTGTATCCACAAAAAAGAACACTTTTTGGTGCATCATCAACTAATGACGGTGAAGCCATTGATAAACTCCATATTGAGCCTTAGATTTCCATATAAATTAAATGCGTCCATGGTTGTTTATGAATAACAATCCAACAATTTCCCTATACCTATACTGGATAGTGGATATATTTATTGATTTGTTTTTGTACCTCCTGGATGTCAACAGCATTAAAAACCAGGAAGCTCTAAAAACAACCAAGCTCCACGGGACACTGCTGTTGTCACTATGCAGCAGTGCCAGTGTTTTGATCACTCAGCTGAACTAACAGTTCTTGACATTGCGTTTGCTCATATCCAGATCAGCACCTCTGCCACCTCCTTTCATTCTCACTGCTCACAAAAGAGTTACAGAGGAATGCCTGCATGAAAAACAAAGACGTGCATTATCCTCAGTGATCAGCTCAGAAGTATGGAGGATTGAACTCTAGATAGGGTTTGAAGTTCAGCTCTGCTTACATTCTTAGATAGAATGAGCTGATAATAAATGGAATATCTTGATTTGATGTGGTGTCTGTGTGTGTGTGTGTGTGTGTGTGTGTGTTTAAACAAAATTTGATCCCAACTTTAATGTTTTGTATTGAAAAAAAAGTTAACGTTTCACAACCTGTATGTAAATGGAAATGAAAATCTTTACGTTACAAGTACTAGTAAGCAGCTCTATCTTCGTCCAGTATTTTCAACAAACAATTCAACCTATTATATAAATTCTTTACTTCAATGTATTTTCTACAGGATTATTTAACCCAAAGGTCCCCACAACATAATAAAGAAACTAAAGGACCACCTTTTGCATGTAGTTTAGTATGGATTCAGTTATTTACTGACTTTTCATTGGAACCTGATTATTCTGGAAATAGAGATTACCAAGCTACTTATCGCTGGATGCAGAAATCCTGTGTGATTGGTAGAACCTGCTTGGCTGCCCAGCTGTCACTTAATGAGCCAAAAGACTATGATATGGTAGTGTCCAAGTTTGTGAGAGTGGCAATTAGGTACGGTATGACAACTTTCCGTTGGTTAGAACATGTTTCCTATTGGTATGAATGATAAAGTGATGGCGTACCCCTATAGAAGACTTTTGCAACATCCTCTAAAAATGACCAAAAGTTTCATAAAAGGTGCTGCATCATGTAAACTCGGCTTTCCATTGTTCCCTCATCAAAAGCATACCTCAAGTAATTTTCAGATTAATTCATGTGTCCTAGTTTTTTTCTGGGAGTTCAAAACGTAATGGTTACTTTCATATCCCCGTTCCACAAATAGGGAACGGAGACTTATGTCGGTGAAGATTATAAAATAAAATAGGTGTAGATGTGGCACTCTTTCTGTTTGTGAAGCTGGAACCGTACTCACCCACTAGGCAACCAGACTTACTTACGACCTTACGGTTGTGGCTGGGGGACATAAGTCTCCATTCCCTAGTTTGGGAACGGGGGTTATGAAAGTAACCATTATGTTCCTCATCAGTCCATCACTATGACTTACGTCAGTGACGACTATAAGAACACCCTATAAACGCTACAACCTAGGTCCTTCTGCATCAGCCGACAGCTAGGCACATCAGTAGTCTGGCACCAAGCGGGCCCTCCTCTGCCATGGCCTTAAGTATAGACTTCATTTCTAATAGGCAATCGGGCAATAAATTCATACTGACTCATACCAGAGGAGGGAGCATCAATCTCAAAGCTGAAAGGAGATGTGCGGAGGCCGTACTTGCAACCTCGAAGGCTGGATTTAGAACTTCCAACAGTTTACATATGGTTTTATTGAGGGACCTACGGAAAAATGCGCCTTGCCTGGGGTTATAAAAGATTTAGCCAGTAGTCTCTCATAGAGGGCACACACGTGGACAATTCGTAGAAATACTCCACCCACTCTACTATGCCTGTTGGGGTGAGAGGAGCCAAAAAGCTGGAGGGTGAGCAAACTCCAGTGGCAAAAATAGCGCACATATCACCAAGCACCACACCTAAGATACCAGACATGAGGTCTGGACGTGGGTGCTTATACCCACATCCCTGGGACAGAAGGTCTGACCGCAGAGGAACTGGCCAGGGAGAGACTGTCACAAGGGATTAGAGTTCTATGAACAAGGTCGATTAGGCCAATAAGGTGCCACCATTAGAACCTCTGCCTTGTCCTCCCTGGTCTTACAAGAAGGCTCATTCTCCCCACATTCTCTGGGGTGGCAAAGAGATCTACCTCTGCTATACAAAGCACTCCCAAATCTGCTGGACTGCCAGGGGATGGAGTCACCATTCATCTGACCGGGGTATCTACTGAGACAGCGTATACAATGAAAGGGTCAACCTTCCGGCAGTATGGACTTGACTAGGGATAACCCCCAGTGCTGACTCCAGAGGATCGGTCTGCGAGCGAGAGCTGACAACGGGGTGAGCGTATTCTTCCTTGTCGATTGACATACATCACCGCCGTGTTGTCCATCCTGACCAACACGTAATATCCCTGCAGCATTCTCTTGAAGTGCTTTACCGCTAGGGACACTGCCAAGCTCTAGGCGATTTATGCTCGAGGAAGCGTACTTCTTCCAGAAAGATATGCTCAGGCTGGGGGTCAGATGGCTCCTTTCTGGGTTGATCTGTGACAAATCTACTAGGCCAGTATCAGCCAGTCGTATACTACCAGGATTCAAACCCTTTCCTGTATAACGGGACTAAGCCACCTCAAACACCTTTGAGAAGGTGCAAAGGGACAGAGACAAGCCAAGGGGAGGACGCAGTACTGATGCACTCAACCTTCAAGGCCAACCGAAGGGGTCTGTGCCGAGGGAGTATACATGGGTGAAGCACGCATCCTTGAGATCACTTGTCGCAAACCAACCCTCTGAATGAACTAAATCAGAGTCTCAGGAGACAAGGCATCCGAAGACACAGGTTGAGGATTGGATGAAACCCGCCTGTGCGTTAGGGAACTAGAAAGTATGGGCTGTAACCCTTTTTCCATTTTCGTCAGAAGAAACCAGCTCAATTGCACCCTGCATAAGGGGAATTGATCTACTCGCGCAGGCCAGGGGCCTCTGTGGGTGAGAGAGAGGACATAAGACCCCGTTGAACCTGCAGTCGACAGCCGTGCCGGAAGTGTGAATGAGCCAAGGGACATAATAGGAAGTTCCCACCAGGTTTCCTACCTTCACTAATAGCTCCATACATACTCCGCCCGACAGTTCGAAAGCGGGGCTGCAAACTAGCGGACTTAGCAGTGGGGTCTGCAGGGAGCCTTGGTGGAGACCTACCTGGACGTTCAGGCTCTACCTCAGAGCAGCATCCAGTCCAAGCCGAGGACGACTCACTCGAATCTGACTGCGACACGGAAGCTGGGAGCCATCCGGGCTGCACTGCATCAGACTCCACGGCCTGGAATGTGTCTCTAACGCGAGAGCTGCATTCAGATCTGCAATGCAAGCCTCCTGCCTGTGCAGATAACCAAGGAAGTAAAAATTTTCTTCATGAGAAGCGCCGTCTCTCCGATGCAGCAATGGAGATCGAATCATCAGGCGGACAGGAGTCTTCAGAAGATGCAAGAAGCGCATCAGCCGATATCTTACTGTGGCAGATAGTGAACGCAGCGGGGGAGTGAGAAGCGCAATTCTGCTTGCCTCCTCTGGATGTCGGAGACATGCAGCAGTCGACCCTTGCGGGCAGGAGCGACAAAATCTCGGGTGGTGGTCTGAAAGTACATCAACCTCGCATTAAATGTGCTGCAGGACAGAACTGTGCAATCAACACAGAATGATCCCTCAATCACTGCCTCAGTATGTCTACACCAAAGACAACCGAGGCTATCCATCAATGCGATCCACTGCATCTAACAGACTTGCATGGTCGCGACATGCTTTGAACACGCCAACAGTTGACCGGCAAAGCAAGTGCTGTACTAAAAAAAAGAAGTCTTACTTGTTGGTGGAAGGGAGTGAAAGACTTGAAGTCTGGGGCGTTACGCTGTTCCAGCCTCTGGCTCCGCCGAAAACCTTGCTAGCTGCCGTAGACTCACTAGATCTCCAAATAATCCACACAAGAAATAATCCAACTGTCTCTGTGGTTGTCCCTCACTGAGTCGCTCGTGTGTGGAGAGTAGGCTCCAGCAAAAAAACAGGAAAAGTGTAATGCTTGTGTACACCTAATGCGGCACAACCTGATCACGTAACCATCAGCTAGTTCACTGATTGGCATTTTGAAGAAGTATGGAGAGAATAGAGCACTCCTAGCGGAGCTTCCCAAAGTCATCACCGACGTAAGTCATAGTAACCGACTGATGGGGAATTTCTTGATGACCGTAGTCATGCCAATTAGCCAGAGTACACCCCACTAACCAATCAAATGAACCCGCTAATAAATCTCAATGAAGACCTTAAGCAGTGACTGACCTGGAAGCATACCATTTTTGTTATAAAAAGTAATGCTGTTTTAAGGTATTAATGCACAGCTATTACAAAATTAAGATATTACTTTAAGGAAACATGTGTATTGGTCATTCTGGGGTCACATATGCAACTTTACAAAAATTATGAAAACGTTTTTAACAAAATGTCTACATATGGTCCACTGCTGATCATATAACTACCACTCTCCTAAACTTAAAAAAAAAAAACTCAACAATGTTCCCAGAATGTTTTAAAACTTTCTAGAACATGTTCTTGACATCTTGACAACATTAACAAACAAACGCAAACAGTTAGAAAAAAAAAGAGAAAAAAAAAAAGAAAAAAAAAGAGACTGCAAACATTGCGTATATGCCAGCAGAACAATGTAAGATGCACATTTGTATTATTTATTATAAGTTAGGGAAAATCATCATTTAAAACGTGTATATTGTAATTAATAGAACCATTAATGTGCACATGAAAGATCAAGGAATTCAAAGTAAAGTATAAAAGTCATCAAACAGCTAAGGTAACTTCATCGCTAAGTTAAAGTATGCAGAGAAACATTGCAAAATTCAGTTTTCTTTAATCAGCTTTAAGAAAAAAACTGTGACTGTTCCGCTCCAATAGATTTCATTGGATGCTGCTTCATAAAAGGAAGTGTTGGTGGTGAACAACTTGGAGAAATCCAAAACAGAGTGATCATAGGAGTCAGACATTAGGTCAAAAAAAAACTAAAATAATACTTATTAATTAATCTAGACAGCATTCGCTAAAACAAAGACTCAAGTGAAAATTACAGCGGTATACTATTTAATGTTGTCTGGGTTACAAATGTATTGGGCTGCCAATAGTAGTTAATGTAATGTAATGCATTGCAATACTTTTTACAAGATTTTAAAGCTATGAAAACCGGAGTCTGGTTTGTATTTGTATTAGTCTGTACAGGGAGTAAAGGTGATCATGCGATTTAAGACCAGATAATTACTAAGTACGATATGGATTCCGTACAAAGAATGTGGAGCAAATAAGATGAAACCTGCAGGATGCAAGTATAGTTAAATTGGAAGTTACATTTTCCTTCCAATGTAAGCCTACCAATCAAGCATCCTACAGCTTCCCAAATTTGTCACATGGGGAAACCAGCAATGGCGGCGGGCAAAGTATTGCTACGTGAAAAGTGAGTGAGTAGATTGTTCTACTGTTCATTAAGGAACCTTACCAGTGAAAACGGCTTTAAAAGTGAATGAGCTTATACTTTGTTAAGAATGACACAAATAAATTATTCAATTTAGGTAGCAGAGCAAGGCAAGTTTTAAAAGGCATACTCCAGCTGAGCACGTTCCCAGGAATGTTACTTATGATTGTCTGCAGATATGTTGCGTATGTGCAAAACCGGTGATGGGTTAGCATGTTCAGCTAGTGTTCCTGGTTTAGGATGAGCATTGCAACAGAGAAGACAAGGAGATAATGATGTGGATTAAAGTCTTGATTTAGTTTCTTTACAAACAGATTGTGTTCCTGTTCCAGGATTAAATTCATTTCTAACTGTTGATGGCTAACGCAAACATTTTATAGAGTCTTAAATAGCCTCTCAACGCTTGAAGTGTCAATGGAGCATTCACGGGCCTACTGGATCCCAAATCTCAAAATCTGTTCAGAGGAGGAATGAAGCTTGAACAGGTCTGGAACGACATTGAGGTAAGTAATAACTTACAAATGGTTTATTTTTGGGGTGGAGTATCGCTTCAGAATGTTTTTCTCTAATGTATTTGCAAGCTGCTACCTTTTTAAAGAGTGTTTTTTTATTTTCACAATGATGCTAAGCTTTAAAGTACATTTTTACACTAATTAGAATATTCATTCGATAGGTGATGAATGGAGTAAATTATGTCAACTTGGGGTGATGTGTTAAACAATGACATTAGTTGAACAACAAGTTACAGTGAACATGGCATTTGCAATTGAGATGTAAATGATTTATATCTATAATGGGAAACCATGATGCATCTAAGCATTTTGGAACATAGAACTAGGAAAAATTGAGACAGTGGACAAAAAGGACTCATTCATTATGACTGACAAAAGTACAAGGTCAAAGAGATGTGTTACATAAAAGAAATCTCTATTTTACTCACAATACTTCTGTACACTAAACCACAGACTGCTCTGTTCATGTTCAAGCAGTGGAATGGCAAATCTAATGTACTGGAATTGAAAAGAATCAAGCACTGGAAAAACGAGCCACTTTGTGGGTTGATGAGGTCCAACAAGTATACCAAATCATGGAATTAAAGTTATGACATGAACAAAAATGATGATACACTGTTAATATCGTATAAAACAAATTTGAATATGCAGCACATTTTAGGCATAAAAAGACAAAATGAATTAGTTAATCACATTTTATCAATTTAAAAACAATTGCCAATGAAAAAGGAAAACTCCATTTGAATCCTGACAGCACATGGTCATTGATAAAGGGAGGTGCACTAAACTATCTTTTAGAGAACCTCTAAATATTTAAAAGGTTAAGAGCTGCTAGAGTCTGCAGATAGAGGAGAAGGGACGGCAACAGCTGGCTAGAGGTAGAGAGAGAGAGAGAGTGGTGGAACATTACCAAGTGAATCACAGTCTCATCTTCCGGAAGCTTCGTCTGACAACAGCAGCCCCTGCATGCAGTCAATCCCCCACTCCACCCAAATATCCCATCAGCCCCTGCATCAACACCATCATGGCGCTCTCCCGCTGCCTGCCTGGCTCAGTGCGCATCAAACACTTACTGTGCAGTGACAAGCAGGTGAACACTAAAGAGAGAGGAGGCTCATGTACAGTAAGTACCACACAAGACTGAAGAACTGATCGTGACCAGGTGTTAAAAGAGACGGAGTAAGGGGAGGTGACAGAGAGACAGAGACAAAGGAGGCATGAATAATGTTATAAGACAGAAAGGAAATGCACAAAAAAGAGAAGTATGCAATATCATATAAAGGTAGCTTATTTCACATTCAGAAATTCACGACAATAGAATTTATTTTCTTATGAGCGGTATTGTTTGTTTTAAGTGGTATTTGTTTAATGGTTTTTAAGCATTTTTGCAAATATTTGATTATTTTAAAATATATACACAGTAGATATTTCAGAAAAGTTTCAAAAGTTAAGCAATAAGTATCTAAAAAAAATACTGATCCAAGATTTCAGGAGAAGTTTATTATTTTTACAATAAGAAACACAATGGGGAGGATAAAACACTGTGGGAAATTTGAAAATAAAAATAAACAAACAAAAAAAAAAGCCACTGGATTTCAGTACACAACAGTATAGTATAACTATACTATATTTAACTTCTCTTCAAAAGGAAGCAGGGCCAAGCAGTAGTGCAAAGTCAGTAGACTTAACTGTAGCATTCCATTACATATGGGTTTTATATTAGACTGCTGTTTAATAGGAGTGCTCTGATCGATCGATCGAGGGCGATCATGATCGGCCGATAATCGCTCTGTGAAGAGTGATCGGTGATCGCTAAAACTGCCGATCAAAAGAACCAATCGTATGACGCAACGCTTGCAAGACTTTTACACGTGCGAACGAAAATGGCTTCTCCGGTATGGTGTTATTATTTATTTGTCTGGATCATCAACCGCTATCCGTAGTTGAAGACGAAGGGTTCCGACGACTCGTGTCATGTTTGGATCGACGTTACACTATACCTGGGCGCAAATATCTCACCGACGTATGCCTTCCAGAGCGTTATAAAACGGTGTTTATGCACATTGGCCGCCTCATCAAGGAGAACACGACCGCAATAAGCTTCACAAGTGACATCTGGAGTGCGAGTGTGTGTCCCATGTCCATGCTGAGCCTTACGGCACAGTTCATCAATGACAACTTCGAGCTTCAAAAAGTCGTTCTTCATTCACAGGAGTTTTCAGGCTCACACACCGCAGAAGCGCTTGCTTCGCCGTTTAGAGATATGTTTTTAACACGGGGAAAGAGAAAAGGTACACGTTATTCTCAGGGATAATGCTAAAAACATGGAGAAAGCCATGAGGGATGCAAATCTTACCCAGTCTTTCATGCATGGCGCATTCGCTCCAGCCAGCCGTGACAAAGGTTCTGAAATTTTTTTTTTTTTTTTTCAAGAAGCAAAGATTGTATTAATGTTGACTACGCTTGCATTTTACAATTACAAATGTGTTATTACAATGGGTTTTATTTGTTTGGCCTACTCTGTTAATGGAGTTATGTTCAGAACTTTATCACAGGTGTTTTTTTTTTTGATTGCGAAAAGATTACCTGTCTTTTGATTAAGTTATTTTAATTTAAAGAAGGATAATTTACTCTGTAACCAAAGCAAGCAAAATGGTTCTGAAAAACAAAGCATGTGTTTTATATTTTTATTACAATGGCGCACAACAATAAATATTCTGTTGTGAATTTGTACTTTGTCTTCTCCTTATTTTAGTAATGAATATTTATTGTAAAAATGGTTTTATTAAATATTTAGCTTAGAATGCTTTAGATAACGCCGGTGATCGGTGATCGGCAGATACAGTTTCAGTGATCGGTGATCGGCTGAAAAAATCCTGATCGGAGCACCCCTACTGTTTAAAGATATTTTACTACAAGACATTTTACTACAGCTGTGAGTAAAAAAATTTGTTTGTTTTTAGTTATATAAAAATGTATTTTAAACCAAATATCTCTGTGTGTTGACTGACTCTTATATTCAAACATAGGGAAAACACGAACACATTTCTACAGTCACATGCAATGATGCAAATTGTAACTTCTTTGTTTAATCAAACACTTATTTAACAAGTTACTAAAATAGGCCTGCATAACTTCCTTGAAAGCTCCTCTTGCACAGTGACATAACTAGCAAGGTCTACATGCACCGCCAAACAAAAACAGGATGACTTCACCAACTCCATTATCCAGGTCATGCTGATAATCAAACATTGCAGGAGATTCTGCAGCCTAGACTTTGAATCTTGTTTGAATGACAACAGCACACTTCTTCACCTCAGCAGTATTATAGAAGACATGATATTTAGAAATGTTTAACTGACAGACATGTTGAGAACAAATGTCACTCGCCCTTTCCAACAATTCTGAACAGTTTCCCCTTCCTGCATAGAGAGAGCCAGATATGGGATCGTGACTTCTGGAAAAGCAAAAAAAAATGTTGTGCTATGTCTGTGTGCCTACTTTTTCATTATTAACAACTCCACATTCTGAAAGCTGATAAAGACTTGATGGGACTCAAGTCTATTCAAGTCTATATCTAGCTGGTCCTGCTTTATTACTTTATGTTTTCAAACCCCGAGTTGCATGATTTAAAAGCTTGAATAATCTTCCATTTTCCTTTTTAAACAAATTGTATAACTGTTAAAAAAACCGAAGTTGTCTTTGTTTTTAGTGTCACTATAAATAGACCCTCATCTTCCTAAAACCTGTGACTAAGAAATGTACAAAAAATATGATAAACAAAACACTTATTTTTAATTGGTTGGGCAGGTCAATGCAGTTTCTTTCACTTTAGGCGGCTCACCAAGGTCAAAACATTAATTTCAAAAGGTCACTTCAAGACCGTAATCCATGCGTTTGTTACTGCTGGATTACTGTAATTCACCGTATGCTGATGTAGCTCACTCCTCCCTGCTCCACCTTCAGCTGGATCAAAATGCTGCAGCTTGTTTTCTTATGGGAGCCAAGAGATAATATTACCCTCCTTAGATTCCCTGTACCTTTTTTTGGTTCTTTTTTATGTTGATTTTCCATATTGTTTTAAGTGCTTGTAGAAATAAAGTTGAGTTGTAAGAACATTACATGATATTTTAGTTAAATTACGTGTGTAAAATGGTTTACCAAATGACAATGTGAGCTGTAGACACACGTACAAGAGGTGCTTGCGATGAGTCATCTTCACGTTATAATGAAGTCAGGGGTGTTACAAATGACAGAAAAAAAGTGCCATGTTTTCTTTATCACCCTTAATTTCCCTCTCTTCTTCCATTCAGTTCCTCGATAAGCACCATTAAATAGAAAACAGCATTTCCCCTAGATCAAGTACTGGTGGAAATGGTGATCCGTGGTCATGTGGACACGGTGCTATAACATGTTGTCGTATATGGATAATTACTTTTTGGGTAAAAAACTTATATCATTTTGTTTTGTAGCAGAAGCAAACACAATTGACGGAATAGTTGAATTTGGTGTCAGTGAAGTGTTTTATAGTGAAGCTATTGGTCGTTTAGTGCATTAAATGTTTTTGGGGTTGGCACTTTGCAGATGCACTCTGGGCACATTGAGATCAATGCATTTTAGCAAATGTGGAGGAAGACATTTTTCAACTAAAAACTATTTTTAGCTTGTTGTGTACATTACACAGATTAAAAAGAGTCTATTAACCATTACTATTCTTATTTCTATTTTAATAAAACCCAATGCTGTCCAAAAGAGTAAAACCTGTTGTGACAAGTCAGCATTATTTCTTGAGCCAAGCTGTTTCAGATGTGAAAATATCTCCCACAAAGTGCCAGCCTCACCCAAACGATGCCCACATAGCTTCCATGACTCCAAATATCAGAATTTGGGTGATGAATTATTGTGGCTTTTGGATTCAATTAAGTGATAGCAGTTTTCAGCAATACCTGACATTTAAAACCACTTTTCTGAAATGACCATCTCTGATCATTATATATATATATCAAAGGATGTCAGAACGGGGCTACACATCAAAACAACTCACTGTATGTTCTGCTTGATGCTTTTCATGATGTTCAATCAAACTTCTTTAAGAGCATCTCAAGACCTCCAATGTGTGGAAAGTAGGGGTGAAAAAAGATGGATATTCTGTCTCACTATAATGTATTGACATGGAAAAACGTATTATAAAACAGTTTGTATTTGTGCTGGTGTTTCTTTTCACGTCGAATGAAGCTTGAAGTTTTAGTGTTTGCTATAGAATCCTGGAAGCATGTTTAATAATGACTAACACAGAAGCACATGCTTAAATTGTTTAGATTTTACTAAGACCACTCTCAAAAAACACAGTACCAATACCTGTTATCAACTATAATTCATTACTTCTTGCTATCGCTAGGTGAAAGAGGAACTAATCTACTTTCAGACGAAGGTTCAAATTAGGTCATTCAAAAATTATGGTTGAATAATGACTATTTGATTAATTCTAAACGGCAAAAAAATGCACTTCAAGAAGCATGACTTAGTTGTGTTAACAAACTGTTTTAATAAGTTATGTCAAAGGCACTGTCAAAAAAAACACACACACACAAGGTGCGCTGGCTCAGCACAGCAACACAATACGTAAGGGGAAATATTCCAATACTAATCACTCACTGTAGATTCTTAAGAGAATTTTTGGCATAATTCCCATGAAATACTTTATCACCATTAATTACTCAATTTTTCCATTTACATATACTTGGACATGAAACCAGTAATTGAATACAAGACATCTAATTCACCCAAAAGGTTTATAATACTCTGATGAAATCAGTACTTTTACATGTGTTTAAGCATACATTTGCATAAACTAAAGATAGCTATTAATGTAAATATAATGCAAATTATAAATTACAATAAAAATTCATCTGGGATTTTAATATCACCAGCAGAGGTGGAATGTGTACAAAGTTGTTGTACTCAAGTCAAGTCAGAGTCCTGTTACCCATTTACAATCATCTCAAGTTCACCTAACAAGTAGTTAGGAAAAAGGCACTCTTCACAGAAATGGTTATTAATAAATTCTTTTTATTAAGCCACACCCACCTTTCTATGTAAACTTCAAAGTCAAATAACTTGAAAACGTAAAGATTTGCAAGTGGAGTGATTGTTTTATCTTGAACAAAACCGGAAAGGATTTTAATTTTAATGCAGAGTCAAAATTTTCATTTTCAAAATACTGTTTCTCTGAATTTGCTCAAGCCAACATCAAAGGTTGGGTACCAAACTTTAAAATCTAGTTAAACTTGTTCTTCAAACAAATAACTGTAAAATCTGCGATGACATTTCCCTTGGAGCCCTTTGAGCTGTATTATTACTTATTTTTCTTATTCATTAAATAATTTTTAACTCAAATACATTTGAGTTAACTCATGAACACAATTTTAACTTGAACTTTACTCAAGTACACAGTTTTTTATTTATTTCAGCATTACGATTAAATGCAACTCTCCACTCTATTTGCGAACACCACACATGTCTTTTCTTCTAAATAGAAACCCGTCTTGCATTTCCTTAATGTTGAGCAAGGCAATTTGTAACACCTACTATTCTATGGTGTTTTACCAATGTTTGTGAAGACATATATACAACAGAATTGTAGTCACTTACTTACAAAAAACCAGCAACAGTCAAGAAGGCCAGGATCCCTTGCTTAAAGGCAGTCATTTTAAATTTAACTGTTATAATTCAAAAATTAATTCCTTCAGACAAATACATAACAATCATGTCAAATTGTTAGAATAGTATGTCCCCTTAGAAGGAAGCCTAATGAGAGAACAAAATGGTCTACACAACAGATAACAGATTTATGAATTCACTCATCCATTTCAGCATGAATTCCAAACCAGTATTCGTTCCCTTCAGGACAAAAGTGAAGACATGCTTTTTACACTAGCTGTTAAGTGAAGAATTGTCATTTTCGAGTGAAAGAGAGAGCAGCAATAATCATCCAAGGATGCTCACATATAGTAAAGTCATTTGGTCTGATCTTGGAAAATGTCATTAAGGCCTACGATTGTTCCAGTGACCTCAAAAACGGCCCTCTTTTGCCCAAGGGATAGACTTAAGCCCTCAATTCTAAGCCATACAATTGGCTGGAAGAGAATTTCTAAAGAAGTATTCTTATTTGAACACCCTGTGCAAGTGAAACCTAATCTTCGAGCCTTTATATTCTGAATGAGATCATCAAACAACACACCAACTAAATAGGATAAAAGACTCTCACCTTGAAGTTGCTGGAGTTAACCCAGGAGGTGGCAATCCCATCCACCATTTTATCCAGCGCTGTCTGGTCACTCTCCAAGTCGTGACACTTTTCAGAATCTGTGATGTAGTCGATAAGCTCCGGACCCATTTGCAACCGTCGCGCAACATCCTTCTGCAGCACTTGACTGAGGCAGTACTCCATATTGGACTCCATGGCGGACATGTCCTACCACCACCTGTGTGGCAGCAGTGAGGAAAGGAACTTGGCTTTGGTGTCTGCAATCTAGGCAAAAGAATTGTCCACACTTACTAATATCCTGTGTTGATTAAATCCTTAGAGTGCCACTGGCCCGCCAGAAGCTAAGCGGTAGAGATGTCGACTCTGGAATGCAAACAATCCACCATATGTGACCAGACAACAGCTGATCAGATGAGGACTACAAAGTCTCCTTTTTGGCCCTTTAGGAGGCAGCCTCTAGCAGCGGCAAAAGCAGTAGTGGTAACTAGAGCAGGAGAGAGAGGGTCCGGCAGAGCGCTGCTTCATTATTCAAAGCTTCTCCCTGCTAAGAATGAGAAAAGAGAGCTGTTATCCAAGTGCCACCTCTGGATATCAAATGCCAATGTGGCCAGACCTCCAATTTTCTGTCCAGACAATCAGCCGCTTATGAAGAGCAGAAAAGAACATTGAGGGTGACATAACTCAAGCTGTCATTCTTTTAACTGTTTATTTGCTGACTACACATCAACTGTATAGCTTAGTGGGAGACCGCTAGAGAACAATTTCACTAGTGTTCAAGGGACAGTTAGGTGTACAAATATACAGTGCAATAAAACACACAATATTATGTAATAATTCATAAAACGAAACAATTTAATGACCCCTAATACGTTGCTATACATCTCCGCAGAACTCCGCCAGAGTTAGTCGGCAGCATGCAATTGTTAAATAACCTCAAGCAAATCAGGAAGCTATCGTGGGAATATTCTAAGCGCAATCAACGTGAGACAGGACAAAAGATGTGGATAAGCAGATTTCCAAATGTTCATCAGGCAATTTTTTTCTTACTAAAGTCTTTATGATATGACCCATCATAGGTCAAGAAGAACAATGACATGATGACAGTGACTAATATATGAGAAACTATCATCACCTGAGCAGCATAGTTGGCCAAAACAATGACTAATATTTTATATGACTATAACGACAGACGATGTTTAAGAAGAGGAGGTTCTGCAGCCTCGGAGTCAAAGTGAAGTTAGTTGCGAGGGTTACTTCGCACTGTTCAAAAACATACATCTTGCATATTTGGGATGTGGGAGTGCATGTTAATGCAGAGTGACTACAACTCCGGGATGGACTGGTGACCAATCCAGAATGTGTCTTGCTTTTCACCAGCATTATGTTGATAATGAAAATTGATACGAGAATAAAATGTTACAAACTAATTTATAGTCCTGTGATGCAAATCTGATTAGATGAAGTTGTAAAAATACAGAGCTTGTACAGGTTCGAATCTCAAAATTTTCTTGTGTATTAGTGTTAGTATTAAGGCAAGAAAATAAAGAAACTCAATTATTTGCAAGTGGTCAAACAAAGTGTGCCAAATGTGTCCCACTTAACAAAGGTGGGAGGAATCATTTCCAAATCTTCCAGCTCTGTTTATCTACATCTACCCTCTTGTTGTACAGCTTGCCATTACGCTAACAACACCTTAATCAACATTAAAGCACACTTCACAATTTGATGAGATGGGACTCTTCAAAAGCAACATGCAATAAGGATAACTTGCAGCTTAATAAAATATAACACGTTTGTGAATCAATCAAAATTATGAAACAAAACAACTTAAAACACACCATTTTAATAATAGTCAGAATACACTATCAAAGTAGTCTGTGATGATCCTATTTACCTGCTGTTCGTGTAACGCCAGTATCTTTACATCAAAATGTGCTATTTTACATCCATGTCCATTATTAGCATATCTACCAGAATTTCTGAAACACTGCCTCCTAGTCACACATGAACAACCTTTGTGTCAAATTATGGTTAGCTTTTAATTACTAAGTGTCTTTGAGTGAAAATATTCTCATTTGGATTCTTTTCCATTGATTATCTAGCCGGGTATGCTAGCTCAAACTAGCCGTCCGCATAAACAGTCAAAAGTCCGCGGATTTAGCGCTGACGCAAAAATGTAAAGTATCCGTTTGGTTGAAAGAATAGCTTACATACTTACTCTATGTGGTCTACTGTTATTTTCTTGATGAATTGACATTGGTTGGTAATTTAAATGTTATCGAGGTTGGTCTCTCCAGTGCTGCTCCCCTAGACACAATGATGGAGCCAGACTGGGCATGCGCGAACTGCTGCTGCTCTATTATAGCTCGATAACTGTCAAATTCGATTTTACCTTTAATGGATAAAGTAAATGACGAGGACATGATCCAGTAAAAAAGTGTCAGTAGCCACCAATTGTAATTACTCGAGTCAAGTGTTTTCTAGCACATTTAAATTTGTATTTGATCGCCTATTTAAATAGATTTACTCGCCTATAATTGTTAAAACAGAGAGTAACCATTTCGTTGAATTCATCCACGTGTTAAAATCCTCAGGTTTCGTTAGTGTTGGTGCCACATGGTCGCTTTTCTGTCGCTAGCTGTAACAATGAACGAGTATGGCGAGCCGTTTTAACATCGAGTAACGCCATAGTATAAACATTTTATAGCTGTGGCATTAATACTTGCACAATGGAACAAAGTCACTGTGTTATTTTAAGTTTATTTGTTATAATATTAGGATAATATATGTAGTAATACTATTATAAGACAATTAGCATCTTTTCACAGCCATCACAAGCTTCTGCCAACATGGCCTGTTATTGAAGCTTAACATGCAGAATTGGAAAGACATTTAGTTATATCTTCAAAAAAATATCAATGAACTGAAAATGTTAGTCATCTGAATAGTTGCTGAAAGGCTTTGTCTTTAACACAAGATAAACCATCCGTACATGCATATGCTTTCACATTTTGCGTGAGCTCAGAACACCACAGGTTTAAGTTCAAATACACTCAAAATGTCAGCCACAAAACTGAGTTCATGTTCTTTTAATTTCAACGGGTAACAAACAGTTTGACAGGAATTTCTGAGGCAAACAATTAGAGGAGTTGCAATTGTTAATCCAGCTAGCCACACTAAACTGGACCAAATGCTACTTGACAGAACATGGCTCTATCTAGTGGTTGTGTCAGTATCTGCATGTTTTTCCAAAAATATTTTTTTACTGATATAATTTTAGCAATATCTTTTGCAAAAAGCCTTATGATTATTCTTACCTTTTGGTGTACTTTACCCTCATCACATTCCAATAATAAAAGATAAAGTTTGTAAAAATCTATAACTCAAAACATTCAGCTATCAGAAAAACTGATTTCACCTTCACACAAGTACTCTATAGTTATAACATTGTGTTTTAAGCAAGCTTGATTAAACCACATCTTACTTTTACAAAATCACTTATTCTGTACCAAATCAGCAGGTTAAAAGATCAATCCTGCATTATCAATACAATGTTACACATTTTTAAGTCATAAAGCAACAGTTCACAAACAAATAGCTCTTAGTCCAGGGTCTCAATCGGCATGAGACATTGAAGTCTTTATACAGTTATTTTGTGTCTCCCTCCTCCTCCTCTTCTTCTTCTTCATGCCCATCATCATCACCAGACTCCTCCTCACTCTCGTCCCCTTCCTGCCAGTCTTCTGCAACAGGTTGTGCTTTGATAATGATTTCATCGTCATCATCTTCCTCAGACTTCAATGACTTCCTCCTCTCAAGAACTGATGGCGTGCACATAGGAGTAACATCCTAGAGACAAAAAAAAACGTGTACAAAGTGAATTACAATTAGATTCTAATACATTTATTTGAACATTATGAAAAGCGAATATATTGAGATATGCTTATATTTGACTTTGGAATAATTTAAAGGTGTAGCATGCAATATTGGGAAACCAGGGTAACAATACAGTTATGCCACGGTGAGAACTCAGACCAACTGATTCTGAATATCTTTTTATATCACAAAGCCACTTGAATGGAAAAGCATAAATATCACTGCAAATCCATTTTTATTCACACAACAATGTGTAGGCTACCAATAACACGCTATAATAAAGGTTAGTCAAACTGTCCTAAAAATAAGTTTGCAAAGTGAAATGGGCTTTTCTGGTACGCAAGTTGTGTGACACAAGGTGTCTTACCTTTAACTTTTGTTTCAGGACAGCAGTTTCCAATTTATATACATTGGTTTAGTTTGGTCCTGTTTACACCATGTTTTTGCCAACCCTGACATAATTAAATTATTATCAATATCTCAAATAAAAATACAAAAATGCAGCTATACAGCTGAAGTTTTCTTTCCCCAATCAGTCTACATCTTGCTGTGACTATGCCAACAAAAGATGTGTGGAAATTTAATGGTGCGATGTCAACGTTTGGGGAGGATTATGTGGTTTTTACGATTATCTTTGGCATAAATTTATTAAAGACATTAATCAAATGTACGCTGCAGACAGAACATTTAATGTTACCTCTATCTGTTAACACCTTTTCCATAGTAGGCACTCGCTTTATTATGAAAGCTGACAGTCATACTTCACATCGGTATGAACATAAATGAAAACAGGCGAATGTCAATTTGAATATCCTGGTTTCCTTTTAATGTGAAAATATAAAAGAAAAGGAGACTAACAATCAGTCCATGCTCTCCATTTCCTGAATAAAGCAGCCACCATCATTTCTTCTCAGGATTGAATGTTCTCTAGTCCAGCAGAGCTCCACAAATGACAGTTGGTGATCTAGATCTCACATTGAGGGAACTTTGAAGAACGAATAATGTTTGACTAACGCCACGCAATGATACATAGAGTGAACAAATCGATTAACACCTACCAGCCAATCAGAATCCAGTATTTAGACAGACCATGGCATAAAAGGAATTAATAGAGACTTAGAGGCGGATGATTCTGCCTCAAACATTTTTTGTAATCAAATTATTTAAGTAAACCTTCGTGCTTCTCTTTTTTCTTCCTGTTGAACTAACAAAGTCCTTAATTACCAAGTTAAAGTTAAAAATCTTTAAAAACTGTGGGCACATGGGTTTTATTGTGAGCCATAATGGCTGACAATAAGCTTAGTATGTACCCTTTTCTTTAGGCACAATTGTCTTACTCCAGTCAACAGTAACAACTGAAATAATTTTCAGTTTGTGCCAAAAACACGAGACAAGAGAAATACTTTTATTAATATTAATTACCTCACTGCATACGGAATCGTCTGTATGTGACTGTGACTTCTTTGCAGGCATCTGTACTGCCTATAAAAAGAGAGATAATGCGGTTCAAAAGTAAACATTAAAAGAATAGAGTAAAAATCGTCAAATACTTACAAACCCTGGGAATTCATAGTCAATGCCTTTTGCTGCTAATCGCTTGCGTAACTTGGACTCTCTTTTTAAAAGATTGACACCAACTTTCTCCAGACGCTCCGTTGTGTGTTCTTTGTTGTATAGGTTAGCAGCATGCCTTCCTGGTTTCTTAAATTCTCTTTCAGAGCCCACAAAAAGCTTTTCATGAACATTTTCAGGTGGAATCAAATGGCCTAAAAAAAAAGCAAAGTGATATTTAAAAAAACATTATGAAAAAATCTGAATATTCTTTAAGACTCATGTTACACTTTATGAGCCGTTCTCCCATCAGGTAGTTATTCATGGTCTCCGCCACAATCTTGGCCACTTCATCACACTCGTACTCAATAAACGCATAGCCTTTGGTTCCTCCAGTCTGTGTAAGACAATGAAACTATTAGCAGCTTGCATTAAAGTATGAAACACATCTTTTACAAGAATGGATTTGGTGTTGGAACAAGGGTTTCATCGCACAACAAGTTAGTTGGCAATAAGCTATTTGTCCCCTGTTATTGTCGGCACAATTATCTTACCCAAAGCAACAAACACCGAAGGTAATTTTCAGATTGTGCCTAAAATTATGCATTCAAAAGTAAACTGGGAGATTAAACTAATTGAGCCCTGCTGATGCATTGAATAACAAAAAATGTTATTTAACAGATTTTCTTGCTCCAGGTATTTCTTTACAGGATTCAAGACCATCTCAGGACATGTTAAAGGAACAAAGTGGAGAAATCATTACGTTAAATTTAAGCGATTTTCACTAGATTATCTAGCATTATTCTCGGGCACCACAACACCCTAAAACTCAATTTAAGTTTTTGTGTCATACAAAAGTTTAAATAAAATGTGCAGAACTCATCAATAGAGCTTTTATTTGCATCTTAGTAGGGTTAAAAAACAACGCAGTTGTATTTTATGTGGTTTACTTTCTTAAAATAACTTTTCTTCACTGTGATTAAGCAAATACTGATACATTTACCCATTTTAATATTGCGCTCACAATTTAAACCACGATGTTGTCAACGAACTTGGAGCATACCTTTTTACTCCTTGAAAGCCTGAGTCGTGAGACTACACCAAACTGCTGAAAATAAGCTTTTAACTGAGGCTCATACAATCCTCGAGGCAAATGACCAACATACAACACTCCTGGAGAAAGCGAAGGACCCTTAAAGAACAGAAAAAACATGGGAATTTAATCTCGACTGAAGCAATAAGACGACAACAAACAAGAATCGATCACAGAAACACTGGCATATTATGGTCTAAGCTGTATTTAATCAAGGATCAACTCAAGCCACATGGTCACCATCTTACCGTTTGCGGACGTTTCTTAACTTTCTGAACCTTCTTCTGAAATTCTACTTCCTCCTTTGGATTTAAAGCCAGCAGGTTTTTGATCGGTTTCTTTGACGGTTTACCTTCTGTCATCTTTAAACATAAACGGGGGAAATGTGTAAAATTACTGGGGCCTACCTAACTAGCAGTGACCAGAATGCCCACGTTGTTTCTCTCTGTGCGGACGAGCGAGCGCCTTACAGGAAGTAGTCAGAATTTAAACTACAAAGTAAAAGTCGATACCATAATAAAGCTCCATGTTCTATATTTTCGGTTCTCCAGTCAGAAGAGTTCAGAAAAGATGTATTCGGGAGCATGCTGTTAGATAAGGTGTGTACGTTATTAGGGGTCGAGCACCAACGGTGCAAGAACCCTATTGTTTTTCGAAAAATTCTTATTTTTTATTATTATTATTATTATTATTATTATTCTTTTCCGTCTTTCCGGGGACTTTTGGGTACCTGAACATTAATGAAAAGTCCCAGATTTTTGCACACATCTCAGACCTGGTGAAAATTTACGTTTGATTGTGTTTCGAAAAATGAATAGTAAAAAATGGCTCTATAGCGCCACCTAACGCGTTTGTGCAGCTGTTGCGCAATCAGTTTGTCGTAGGCGGATGAAATTTGGTACAAATGTGTAAAGTACCAAGCTGCAACTTTTGCTAATATAAAACCTGTTTCCAAAATCGACAGGAAGTCGGTTATTTCGCAAAAACCTCTAAAAACGGGCATTTTTGCTCGTTCTACTTTTTGACGACCTTCTCCCACAGATTTTATCCAAACATCTCCAAACTTCGTGGGTATCATCATAAGGCATACGGCAAGTGAAATTGAGAAGCTTTATTGACTATCATAAAGTATGTGGTCGTAACGGCGGGCCAATGTCCAAATTTCGAATCGAAACAGGAAGTTGTTTAACTCGGGCATAGAATATCCGATCCGGCTCAAACTTGTTTCATTCTCATCGTAGTCCAAGCCCGAGAACAGGCATACAACAACGAACATAATCCGTTATAGCGCCACCTAGTGGCGAGCATTGAAAATCTGTTTTTCATAGTTTTAACCTTCTATTTCAGGCAGTGTATTGCATACACTCTTAGAACTTGTCGCATGCGTGTAGGACCCTAAGACCTACAAAAAAGTTAATTGGGTCGAATTTCAAAACCGAACGGAAAACCGGATATTTTAGGGTTTGTGTAAAAAACACAGACTTCATACTTTGACGAACTCCTCCTAGGCGAAATGTCCGATCCAGCTGATAATTGGTGTAGTTAGTCGTAAGGCATTAGGGGAAAAAGGTTATCAAAAGCTAAGAAGTACGTCAAACGGCCTTGGGGTGGCGCTCTATAGCGCCAACCAAAGCGGTTTTGTAGCTGTTGCGCAATCAGTTTGTCGTAGGCTAATGAAACTTGGTACACATATGTAAATGACCAAGCTGCAACTTTTACTAATATAAACCATGTTTCCAAAATCCACAGGAAGACGAATATTCCATAAAAACTTTAAAAAGTGTGCATTTTCGCTCGTTTCAAACTTTGACGAACTCCTCCTAGGCGAAATGTCCGATCAAGCTAAAAATTGGTGTGGTTACTCATAACGCATTAGGGAAAAAAAGTTATCAAAAGCTAAGAAGTACGTCAAATGGTCTTGTGGTGGCGCCCCAGGAAAGTTCAACCTTCTAAATTGTGCAAAAACAATTTACATATTTTGGACTTTATCTCCGTTCTAGGTAATCCACTATCAACAAAAAGAGCCTGCCATGATTAACCTTGTCAGGTTGAACAAAAGGATATGCATCACTGTGACTGCGCTCCAAAAATGGGCTCTACAGTGCCTCCTTATATGTGTCCAAAAACATCGCTTTATCTGTTTTTTAAAGCTGTTGCTCAAGCAGTTTGTTGTAAGCGAATGAAATTTGGTACACATGTGTAAAGTACCAAGCTGCAACTTTTACTAATGTAATCCCTGTTTCTAAAATCAACTGGAATTCGGTTATTTCGCAAAAACCTCTAAAAATGGGCGTTTTGCTCGTTCCACACTTTGACGAACTCCTCCCACAGATTTTATCTAAACATCTCCAAACTTCTTGAGTATCATCATACGGCATACGGAACCTTAAAATTATAACTTTTTTTCAGCTATCATCAAGTATGTGGTCGTGGTCGCAGCCAAGGTCAAAATTTCGATTTGAAACAGGAAGTTGTTATAACTCGGGCATAGAATATCCGATCCGTCTCAAACGTGTCTCATTCTCATCGTAGTCCAAGCCCGAGAACAGGCGTATGACAACGAACATCATCCGTCATAGCGCCACCTAGTGGCGAGCATTAAAAGCGTGTTTTTGATAGTTTTACGCTTCTATTTCAGGCACTGTATTGCATACACACTTAGAACTTGTTGTATGCGTGTAGGACTATAAGACCTACAAAAAAGATCATTGGGTCGAGTTTCGAAACCGAACGGAAAACCGGATATTTTAGGTTTTGAGTACAAAAATATAGACTTCATACTTTGACAAACTCCTCCTAGGCAAAATGTCCGATCCAGCTGAAAACTAGTGTGGTTACTCGTAAGGCATGAGAAAAAAAAAGTTATCAAAAGCTAAGAAGTACCTCAATCGGTCTTGTGGTGGCGCTCTTTAGCGCCACCTGAAGCGGTTTTGTAGCTGTTGCGCAACCAGTTTGTTGTAGGCAGTTGGAATTTGGTACACATATGTAAACGACCAAGCTGCAACTTTTACTAATATAAACCCTTTTTCCAAAATTGACAGGAAGACAGATATTTTGCAAAAACCTCAAAAAGTGTGCATTTTTGCTCGTTTTAAACTTTGACGAACTCCTCCTAGACGAAATATCTAATCAAGCTGAAAATTGATGTGGTTACTCATAACACATAAGGGAAACAAAGTTATCAAAAGCTAAGAAGTACGTCAAATGGTCTTGGGGTGTTGCTACAGCAAAGTTCACCCTTCAAAATTGTGGAAAAATTTTTACATATTTTGGTCTGTATCTCTTTTCAAGATAATCCACTATCAACAAAAACAGCCTGGTATGAATATCCTTAACAGGCTCAACAAAAGCATATGCATCACTGTGACTATGCTCCAAAATTTGGCTCTACAGCGCCTCCTTACTGCCCCCTTAAATGCTTCCAAAATCTTCGTTTCAGCTGTTTTGACCCATTGAACATGTTAGAAAGCCCACCAAAATTTGTTCGGAGGTCAAAAAACTCAAAAAAGGCCGGGAGGCGGTGCCTTCGCTCCGGCGGACGCATCCAGCGAGACCCCTTCCATCGCTGCTTGCAGCTTTAATTTACATTATTTATGCTTTACGTTACTTATGTTATTTATAATACATTATTTACGTTTTAAATTCGCACATATTTTCAGAATTGTTTTTAAGTTAAAATGCAATTAATATGTTATAAAAAGATTTGCTTGGTTTAATATTTTTTTTCTACTGACAGATTTAGGTCTTTTTAAATATACTATGACATGATTTATAAAAACCGTGGTTAAAAAAATCCCTGAACTGATGTTGTGTAAATTGGAAAGGATAAAATATTCTTTAGGTTGAAATGTCAAATTTTTTTTACTGATAGCTACTATGTCTTTACAAATGAACAATCCTTTCAAAGTTTAAATTTAACACTTTTGACATTCAACATAAATAAATAGATAACTGTAACGAATGAATTAGCAATCAATTGTTTATTCCATCGCAACTCAACGAGCTCTTTAATAAATTTAAACAGATTTTTTTTTGTGAAACTCAAAAAGCTATTCAAAAATTAAAAGATATTTATTATTTCTGAAAAGCATCAAAAGGAAGGAGAACAGAGGAAGCTTGATGATGATGGGGGTGGGTTCGGTAGGACCCCAGATGATTTGAAAGGGGGCGGGGTTTTGAATGGATGCTGGGCTGAATCACAGACTGAAAACTCAACACACTCAAAGGTGTGATTGGAGCACATCCTCACCTCACATGGCAACCAAAATCATTTATTTTACAGTCAATGGACGACCAGAGCAAGCTGAGTTTTCCAGTGACTGTCCAGCACAAGATGTTAAAGGTAAGTCTAATCCTAAAATTTGAACCTAATCTCAACATTTTGATTGTAGTATACTGTTGTGTATTTCATGAGTGTTACCTGGAAGCTAAATGAATGTGAAAGTTTAATGTTTGTGTGCAATATTAATGTACTCCTTTTTTATTGGTTTATTGTTTATGAAGATCCATCTTTTTATTTAGGAGTATGTGTATGTACTTGGAGTATATTTTCTTACTGCTACACAGTTTAAACTGTTCACATAACTTACAGCAGATGTAACCATTGCATAATAAAATCCTGTTATGTAGGTTTTTAACATAAGTAGTGTCAGTTAGAAAAGCACTGTGATCCGTGCATCTCCATATTAAAGGATTTCTAAAGTGGAAAGGAGTTTTTGTTATGAACCAAATTGGTCTCCCTGCCCTCATTAGCCTTTATTCTGCAACAAACAAGCTCGAGGACTGTTCTCCATCTGAAGGGCACTGAAAAATAAGGTCAGTTTCTTTAATCATTTACAGCAAGTTCATTCAACAAGCATTCAGTGTACTCAGAAAGAGATGCTGCTTCTATTTATCCTCTGTCTTCTATTTGATAATGCAGCTATTTCTCATCTATCAGAAAAGCTGTATTTATAAAGACCTTCTAAGTTCTTTTTGAGTCACAGGTGGCTTTGACAGCTTCAAGTGTTGTCAAGCAAACATAAGGGTTTTCACAATGTGTTTTTCTGTTCTTAAAATGAGAAATCTATCTACATTTTAGCTGATAATATGTTAATAGCAATATGTGCTTGCATTGCAGATCTTTTCAGAGCTGCTGCTGAAGCAGGCCCTCATGATATCCTAAAGCTCTACAACACTAAAGGCAGCATTATAAACATTTCCCCTCAGCTGGCTCCTAACAGCCCCCACTCGTGCTATAAACTGGAGGTGGTCGCGGCAGATTGCAACAGCGAACTGTTAGGTATTCCTCAGTAAAGCTCTGGAGACTCTTAATGTTGCTGAAAGAAGCATATTTCTCTACTGTTGGCATGCTGAGGAAATGGGTCACACAATCCCCAACTATATTGTGATCTTTTTTTACTTTTAGGTTCAGAGTTGGCTGTTGTTTTGGGATTTGATCTCTCTTCGATGGAGAAAAGGTAGTTCTCAATTTTGTTGCATATCGATAAAATAGAGATTTGACTGGAACTGTTTCTGTTCAACACAGTGCTTTGTATTGCATCACAGTGAACTGCCTATGACTATTCATTTAAGCGAATTTTTTCCTGGACAAAATTTTGTTGGTCACTCACACGTTGGGGCGCACCCTGCAAGTGACTTTCCCATTGAGCATCCTTTTCTCTCCTTTCACTCTCACATTCACTGCTGAGAGCACATTTCAGTCTTAAAATCAGTAACATGTTTTGATGAGGAACACCTGGAGAAAATGCACTCCAGCAAAGAGAGAGTCTGCAGATTACACTCGTAGGCGTCTGGCCAGGTCGAAAATTGTAACCCTATAACCGAGTCAACGGTTCAACCATAATATAATGTTCAAGAATATTTGTTAGGAGATCAAATTGGTTTCAGACAGTATTTTTATCTTAGGTTACAGAGTCTGGAGAAACGAATCCTGACTGAGGCAGCAGAGACTCCAGCCATTGTGTATGAAATGAAGAGACAAGTTGAGTGCTTTCGAGAAAAACTTGAGGTACTTCGTCTGTCCATGAATCCAACTGACTGTTCATCCATCCTTCCATTCATTCATTCATTCATCCATCCAAACACCCACCCATCCATTCATCCATCCATCCAGATACCCAAAGACCCACCCACCCTTCCATCCATTCACCTACCCATCCATCCATAATTCCATCCATCTACCTGTCTGGCTACCCAACTAACATGATGAGAAGTAAAAAAAAAAACAACTAGTATAGGTATCACCAGGTCAGAGAAAATGGGTGTTGCTGCAGGGGGTGTTTCCTGGGCTCTTAAGGGCAGTGCTGGATGTTGACTTGATTGGCCTAAGTGCAAAACTAATGAGGCCCTTCAGTGTGTGTTCTCAGACTGCAGACTAAGTTGGCAGCCAATGGTTGGGTGTAAATAGAAGGCCAACTGACTTGGGTGTTAGGGGAAGGTCGAAGTAGACCAGGTTAGGGTAAGTGAATAATGAAGAATTTACATCTTCATCTTCAACAAACACAGCTTTCCCAACTGCTCCCCGGGAGCCGCAGCCATGGCTCCCACTGCTCCGGGTGAGTGCTCACAGTGTGTTTGTTCACTGCTGTGTGTGTACACTGGGATGAGTTAAACGCTGAGCATAAAATTCCGGATGTGGGTCACTCCATATTTTGCCATCTTTCTGACTTCTTGAAAATATTGTGGTGGAAAATGCCAACTTTAAATTTGCTAGTAGTTTTGGAAGTAAATAGCAGTCAGGTTTTTAAAAGGAAACATGGATAAAAAAATAAACATTTGTCATTCAGCTACAGGTGAAATGTTATTCAGTGATCTATGCTAAGATATGCTTAGGGTGCTATCACCAGAACGGAACAGCTAAGTATGCTTCATTTGATTTATTTGTGCATTGATTATTAGCTGATGGTTTTCACCATTTAAAGACATTCTCATTTCTGAACTGAAATCATTAGTTAGCCCTCATGTATTTTTCTTGTAGAATGTGGAGCATCTGAGCTGGCTTGGTCTTTTTAAGGACATGTCAGAAGGAACTCACAAACCCTCTCCTTTCTATCACAAAAGAACCCTCCGCAAAACACGTGAGGAGTGTGAACATGTCAGGGAAAAGTTCCTCCAGATGAGGTAACCTTCAAGAATCTATTGATATCTGTACAAACTATTTTTGTAATTCACTGTACAAAATGGCTAAATATGCTTTTCCAAGTTCTCTTGAGGTGTCCGAGGAGGTGAGGCAGTACCTTAAAACACCGACCTTTGACAACTGGTAGGATTTTTGAAATAAATTTAACATTCAACATGCAATTGATGCCTTGATGTGCATAATGTAGCTAAAAAAGTGGATGTGATTTGCTGTTTGAGCTAAATTAAAAACCATTTCTCCACATCAAAGTTGTGCAGCTGTCATCCATGAATGGGAAATTAATAGCACAGCACACACTTTTTAAAAAAGCATAAAGAGCATAGCAGAAATCAGACCTTTCATCCGGCTAAAGAGCCTCATCTTAATATCAATGCTCTTGTTCAAGGCTTGCAAATCAAAAGCCTTCTTCCCATGTAGCTTCACAGTAATCAATGCACTGGTCTTCTGAGTGGAGTTGTTGCATGCTGGTTATGCTTGATATATAAGACTGTGTTGAGATATTGTACTATTATGTTCTTATGAAGGCAATGGGAGGATGCAGAGATAATGGTGCTGCTTCAGGTGATGTACACTGACCTGGACTTCACCTCCTCCTTCAACATCGAGCAGGATGTGCTGCAGCAGTTTCTCTATGAAGTATACAAGCGCTACAACAACATCCCCTTCCACAACTTCAAGCACTGCTTCTGCGTCACCCAGATGGTGAGAGTGGTCGCAATCAGCCTCAGTCAATCTCTTCCAATCACTTCACTTTGTCCACCTGCATCATTCTCCAGACTGCCAATTTTGTGCAGATTAATTGTTTTTAATGGCCTTTTAAGTCTGTCTAATGTCAGTCCAGGAGGGGAGGTAAAAATCTAATTTGTGGCAGCGAATTTGTTTTATTTAGACATCTGTATTTGAGAATTACATTACATAAATTATTGATATAACAACTGAATTTGTATGCATTGTACCAAATATATGCTGCAATTTAATTTGTTTGTGAAATCCTTCCCTGGCTAGAGTTTATAGAAGCCACCCCAATTGTATAGCTATAAGCTGAAAAAGTACATTTAAAAGGAATTTAAGGCAATTGTTTAACAAGCTCAAAGACTAATCGTTCACCCAAGACACTGAAGTGACTGAACTGTAGTACCTTGACAGGTCGCAAGGTGGGTGCGGTCAGAAGTGGGCAAGTTTTCATTCTTTGGAGTTGCTGAAAACAACCCCAGTGCTGTAATGTTTTTTTATTAAGATTGATAGTTTCATGAACACATGAAGGGGTTGTATTATTTTTTTATTTAAGAAATATAAAAAGTAAACATTCAGCCAATCAGACATCTGCACTACAACTATTTCCCACCTCTCTAAACCCATTTTTGGTTGCCAGGAAATGATGCACCTACATAAAGGTTGGCTATGTTCATTGTTAGCCTGCTTTACCTTTCATAGGAAACGCCGCGCATGCTTCGTCCAACAGTTATATACAATGTTAACCGATTAACATTTGGAGCTGGAAAAAAAAAACATGTGCACCCCTGGCACCATTAGGTTTGTTGATTCAGATCCCTTGTTTTGACCTCCATGAACACTCAGAGGGTTATAATATAAGAAATAAACAGTTTATGAGGCATTAATACTTTAAATGAGACACAAATAGACATAATATGGTTATGCGGTGCAGAATGAAGTGGTTAGCTCTGCTGGCATTCAGTGAGTAGATTCATGATTGCTTCATTTAGAGAAAATGTAATGATTGTTTTGTTTCTGAAGTGCATATTAAATGCACATTATAATATATGTACATACTAATTTTAATATTTATTCACTGAATACTGGTAGAGTACTGTACATGCATCTCTCCCCGTGTTCATCAGATGTATGGGCTGATTTGGCTGACAGATCTCAAAAGCATGTTCGACAGCATTGACCTCCTCACCATGCTCACCTCCGCAGTCTGTCACGACTTAGACCACACCGGCTACAACAACGCCTACCAGGTGAGAGACACATTCCTGTTCTGCTGCTGTAATATATTAAACATCATCATTCTGATAATGTATTGTATCAGATTAACGCACGCACTGAGCTTGCTCTGAGATACAATGACATCTCTCCTTTGGAAAATCACCACTGCGCCGTGGCCTTTGAAATCCTAGAAAAGGTAAAACTCTGCAATGAAACCCTCATAGTAATAGTTTACATTGACTATTGATTTGATATATGCACTTTCATATGAACGTTTCAGTAATAAATATAAATCATAGAGCTACAATTATATGTATTATTTTGTTTTTTACAGAGCGAAAGCAACATTTTTCGAAATTTGTCATCAGAACAGTACAAAACAATAAGAGAAGGCATTATAAAGTACAAACCTCTCACCTTTATATTCATCTATGATTATCCAAGACCTCAATTAAACTTGATTTTCTATTCTTTCTGAAGGTGTGTTCTTGCTACTGATATGTCAAGACATACAGAGATACTCAGCAAGTTCAAAAGCATTCTACCTGCGTTCGACTTCAGCAACAAGGATCACAGAGATGTGGTAATAACAAGCATAATCAGAAGATAGCCCATAAATTAATATCTGTGTATTTGAATTGGTCTAGCAAACTGCGAACGGTTCACCAAAGAACTTTGTTCACAATGAAAAGCAGATAAACTGCTTTTACCCCATTGAGCTGACAGCAAAAGTCCAGATTTAGTATGCTACAAAAATCTACCCAGACGAGCACCAAAACAGATGGAAGCATGGAAGAGTGGCTTGAGTCTCCGTTAAAAGTGGCTATAAGTCTCACTCATTATTTTCCACTTTTATTCTGCACAGTTTATCTACAAATATGACACATGTATTTACTGCTGTTTTTGGTTGAGACCTCCCCCCAGACAATGTGTTACTAGTCAAGAGCAAGCTGATTGGTTGTGGAAGCAGGTTTCTGCCAAAAGTTCAGATTCTACTTTTGCATTGTCTGCCCTTCCATGACAGCAATGTCCCAGGTATTTTAAGAAAGCTTGCAGCTAGAGGTCTCATTGACTTCATTAATATAAAACATCCAGCATTCCCAATTTTCTGCTTGTAGGTGTGAACAAATTATTACATTTCTTCTGATGTGTAGATCAAGTTGAGACCTAACGCTAACTAGAAACTAACTAGGATTTCTATGGAGGCCCTAAAGGGACATGAAAGCAAGGGAAAAAATCTTTTTAGGTTCCCAAAATTTTCTTTCACTAGTTTTGTGTTTTATATAAAAGCTGATCATTCCCTTGCCAACAATAGTTACATTATATTGTAAAATATTAGCATTGGCAAGGGAAAGAAAAACTACTGTGAAAAAATGCAAAACGCCTGTGAGGGAATGCGAAACAACAGTGAGGGAATGCAAAACAACTTTGAGTGGATGCGAAACAAAGTTTTTTAACAAAGTTTTTTTTTAACATTAGCTAAAATATTAGGAATGGCTTTTAAATTACGTTAAGCTGTTGTAAGCACAATTTTGGAAGCATTGCATTCATTTTGTTAAAGAAGATCATATTTAATATTTATGAAAGTTGCCTTTTGCTTTCACAGTTAATGATGATCATGATAAAAGTAAGTGACATCTCTAATGAGGCGAGACCTATGGACGTGGCAGAGCCATGGCTGGACTGTTTACTGCAGGAGTTCTTCAACCAGGTTGACTTCTAAATAAGTGAAAGTCCTAATAGGTTGATACTTTGGGTTTTGTGTTATGAACGTTTTAAATGGAGTTCAATATCCCAGTATGATCTGTTATCTAGAGTGATATGGAAAAGTTGGAGGGTCTTCCTGTCACTCCATTTATGGATAGAGACAAAGTGACCAAACCATCATCTCAGACCGGATTCATCCGCTTTGTACTTTTTCCTCTCTTCATCGAACTGGCCAATCTGTTCCCCTCTCTGGAGGTGAGCAGCTTTTTTATCCAATAGAAAAATAATTTTCACTAAAATCTAAATTTTGAGAACTGTTTATTTAAAATGCATTTCAGCATAGAGATGTCCATGACTTTTTCTAATTTTCCAGCAACACATCATTGACCCTGTGCGGAAAGCGCTGGATTATTACACAGAGATGGAGAAAGCTCTGGAAAGAGAGAAGCAGAACAGGGCTCAGAGTGAGAAGACGGTCAAACCCAGCTATTCAAAAGAGCCAGGGGGCGTTGTTTGCCCTAAACCATCTGAGCTGTGACCCTCTAACCAAAACTCTCACAATTTATTCAAATTCAACAGAATCTTTGTTCTGTGTCACCTTGTTTTCCCAACACTAAAACATACTAAAAAGATGCTCCAAGCACTACATTCACTATTGAAGAACATATTTGTTTTTTCTAAATTGATCTACGTCATTTTAACATATTAAGGTACTTAGATTGGAAGGACTTTAATTACAGTAAAAGCATTGAATCCAGTGTATTTATGTTGGAAGCATGTATTTAAAACTTGTTAAGTTATTGTTCCCTAGGGCGTAATAGTTTAAAATCATGATTTTGTGTGTAATCTAATGTTTTGTTTTAGATATGAAAATTGTATAAATGACCATTTAAAACTGTAAAAAAAATTAATTGATGGAAGTCTTGATGGACAAAATAAAGTTTATCGACATAAATTTGTGAGGCACATGTATTGGTAATTAGTCAATAAACTTGTATGAAAATAATGCAATTGTAATGAAAGTCTATCTTCTGCCAGTGACCCTCTTCTGCACACCTTCATCTCACTCTCTGCGGGAGGAAAGCTCTGAGTTTGGTCTATAATTGTGAGCTCGGAGCTCTCCTCCAGACAGGATGCATGACATGTACACTAGAACTCATGAATTATAAGAAAATGTAAGAGTAAATGGTCTGAATGTAGCGTAAGCAAATAAACTCTTGGTAACTCTTGGTTTGGCCGAGAATAATCTTGACACGTACAAATGAGGCAAATTCTTACATTATATACATTACATTCTTTACACTTTACACAATGTAAGATCTTAAATCTCCAAATTCATGAATTGTAAGATTATGTGATATGATTTATTTGTGATTAAAAAACAGATATAACAGAGCTGTTTACACTAAAATTTATTTTACAAAAGAAAACTCAAATCCACATAGTGTTTGGAGGCAAACTTAAAATTATGCATGCAGTGATGCATTTCCCCCTTCAAATACATTTCAGCACAGATTCTAATACCCACAGTTCCACTTGAGCCTCATGTGAAGTCATTGAAGTTGCAGAGGCAGATAAAGTAGAGCATGCAGCACTGGACACATTTGCATAGTAAATGGCTGTCACTTCTCTTGGAATTATCTCTCATTGCCTTTCACCCACATGAAATAGTTTGAAAGTTTAACATCCAAAAGGTTTGCGAAGCGAAATATAGACTCATTTGTGCTAAAGTAATTGAGAATTTAAACTGGAAACAACTGCCAAAAGCTCATACTTTTAACCTATTTTTGAAAGAATTAAAACAATTTCTGCATCTTGCTGTTGATGATTAAGCTTTACAAAACACCCTCTTATTGATCATTGCACCATCCCTAAAAAAGGGTATAAAACTAATTTAAACAAACCTTTGGTCGTATTAAATAATTTTGTTGGGTTTCATACAAGATACAATTGAAGATAAATACAATTGAAATTATGAATTCTAAAAGTCCACAAATCTCTGTAAATGTCAACATACAATGAAAAAGGTGAAATAAAAACAAATTAAATGTTAAGAAATAATAATAATAATAATATAATATTTGTAAAAACAGAAACAGTATTAATAAAAAGAAAAAGGAAGTACAAAAAAGTGGTCCTGGATGATGGATATATATATATATATATATATATATATATATATATATATATATATATATATATATATATATATTATATATATATATAATGCAGCTCTAGAGATATTGCACACTTATTATGGACGATAAATTATTATTATATTTGAGGAAATCCTTCTATTTCTAAGTCTATATTAACCAACATTTATATTTATTTACTAGTTTAAAGCACAATAATTCTGCTTCAGAATACTGTTGCTCAGTCCAGTATTTTCCCTGTTAAACCCTTTAAACACTTCACAAAAGTATGAAATAACCAAATTTAATCAAATCATTTACTACTTAACTTTCTTAAGAAATGTTATAGTTGAGATATCTATTTGGCCAGACATAACGAGTGTGGCAGTAATCAGAGATTAAGGACACTTCACCCAAAACTACACTTAGTTCAACTGGCCCCTTAACATGTAAATGCTACGTACAGAATAGAGTCTTCCTCTATTAAATCCAGTCGTTTATTATCAGCTACGTTAACTCCTCTACAGGTTGCAGGAGTAGAACTTTTACAGGAGAAGAATGAGACGTACACCTTTCCACATATTTTGCATTAACTCTCAAACATGATTACATCTAAGTTGAGCCAATGAGGTATAAGAGCTAATAGCTTGGTCACACTAAATCACTTTCAGTACAAAGTAGTAACATTGATTTTCTTTTCTCTCTGTGCCTTCTAGCACACACAATCACGCAACACAACTCTCAATTGATTCATGGCTGAACTGTCCAGACAAATGAGATGTCAAGATCCCGGCCGCACTGTGCCAACACCGAGAGAGGTCTTTTTGGAGCTGTTAGTCAAAAGGAAACAGCATAAAAAATTTAAATGAAACATTTAGCTACTAAACAGCAATTCTGATATTAATCATCAACTAATTTATTGATTATTAATGAGCTAAACAATAATTGAATAGATTTTAAGGGGCTGAAGCTGAAGAAAATAAAATAATCTTAAAACAACTCTTTTAAATGGCAGATATTTCATACTTTAAAGGGGCCATGAATTGGATAAAATTATTTTATTGTAAGCCTTGTGCTAAGAGGTCAAATTATACAGATATAGTGTTTTTTACATGGAAAAACGTTTTGAGTAGACTCACAGTTTATGTAGACATAGTTTTTCATGCTGGGGTTGGAGTGAGCTTAAACGTTTGAATCTGCAAACTTTGTCACTCCTCCCAAAATCTGTTACCCTCTACTCTCAGAACCAATGAGGCAAGCTATATACTAACAAATACCCGAAATAACTTTAATAAGTTATTGTTTGCTAATGCTTGCAATCACAGCACAATCACTGCTGTAAGTTTGTTCTTGTGGGTTTCAGTGAATCGAGTGTCATAAGGAAAGCTGAATGGAGAAGTTGATCCTGTTAGTTTCTTTTCAGCTGCACAGAAGTGCACGAGGAGAACGCAACAACTCCATATAGTGTCACACTGGTTTCGAGGCTCTCCAGATGAAGATGTCTTTATAGGTGCTTTAGACCACCAGTTGAAATTTAACCCTGTGAAGATGTTCTTTGATGTGGCAGTCCACCAATATAAGTTGTACACTAAGATTCTCCTCACTGACATCTAGTCCATTTTACAGCTGTAATCCATTTTTTTATTAAAACAAGTGTGGGGTGTTCAGCTCAAACACACAGGCAAGCACTGTACTGGATTTCTTATCTCAAATACTGTTGTGCTCATAAATTATTTAATATATATTTTACACTTTTTAAAAAAAATGATTGTATACATTAAAACAATGTATTATTAACAAAGAATGATCATAACACACAGTACCTAACTATACTTATGATTTATTTTATATTTATTGTCTGTATACATATTTTCAGCATTATATAATTTACTTTTTTGGTTTATTTTCACATTGTGTTATGTATCAAAGGTATTAATGAAATAATTTAGTACCAAAGTGTTTTGGTCCCTCATTCTTAAATACAGTGCTTTGAAAATTACGTTCTTGATCTCAGTGGCAGAAGCTTCCTGCTCAGTTCCTGAGCTTGATTGGAATAAAGAAATGAAACTATCAATGCATGACACTTCCACTGGCTACAGCATTGGAAAAGCCTCTGTGCTGATTGGTTGGTCAATTGTTGAGTCCTTATGCAAGCAGACACTAACTCAAGGTGAAAATTAGCACGCTAAAGCATTTAAGTCCTGAAAATTGTAAGAGTGCAAGGATCTGCATGACAATCAGCTGTATGGCTTAGACCTCTACTTTGAGAATTCAAATGGAACTAAAGATTTCTTTCACCATTTAAGCTCCAAAACAACTGAAAAGTAACATGCAGGAGTTGGAAACAACAGAGACGGACTTAAATTTCCTATTGACATGAAAATAGCTGGGAGCAGAAAAAGAAGCACTGGACTTTCTTTCAGAGTCTGTGGCGTGAGTCGTTGCTGTAGCCTCCTGGAGAGCCTCGGTTACGGTGGGGTTTGTAGGCGTCTGGATAGGGGTCATTGAAGTCCTCCTCCACCAGAGGGTAGTGCTCTCGACTGAGCCGGTTCTGAGTTTTCTTCTGACGCTCGTTGTTTTGGTTGTTCTCATCCGAGCTGATCAAGCTTCTTCGCTCCATCTGAGAGTTGTCCAGGATATGATTGCTGTTCTTGTTTCTTTGGGTCTGTGTGAAGGTAACGGGGATGTGAAATGATGGGAAAAATTATTACCTCTGAGACCCACCTTCTCATTGAATCTTAAACAACAAAATAGCTGAAATTTTCAAGCTAATTTTGTTCAAATAAAGTAGGAAACTATTTTTTTCCCCTTTAATGAATAAGCTGCTAGGTGTTTCTGTATTTATTACAATTACAATTAATATTGTATTTATTTGTATATTTATCTTTCGCACTTATTTGCTAATTCCTGTTGAACCTTACCCTACCTAGATTAATGAATCAGTAAAATATGAAATTTTAATGGTGATAGACTTTAAAACAAGATTCTTTCTAAGATTTCCAAACATTTCCTATGCAGATTAATTAATTTCTCCTTTGAGTATTCAATATAATGACAGAAAATGAAATATTGTCTGGGTGTTTTTTCAAAGATCCAGTGACTTAATGTTATAACAATAGCTAGATATATGAAATAAGTCACTAAAATCTCTACCTATATGGTTAAAAGATGATGTGGAAATCCTCAATTATTAACCTAACTTTCTTTGTCTGATTTCCAGCTGCTGGTCTGTTCTCACCTGCAGTGCAGAAATGGTGGAGGGATATGGTGAGAGCGCAGTGGAGCCCAGGCTCCGCCCCACTCCCAAAAGAGGGTTCAGAGGAGTGCTCAGAGAAGTGTGTGTTGAACGCCAATAAGCTTCTAGATATTCTGCCAGATGTTCGCATGCATCCTCCAGCTGGTTTTCATCCAAAATCACATCAAACATTTCCTAGGATGAAGCAGAATAGGTGATTTAATCCAGTGTTTCATGGAATATCCTTTCCTTTTTGTTACATTTTACAACATAATCAAATGCTCATTCTAATTTCCATAGTAGCAATACTATCTTAAAGACATTTCTGCTTCGTAATGTTCATATATTCTTGCACGCCACAGATGGTGATCACACATCATGTACAGACATGAAGTCTTGTTTTTCCTGATGTTTCTATCCAGGTTGATTATTCAGTAGTTTATTCCTTGTTTAACATTCAGGAATGATTAGAAAACTGTTTCCAAACTAATTGGTCTCTGATCTACTTTTGACCTTGAACGGTATCTGAATTTAACTTCAAACTCAACTTATCGCCATAACAATTTTTTTAAATAAAATTCAGATCCTTCCACATACTCACTGGTGGACACTGAGCCAGTTTGTCTGCTGCCACCAGCTGCACATTTAAATGCTTGCTTTGAGACTTCCCTCTGGATTTGATCAGCCGCTGTAATACCTGTATGCGTAAACATTAAAATCTGCTTTTAAATGAACTTCTTACAAAAGCCCTGTTTTTCTTTTCATGTTATCAAAAAGCCCTTTACCTTGGGAGAAGACACTTTAACATGGATAATAATGGGAGCTAAGGATGTCTTGAGAAGTTGGGCAGGATGGTTGATGGTGTCAGCATCCAGAACCACCAGCTGAAGAGACCTGGCCAGTTCAAATATCCGCTCAATTTCACTCTGAACCTCGGCTAGCAGAGAAAGAAAAAGAAATACAGTTAAATTAAGGTTTTTGACATTAACCCTTGTCCTCAGTGTCTCTCCAAACCAGTAAGCTTATCGTTTTTTTTGCAAATGAAACACGTTTTCTGATCATTTTCAACACTGGGAAACAAATATGATCCCTATCTTTCTTTGTTGCCACTAAGCACATTTTGAAAATGTGTTTTTTTATACATTGTCAAGCGGACACCTAGAAGTTTTACTCATTTGGAACCTTTCAATCACTTTTTAGAGATATGCGGGTGGCCTACATCTCTCTTTTAAAGCTGAAATTCTGTTGATACCACACATGGATTAAAAACACACGTGTGTGGATAAGATTTTTCTTCCTGTGAGAATACAAGGAGGAAAACTCTGTGTGGACAGGGCCTACAAAAATTCGTTGTCTCTGTATCTATGTAAACTGCTGGCCTTGCAATGGGGCTACCGACTGCCACTGATACGCCTGGATGATAGTTAAAAAAAACTACTACTATGTTCTCAAGTGTAAGTTTCAGACCTGAATAATTTGTAATGTTTTGCCTTTTAAGACTTTTTTTTAACTAAATGTCAAGCTATTTGAGTGAAAATTAAGTCTCAACAGGCAAGATATCGACAAAAAAAAAGATTTTAATGTATATGGTATTATCTTGGGAGATAATACCAAAGTATTATCACTGTTTCAATTCAATATCTAATGTCAAAGAAAACAGGCTTTCACCTTTTCCTTTATAATGAGCACAGGGTCTGAAGGAAAAAAAACTAATAGGAAAGTTAAACTAGTCTGTGAGAATATTAGATAGACTTTTTAAAACTAAAACACAGACAAGTGCTGTCTTACCCAGGTTTGATCTTGTGTTGGATCTCTCAATAATAGCTCTCTTACTGGGATTATTCAGAACGGCTCTCTTGGCTAAAGATATGTCTGCGGTAACTCTTGTGATGGATATTCTAAAATTGAACAAAAATTAAAAATGTGAAAATTAGGATATGACTTGAATGTAGTTACTGGAAAACATTAAGACAAAAGTTTCCCCTCACCTGCCTTCGAACCTGTGTTTGAGGAAGTCAAAGAGGGCTTTCTGCATCATATCTGTCACCTATGTTCAAAGCCAGAAACAGAGGAGAGGAAACAGAATAAGGAAAAGAAAAACAACTCGAAAAAATCCCAATCTCTCACTAAAAACACTTTCACGGTTGTTAGAACTTGTATCGCTTGCTTCCAAAATGATTAGGGGAATAATTCAGAGCCAAAAAAAGCCTACAATGACTATCATCATATGACTGTAATAATCATAACTAACTCAAATATTATTTTTATTTAAAAAGTAAAATATAAATGTCTATCCTCATTAATTTTGAGATTTTGAAACACACAACAGTTTAGTTCGAACCCCATTTAAAATGACAATTATATCGCTTAAAAATATGAATGCGCTTTTCACTTTTTAGGTTTAAACAAGCAGCTATCTGTTATCTGTTATACATCTGATCCAACTCTAAAAAATCTTAATGAAGCATTCATAGCACCAATATTCACATATTAAGATATGTTCAATGAAGCCCATAATAAATGTTTCCATATTGTTATTTAATAGTTCCCAAAATAAATCATTGAGAGCTCTCCACATGATGATGCATTCAAACAAACATGTTTGCTATGCTGATTTCGTAGATTTAATGTCAAACAATACTTCTTTTTGAAGCTGGCATGTTGTGCCCAGAAGCTTGTTGCCTAGGTAACTCTTCTCGGAGATGATGACTGCTATTCAGTGACAAACTGACATCCCCTCTCACTGGCTGCTTAAGAAGTGATGCCCTGGTTACCATGTCTAAATATACACAACTCAAACACAAATACACATCATAGGAAAACAGGGAGTCCTACCTCGTAGCCTTTAAGTGATGGACCAACTAACACCACTGGCCTCATGGAAGGGACCACATCATATGGAGGAATGTGCTCGGCCTGAAGTACAACAGAGATTAGGTGGACTCAACAATCTGTTTGTACTACAGTAACCTCACACTCATCACCGAATGAACACTGCCATGACTGCAAACCATAGACGATTAAGTGAACTCTACACAGAATTTAAATAGTATAACAGACAAAATAAATACTGTTAACTCACCACTTTCTGTTTCTGTTTGCCTGTTTGGAAGGAAAGAGGATTTAAAGAATGATTAAGAAAATAAATAATAATCTGTGATTTTTTCAAACACTATAGCTTTCTGATTAAGACAAGAAACTATTTCATTTGATCATCTGATCTCATCTTTTTTACATTAATTTTGGCTTTTGTTTGGGCAATACAAGCAAGCTCGTTATTCCAAAATATATGCTTTTGTTTCATAGTCACTGCTACTGTATTATATATAACTTCTATACATGTCTAAAATCTGAATCGCATTAAAATCAGTAACTTTGAGAAAAAACATTTGAGGTTTTTAGATTTAGGCTGACCTGCAGAGGCAGGGTTTGGCTTGAAGGTCCCAGAAACCATTTCACCCAGGCTGGAGGAGGAGTTTCCACTGGACTTCCTATGGGAGTGGAGTACAGAAAATATATTTTTTAAGTGAGACCTTACATAATTATTCCCTAAACATATTTCTACATTTTGCCTTTTTATTTTGAGACTGTAATTGGTATGTGACTGCACTGCATTTCCTCGATTGGCTAAAAACCTCAAAATACATACGTTTTATGGATTATGGATATTTAAAGTTTTGACTTTCATGAATGCGTTGACGCAACTATTTAAAAATGTGTTCATTTAAGATATATAACGATTTAAACATTTAGCCAATCAGAAGGCTTCACTAAGATTATGTCCCGCCTCTGTGGACCAATTTTCGATTACTAGGAAGTGGTGCATTTTCAAGAAGGCGATATCTGGATATGGCTACTTCATCACGGACGTCCATGTTTTAATCAGTGAATGTATAAGACATGTGCTGTCTGTTTTAAACATAACATTATGTAAATATTGTTCTATACGCATTTACTGTTAAAAGTCAACATTGGAAGCTACACTTGTTCCGAATTTAGCTACCTTTTATTAATTTACTGAAAGTAAAAAGAAGCCCCCTTCCCAAGAGAGAAATGTACTTATAAACTTTCATCTTCGCTCACTTAAAAGAGTGTTTATAATTACCAAATGTATTTATAATACCAAATGTATTTATATCTTTAGCACTAAAATGTGACATTGTTTAATCATATAATGTTTGCACAGTTTTTTTTGTTAAAAGATTTTGTGGGAGTTCAATTAATTACATGTACATTGTAATTCTGTGTGCATTTAGAACACAAATTGTGGGTTTTGGTTTGGTTGTATTCAAGACATTTAAAATACATACTACATCAGATACATTTAAGAATAAATAAAAATCCAAGATCTGGCAGTCGGACCAAGAATGGAAAAGCTTAAAAAATAAAGCTTGTCTTCTGATATCAGCCCCTGAGCCACATTAATATCTTACATTAATTAATACTCAACCCAACGTACAACAATCTGTGGAATTCTCCGGAATTCCTTTATTTTAAGCGAAGAAGTATTAGCAAAGGATTAAGATGTGAATTCATCCTTCACCCAAAAAAGTGCTGTGTGTGAGAGGGTGGTGAGGTATGACTAGTGCATGACTCAACTCTTCTAATCACTACTGCTGAAAGATGCAGCATCTCATTCAAATGTTCTATGTGTCACTTTTTTCACAATACACCTACAACTTTAACCTGGCATGCGTAGTATGCTAACCACTGGCCACCATTTGTAAAATTAACATGCGCTCTAGGGCTCTCTATAGAATTTTTTTTAGATAAAAGAACAAAACATTCTGTCCAAAATTAAACAGTAGTAGTTGAATGTTTAAAACTGTACATATTTTTATTCAAATAAATATCTTAAATTAATTCTATCTCTTCCTTACCCATGGAATCTCCCTCTTTTCTGCTCTTGCTTAAGTCGAATATTCTCTAGTTTTAATGGACTGGGTATGAACCCAACATCACATCCTTCCTTCACCAGTCGCCCAATCCACCAGTCATTGTTGTACTTCTACAGAAATAAATATAAAAAGAGATTTATGTTTTTATTTTAAAAGAGATATTTATATTCTCCTATACATACAACTAATACGAACACACAGGAAAAACAATATAAATGATGAAATAAAAATGAAAGTGAATGTGAAAAAGTGAAAGTGACCAGTAGGCATCATATGGAGCGACTCATACCCAGAATTAGTGCTCTGCATGTAACCGATCCCAGTGTACACACACAGCAGTAAACAAACTCACTGTGAACACACACCCGGAGCAGTGGGCAGCCATGGCTGCGTCACCAGGGGAGCAATCAGGAAACTGGTGCTTTCCTCGATGGCTCCACAGCTGTGGTTGTTGAAGATGGAGAGCAAGTGTTTCATCACTCACACCACCTTCAACTCGGTGGATCTGAGGTTCGAACCTGCGACCTTCTGTTCACAAGTCGATTTCCTTACCCACCTGACCACAACTGGTAATATGTCATTTTTAACAACATGGCAAAAAAAATTTTTTTTATTAATTGTGTCTTAATGTCTTCCAACTGACCACAAAATGAAATGTCAACTAAACTAACATTTTGACATCATATAGTGTGGTTATGCTACATGTTTGCATTGATCATCACCTCCTTTATGTGAAGAAAGTCTTTAGCATCAAAAGAAACTGCAGTACCAGCAACAGGTACATCTTCATCCAAGGCACCACAGTAGTTGACATTTGTCCTTACAGCAAAGGCTACTGCTTTTGCCTGAAACCATTTAAAATACATCAACAGATTAATAAAACGGTGCATTTTTTTTTTTCAAAAAAGGTGACAGGAAATACATTTGCAGAAGCTGTTGCTGACCTTCGCCCTTTCCAACTGTACTGTGGCTTGCTGCTCCTTCTCCTGCTGGCCGCCCTGCTCTTCATCCAGAGAGACATCTGAGTCTGATGGTCTGCTAGTGTAGGAATCGGCCGAACCCTAAGTACAAAAATTCCAAATCAGCACAAAAAACTATTTATGGTAATTTTCTGAGTAGCATATCTGAAATTAAATCAAGTCATACTACTGTAAATAACGTTATGCAACTGCTCGTTTTAAAATCATTAAACATTAAATGTAAATGAAGGCCAAATTACAATCAAACTAAATACATGAACCACATCTCGTTAAACATTAAAACCAATTTGTAATATCTTTTTGTGTATGAGCTAAAACAAAGCAACTAAAACTCTTAGAGCACTTACACTTTAATAAAAAAATTCAGATTATTTGCTTTCACTTCTTTGTTCAGTTGATAAGTTTCAGGTCTCTGTAACTGTTTGCTTAGTGCTTACATAGTTTGAAAAAGTTGCATTTGGATCTCCATCATGCACATTCAACCATAAAATGAACTTCCTTTCCTTTGACAATCAATGCATGTTTATGCATAGTTTCATCTTAATTAAAATGTTTTCGTGATTAAATAATTGCATTTCATGAAATAAACTGACAGTTTTTCAAATCTTTTATGATTGAGGTTCAGAATTCTTTATTAAGTAAGCACTAATTGGACAGGAAGTCTTAAAATAGCAACTACAGTATTAGTGAAATGACACATTATTATCACAGGGAATGTGCTATTACACATGAGTGACTTTATAGGCCTTAGAAGTTTAAATAATGAGAGGGGGACTTAGTTATGACACTTGCTTTCATGTGGGTGAATGATGAAATACATCTATATTGATTCTGTTTTTAATATTGGTCTTTGATTTAATTTCTTTCTAATAAAATATATAGGACATGTTTTTGTATGAAATCAGAGCACATGCAAGAAATCTACAAAAGCATAAATCATAGCTAATTCAACTCAGAAAGGTTTCATGTGGGATGGAACTGACAACCTTTTAACAGGTCTATCCGTTCTTCTACTGATGAAACATGTTATTGAAGTTTTCAATATTTTTTTAAATATATTGTGTGCCATGGTAAAATTGGTGTTTGTTGTCTTCCCTATACAAGAGACAGCAAGATTATAGGACATGTTTTTGTAGGAAACCAGAGCACATGCAAGCATAAAATGATGAAAGTGTTCTTACTTATTGGGTTATACTTTACTGTAGAATCTTACATAAAGGTCTTTAATGCCAAGAGAAATAACAGAGCATATCCCCTGATGCAATCTGACAGATCGTGTCCCCGTCTGTGTTTCCTGTGGTAGAGTGTGTTTTTGACTCCTCTTGGCTGAAGCCGTCTAATGTTGTTACCATCACAAGATCGGTAAAACAAACTGCGCCCCTCATCCAACCCAACAGCTATATCGTATCAGACTCAAAATTTCTTGCTTGATCAAGAAAAACAATACAAATATTAGTTATTTTTTTGTAATTTTAGATTTCTAAGTATAATTGATATTTTCTTTCCCAAAAAAGGAACAGCAGGTCAGAACTGATGTATCTCTCAGACAATGCAACTAATTATTTCAGCTCACTTTTTAAGATTATATAATATTATGTTGTAAAAGCACATCAGTAAATGTAAATAAAAGTAAGGGATGAAATGTAACATCTATTATCATGGACACATAATACGAAGGGGCTAAAATAACAGCAAATATTTGTATACAGTACAGCATAGATTCCGTTCAGAGAGATAATTAATTCTACTATTGGTACGCTTTCAAAGGTACAGCTGATCTAACTGAACAATGTCTTTGCAGCCGCTTCACAAAGACTCATGGTGCCCCTGAAGAATGAAGGAAGCAGGTGAAAGGCGCACTAGATCAGCTTCGGTTAAGGAAGAGTTCACAGATGAGCTAGAGCTACATGGCTGCATGCTGATTAGATATTGCCATGGGCGTTGTGCGATATTGATTATTTATCTTTTGACGAATGTCTTATCATGGTGTAAGCTAAGCTATTTTTGATTAAACCAAAAATGAAAAAAGTCCATCTAACTCTAAATAGTATATGTGCTGGAATGTATATAGAACATTCATTAAATAATTTAATAATTGTTTGTTTATGCAACAACCTTGCCAATGAAAATAGCTGTAGTTTTTTAGGACACGAAAAACATTTACTCTGCATATGCTGCTGTACACAATAACAATTCATGTTCATTAAAAACTTGGGTTTCATAGAATTTGTTACAAATTATTGTTAGAACGTATATGGATAAAATATCACATCAAATATAAATTAAGTTTGCATGCTGTTGAAAATTTTAAGATAAGATTGGTTGAATTGGTTGTAAGGGTTGCACCGAGGTAAAGCACACACACACCACCGTTAAAATAAAAGCCAGTATATTTTGGTGCATATCATTTGGTTCAAAACATTTTGCAAAAACACATTAGAACAGAGAGATCTATTTTTGTGTTTTCCATCTTAAGGGACTGTCAATTATATAAACTATACACACAAATAATTCCACAATGGCTTCAGTTTTTAGCTTTACACTAAACCATCCAATGCCAAGAAAGTAACATGACTCAAGTTGCATAAGGCAATATGCACTAGTCCAGACAAGTTACTGGAGCTGCATCTGCTCTTCATGAAATGTAAGTCGCTTTGGATAAAAGCATCTGCCAAATGCATACATGTAAATTAAATGACACCTGTCAAAAAAAGGGATTTATCATTACTAAGACCTCAAACCAGTGGTTCATCAAAAACCAGCCAGTAAGATCACTGAAATTTAAAAACTATTTTAACTTTGAAAATACAGGACATGGAATGGATTACATAAGCTGAAAAAAATCACCATTATTTATATTGTTTATTCCAATAACAATGTTTCACAAGAAAAAAAACTGGATTTTACCCTTGAGGAGAACCTTTGCATACATTTAAAATGTTAGGACCACCAGGACAAATTAGCACTCACCATCAACTTATAATAAAAAAGGCTGATGTGTTTTTTGTGTTTTTAATGGCAAGAATGATGTGACCAATTTATACTTCAGCACACAATCTTATTGTCAGGAAAATTTGTTCTGGTATACTAAAAACTAAACAGTATCAGCCATTACAAGTCAAAACAAACACAAATAAGTTCATTATGAAATTTTAGACTGTCAAAATTTTTCACATTTTTGTCAAAAGTTTCATATTATTTAGTATAGTCTTAATTTTGAACACTTGGTTTAAACAAAATGCAAGTTAAATCAAGCAAATTGTACAAAACATTTTTACAGAGCTGGCCACATAAGTTGAGGTAACATGAAGGCATGTACAGAATCAGCATTCAGGCAATCACTTCACTTTGAAACACATTACTGCCTGTACCCAGCTGGTTTCTTCCTCTCTGCTGTCGACTCAGCACTACTGAGGGTTAGATGAGAAAGATGGCAGAGTACAGGATATGAGTTTTTCCCCAGCTGAGGATTGTCCTGTTTCATAAGCCGTCAGGAGATTTCAACCCAATGTCAACTATATCAAAATGGTTTTAAAGCAACACAGGCTTGTACCAATTGAGGCTGTTGATAACAGCGTTGAATTCATTCAATTAGTATTCATTAGTATATTCGTCAATGTTAATAAATTGCACATGTATTATTAGACAAAATCTATATTTCACATCATTCATTCCTAGATTAATGGCCTGTTTTGTATGATTTTTTTTTTAGTATTTCTTTGCTCAAACAGTTTTTTTGTAGAAAAAAAGGAAAAATATTCTTTAAATACAGTACACTTTTAGTGCTTATATTGAAATGACAGAAACTATTATAAATTTGTTTATAATCTCTAAATTCTTTGGTTGTCTGATGAAACCATTACTTATTTTTCTAATGTTACATTATCCAAACCAATACACAGGTAGTAAATATCTGGTATATCAGGGTGTAGTTTGCATGTTTTACTCATGCTTTGGATGAACTCTGGTTTTCTCAAACAGTCCAAAACAAGCCTTAAGTTAATTAAGTGAGCACATATTTAGTGAAAGTTATACTGAAATCTTCACCTTAGCACTACCACTCCGCCCTCTGTACCTGCAAGCCCCAATAGAACCCTCACCAAGATTAATAGGTCCCCACAGAACTAAATTTTATTGTGTATAATCTGGGGTGGACTCACGATTAGGCAAAAGTAAGCAGTTACCTTGGATCCCCCAACTCTGGCCTCCTGCTCGGGCCCATGATGGATACTTTTGTTTTTTGCTCACAAATTATATGACAAATAAAATGACATCAGGGTGCCTTATTCGTTAGTGTGTCTCTGTATGCACAATGACGGAAGTGAGTATCACTGACTGATGATATTGTGACTTTTGATGTGTGAGGTGAGGAAGAATTGCAAGAGAATGGATGTGTGTGACTGGTGGGGTGTTTGGTGGTGGTCAGGAGTTTGTAGGCGCAGAATGGCAGCCACGTTCTGTCAAACTGCTCCAGGGCAGCTGAGGGCTACCAAGGTAGCTTATCACCACCAGAGTGTGAATGTGGGGTGAATGAATAATGCTCTAATAATTGAAAAAGTGCGTCTTTGAGTGTCTAGAAAAGCGCTATATAAAATGAAGTTGTTATTATTAGAATTAGCAAGTCGATCTGAGAAGTGGGAAATTCTGTCAAGTTGCACCACAGGAAAAATGGAGGAGATAAAAACAACTTCAGATTCAAAATATTCAAGGGAGAGAAAGCGAAAGCAGTAGAAAATAAAACAACAACACAGCTTCAGGAGAAATTAATTGGAGAGCTGTATTCAAGCTACATTCGCTCCCCTTGATCCATGTGATAAATGTGCAAAAAAGCACAAGACAGGGGCAAGATCAATAATTTTATATCTTATACATTTTATTTAGTCATTATGGGTATTACCTGTTTCTCTTGTTTGCTTCATACCATTCTTTAAGTAAAGCTATGACTTTGCCAACCCTGACATATATCTGCTTCAGTGCATACCCCACTATCTATCTAATGGAGCCAAGAATTCAGGCTTGTGTTTGTCAAGCCACACATTCCGCTTATCTTCAGAGATTATACTGCTGTGAACATTTTTCTGTGATGCCAAAAAGTCTGAGAGCATTTGGGCCCCTTAAAACCCCTCTGTCCCCTCACAGATCCATGCTCTTTATTTCTTTGAACAACAAAAAGAGAAGATGACCCAGTGAAAATTCTTTTTCTAATTGCAGCTATTATTGTCAGATGAAGGCACATGGAAAAGAAACTAATGATAGCTGTGGTTTAATGATCATGATTTGGGTTTGAAAACTTGACTTAGTTGATCTGAAAACCCTGACTCAAAACAAAAAATTTAACTAGCCTCAAAAATTAAATAGAATGACTTAATGCTGGGACTTGAAGCAGAAATGTTCGATTTTAGAGGCACCATTTGGAAATGCTCCCTTCAATTTGTTTTAATATAAATTCAATACAAATGGGATTTTAATATGTTGGATGTTGCACAGTTATAAGCTAGCAATAAATGAAAATCCTTGAAGGAGATGCAAACTAATTATATAATAATTATTGAACCCTCCATTACTTTTATTGTTCATTAGTACGTAGGAAGAGTCAAAAATAGAGGCAGTTACAATTAGGCCCAAGCTATGATAAAATCATCCAGGGTGAAAAGAACATAATATCAATGATGTTTCCGGACCATTTAATATTCATTCATTCATTCATCTTCATGTCGGCTTTCTTCCCTTTCGGGGTCACCACAGTGGAATGAACCGCCAACTCTCTGGCATATGTTTTACGCAGCGGATGCCCTTCCAGCCGCAACACCATTTAATATAAAGGATAATAAACTGTTTTAACACAAATTAAACCAATCTCAGAATCCACAGTAGAGAACAGCAAGAGAATCAGAAAGACAGATTTTAAATTAAACGAACAAATTTTTATGCGGCTCTTTTACTGACACTTTTGGGTTCCAATAATACAAGCTCAAGTGTTTTTGGAACATGGTAGCTGGAATCTGGTTCAACTTGGTTTTTGTCAGGTTGAGGACTAGAACCAACTGTTCAGAGTTCAGTGAAGTAACCACAAAGTTGAATTTGGATCCAAAGAGGTGGAAACAACGCAAGAAATTAAATAAGTGCTTCTTTTAATAAGAAGCAAATAAAAGTGGGAAAATCAGTTCACAAAACAGATTACAAGCAGTATCAAACTTCCAAAATAAGTATGACGGAGTATGTATTGAAGCAGTGTTCAAAAACAAAACATTTCAGCTGGCAAGATAAGAACAATAAACTTGAGAGTAACTTACTAAAAACCAAACAGAGCAGTTGCTAGAACAATAACTGAACATAAAATAAGGTGACAGGCAAACTTAAATACTCCCAAACAGAACATGTAATATAAATTAACGTAATTAGTGGAAAACTACTGAGAAGCAGAGACAGGAAAGTCAAAAATAGTGGCATCTAGTGTCCAAGGCTTATAGTCCTTACAGGTTTTTAGCGGATTATAGCTTAAACCAGCCAACTGGTTCCAAACCAGACTTCATCTTGAGATTCCACTCATTTTACAAGGATCACAATAATATTTGTGGAAATAGTTTCACATACCTTTTTAACAATTATCATTATTGTTCACAACAAGTGTTTTTGCTCATGATATTCAATTAATTAAATTCTCTATCTAGAAAGAACAAGAGTCAGAAAATTATTCTTAGGGTCCTGATCAAACACAAGTTTGGGGCTCCAGAGGTCAAATCTACTAGTGGGTGCCATTTCATGTAAACTCAACTTTTCAGACATTTCTGGCATGTTTAAATTTGTTCTTTCAACGAAAAAAAAAACCCAAAAAAAACAGATTCATATTCATATTAGTTCATGCATGTCTGTGTAATCCTTCTTTCTTTATCTGGGAGCTCAAAATGGTTTGATAACTTTAGCCTTGCCCATTGACCATAGCACTGGCCACTAAACAATCGTATGAACCCGGAAGTGTAATTGCAACGGAATCGTGTGTTTTGGATGTTCTGGACCAAAAGTGATTTTTGGCTTTCCAAAGGATCAATGTATTTGTCAGAAATGGGTGAATTTTCTGTGTGCCAACAAGCACAACCCAGCAGGAGGCATGGCAGGAGCATGGTAGTGTGTGGAACATAAAAATACACGGCTCATTTGGTGGAGCACAACCATTGGAGGTGATTTAAAGACATTGTTTACAATGAATACTGCCTTTTGAAGGTTATTAAGGATGCAGTGATCATCTAGAGGGGTTAAATTTTTATTATAAATTATTTAAAAGATGCATCATATAGTACCTTTACATTTATCAGCCTCTTTTTTGATTTATTAATGATTTATTTAATGATTGGTCATTAAAGATGAAATTTATAAAACAAATGGCAGTCGGTCTTCACAAGGCCAGCACAGCAGGACAAACTTGCAACACGTAGTTGTTGTCTTTAGTAAGTGATGTAGTTGCTAAATAATCGTTTCATATGTCAAAGTAGGCATAGTAGCATAATGCTAACGAGAATGATTTTAAATCAAAATATATCTATATAATCTTTTAAAATAAGTACAAGATCGATCACACAGACAAAAATATATATATTATTGAATATATATTGATTTAAACCTCACATGTAACAGTCAGTTTAAAAAATAAACTATCATACTATTCCTTCTAATAGCTTCCCTCTGAGAGTAGCTAATGCCACACAGCAAACCCAGAGCAAGCGAGCCAAGATGAATTAAACCAGTGAGCAATGTGGCATTACAAGCGACAGCTCAATGATACAGAATAACAGCCTTCTACAACAGCTGACTGATGCTCTCCCCTGGCTGCTTCTTCCACAACACATCTACAAAACAGAGTCAGGTCTGGAGCAAGAGCGCAGCTAAAAATGAAGCTACACAAAATCTGGACAAATCCACAAAGATGCAAATCTATTCCCCTCCCCCAACCCCTCACTGGGACTAATAGCATCATATACAGCATGCTGAATTCTTCTAGCCATCCTCTCTCACTGAGCATTTCAGTGACCATTGACAATCCAAATTCAGACCCATTACTCACCGCTTCCGAGTCTTCAAATCCATGCAGGTACAGATTGTCATACATGGAGGGTGTGATTTTCCCAACCGATAAAATGCACTTGTGGGATTGGGAAGCTCCAGTGAGAGACTACTCTATGTATCTTTTATAGGCTCTCCTTACCACAGAAAGCCCAGGAATATGGAGACGGCAGGCACCTTCTCTCTCGCTCCTGAACCTGGCGTGTTGTATTAATGAGGATAAAGGATGATCGATAACATCCTAGAGAAGTGGGGTTCTCCCCTGGGGGTGCAGAGACCTGGCATTTTATCAAGCTTCTACAAACAGAGAAGGAAAACAGAGCCTTCCTCAGTCAGAGGCTGATGACAAATCGACAACGCCTGCCTCTGATTGGCTGAATGGAGCTCCAGCGAGAAAAGACAAGTGCTCTCTTCTGTTGACTGTGAAGGGAGGAGGAGAAGGGGTTTGTCTGCAGGGTGCTGACAGCAGTCACATCTTGACCACTGGGTTTCCTGAGTTTTTTTCTTTTAGACTCTATTTTTGTTTATCTTGACACTCCATCTCTCTGACTTTTTATCTGTGCTCACATAAACAATATTTTGTGATTGCACAGAATTAAGATTTTGTTCACTAAAAGGAGACATTTAGAACCTTTCAAAATTCTATTCAGTTTTAGGCTATCACAGAACGAACGTGTCATTTTGAAAAACACCCACGAGCAGCATTCAACTGAACAAAAATGTTACAGTGTGAAGGATAGCACATGTCACATGAAAACAGAACAAAGACATCTTCTCAAAAATAACAGATCTAAAACCTACATACATTTTTTGCTGTGCAACACTTGTGACTAAATGCTCAAAACTTTAAACAAGCTCCATGTTGCGATTCTTTTATCTTAAATCCGATTCAGCAATAATGAAATGTGATGGTTGTTATCATGATATTTCAACAAGAGGTAACATCATTTATAATTAACTTTTAATGATTTCATATTTCATCTTAATTGAAAACAACACAGTCAAAAAACAATACAATTATATTCTAATAAGCCTGTCCGTGTTAAATTAGCTTTTCATGCAGATAAAATGCAATGTTTACTAAGGGTTTGCCTAAATTACCTCAGATTTATGCATTCACTCCAATGTAGCCTTTGTACTACTAGAAGCAGATTGTCTTAAAAAAACTGACAAGGAACAAAACTGAGTGGTGTAACAACATGTCACATGACAATGTCTAACATTAGAAAGATATGCGTAAATAAGGAGTACAGAGAGATGTTTCAAATTATGTTAAAAGCTACTTGAGGTTTATCACACACTACAAGTGGAGTTAAGATATTGAAAATGAAATCTTACAAAGTGAAAGGTTTGTATTAAGGTTTTAACAATCACTCATGCATATTGCCCCAACTCATTCAGCCAAACAACTTAATTTGTTCCTAAATCTAATAAAGACCTTTTGGCTTAACATATTCCTTCTTTTATTGTTGAAGGCATACTAGATACTGAAATAAAACAAATCCTGGACCAATCTAGGCTTTTAAAGTAATTACATGAAACTGAACTGCCATAAATTAATGGAAGACTCTCTCTGGAGAATGCAAACATTGCCCCCTGTAGTTCATAGCCAACATTGCACATCTACACCAAGTCTCCTTTCTTTCCTAACCAACGTTAGAACTATCTATCTATCTATCTATCTATCTATCTATCTATCTATCTATCTATCTATCTATCTATCTATCTATCCATCCATCCATCCATACATCCATCCATCCATCATTATTATAATTAGATACCTCTAATCATGTTTTCAAATGTCATTTAACAACAAAGATCTACTTAGCTACAGTATAGCTTTTTATTTAAAGTAAAAGAAGGCTTACTTTTTCAGAGTTAATGCTGAAAAGCAACTGCAAATGGGACACTGAACTATAACTATTATATTCTAACCTATAAAAAAAATTGATTTTGCAGTAGTAATTGAGGATACTTTAATCAAACTAGGAATTCTATGTGGACACATTAGCTGTGACATTTGATTGTCCATTGTGTTTTACCTTTTAGTACTAAAATGAAACCACTATTCCATCGTTAATGACGAAATGTGACAATAAAATCAGAAGCTGTGAATCTGCTCTTGAGCTTATGGAGTGGCCTTTGGTCAACAAACACAGTAGGGGGGCAAAGAAATATATGAATTACTAAAGAGTTCAGCCATGTGACCTATCCCTGAGGGATAAATAATTCAACAAGCTCTCAAGGATCACACATTTTAAATGTGTCATTATAGATAGAAAACAGTGGTGGGTTCTTAACAATATTTTCAATTCTCTCTGTATATAGAAGACACCTCCGGCATTGCCACAGAAATGTTAAAGAGAGATTTATCTTTTAAGAGTTTCAGTCTTACTATTGCATTATTATCTCAGATTTCTATGTCTATTAAGGTTTTGGTGGCAAGATTATATCTTTTTCCACAATATTGTTAAAATTTCCCAATCTGAACAAGATTTACCATTTAAATCTTAGATTCTCATAATATAACTTGGATTAAGTGATGAAATGTAAATTCTGTTTATGATTTAAACGATTGAGTTAGCAGATTTTGCTTTGTAGCTTGCTCTCTATGAATGTGGGCTTTGAAACCACCTAAACAGCCAGAAAAAGTGTCCTGGAAGTCATTCAAGGAGTCGAATTCCCAAGGTTGTGGGAAGACCTAGTTTGTAGAATTATTTTGAGATGTTTTAGGAGGCTGAATATTGATAGTAGTTGCTAAACAGGGCTCATAAACATTCTACATAAAATAACTGCTATGGAAAAGGATGGTCTTGATGGTGTGTACGGCAGTATCATAGAAAAAAATTATATAAATGTCCCCTGAAGAACAAAAACCTGTTAAATCATTCAGAGACAGACACTAAATAGAAAGTTCAAGAATCGAGACTCATGGTAAGCAGCTTTATATAAGATAACGTTTGTCAACAAAATTATAGACAACAAAATAAATAATGTGCATCAGTGTAGAACACTCAGAGCTTGAGAAACAAAACAATTGACACTAAACTCGACAAAAACGAAATAAGAATGTAAAGAAAAAAATACAAATAATTGCAGTTTGATCAACTTTTATATGTTCAGAAAATGTGTTTTATGTTGTAAATAAAAATGGAAAGACAAAAATTTAAATCATTGCAAGTTGACCAACTTTTATATGTTCAGACAATTTGTTTTATGTTGTAAAATATATGAACTAAATGAAGTTGACTGGTCACTTTTATTTACAAAATTTGTACTTGCCTCTAACAATAGATTGACAATCTATGTATCTTTGTGTCTTCATATTATGGTTCAGCACAACAGCAGTTTTTGTTATTAATCTGTGCTTCATAAATAAATAGTCATAGTACAGTTGACCATTTTTAACATTGCTGTCAATGGGAAACTGATCACTTCTGAAGTCAGCCACAAGCAGTCAGACAACAAACTGCGTTGTCTGTTATTTCCAATTACACATTGAGAGAGAAATTGTTGATGGTTTGAAAGCTCTCTTTCACTCACCAGTGGTTTAGATGCTTAGATAAACATAGATGGTCTAATAATGTGACTCTTCAGGCTCTATTGAGCTTTTATATGATGTAGTGGGTATGGTGCTAGCTGTCAACAATGAAATTCCCAGACAAGCAATGAAATTCCAAGAAAAAAACCAAGTGCCTAAAAAAAGGGTCTATCCAGAGTAAGGTTCCATATTATTATTCTTTTAAATAATTTATGACAAACTTGTATACTATCACTGCATCCTTAATAACCTTCAATGGGCAGTATTTATCATAACAAATGTCTTTGACTCATGAAAAATGACTGTGCTCAACAAAACAAGCGGGGTACCTCCTGTTCCTCCCTCTGCCATGCTCCCGCTACACCACCTGCTGGGTTTTTCTTGTTACCACACAGAAAATTCTCCCATTTTAAAGGAACACATTAAACTATTCCTAACCCAAAGCACACCTTTGGCTCAGAACATCCAACAACTCTTCATTGAGTTGAGCTGCATTAGTAGTTCATCTGATTGGTCAGAGGATGGTGCTAATACCAATGGGTATCACTACGGCCATGGAAAAAGAAGATAGGATTACACAAACATGCATGAACCAGTCTGAATAGGACTGTTCTTTTGATGAGAGAACAATACTAAAATGTACAAGAATGTCTGAAAGTTGAGTTGACATGACTTGGTACCTTTAAAAATTGAAATAGTCAGAGAGACTCATTTAATACAATAACAAATCTGTATACTAATATGAATAAAATAATTTAGTCGTTAAAAAAATACAACAGCAAAGTTAATACATTTAAACAGGTTATTTAAGATTCAAAGCTGTACTATGCACTGCTTTTTGCTTTAGAGCATCGCCAAACCTCTGTGGAGAACACTATAGTTCTAAAACATATTAGCTTGGACCTTGGGGATACAGCTATAAGTATACACCAAGTATACACCAAGGTCACCGCACAGATGGCCCAGGGATTCTTCTTGCGTAAACTCACAGATCTAGATTTATCTGACAACAGGATATCACAATTAAGATGCTTTTTAAATTTCATAATTTCACTCAACCCTACTTTTATTTATGTTTTCGTCACATCGCATAAATATCATTGCCAGTTCTATTCGTTTAACTGTCAAACAAAATCAGTCAGAGATTTACCTATAGGCAATTCATAGTCAACTAATGACAGCCTGGATTTGTCTGTTGCTTGGAAACCAAATGACCCATTCAAAAGAGGTCCAATGATTTTGTTGAAAAAACTGTACTATGAATATGTATATAAGGAAAGTGTACAGTATGTGCAGAATATCTCTCTTAATCGAAATTCATTTAATTTTATAATACACCTGTAATTCCATAAACTCTGACATTTTCTGCTTATTAAAAGCTAAAATCTCTAATAAAACATCCCACATTTAAACAACTGACATGTTAAAAAAAAACATTTAAATTATTTAGCACTTTGGCCTACTGAGCACCAATGTATATTAAAAAAAAAACTCCTCTATGTATAAAATATACAAAAAAACCCTCCACTAAAACAATTGTATTATTATTATCATCATCATCATCATTGTTTCGCACCACTTCCGGTTGGAATAATCTACTTCCGGGCTTCCTGGCTGACTGTAAACACATACGGTGTATGTTTTCAAATGCAGTTAAAGATAGGTTGAACCTTACTAAAACTAGCTTGTACCCACGTTTTCCTTACAAACCAACTCCTTAGATGCCACATGTTGTAATTTGAAGTTCCTTATATATCTAATAAGTCTAATGTCTCTGACATCAACAATAAAAGTTTTTTTCTGGCTTTTTTTATTTAATAAAGTGGCTATTTAGTTTATATACACTTACTGCAAAAGCTTGATAGCTCCTAAAAAAAGAAAACTGGTGTTGAACTCAACTACATTTTAAGCTAATACTCGATTATACACAGAGAATGTAAAGAAAATAAACGCTGACTAATTACATAACAAACAATTGCCAGCTTCATTTGCATATTCTACACCTTCTCCCTCACCTGGCGGAGGATGAAACTGGTGGAAGTTGTACTGCCATCAGACCTTTTTAGTCGGCTTCGGCGTGAGTAGGTGCCCCTGTTCACCTGCAGCAAAAGAACATGCTATTCATTCATTTCTCTCTTTCTAGAAGAACATGGATATCTTCATATTCACACTACACCCACCATAGCAAAGAGTGCTCTTGGTAGTGGGTGACAAGAGATAAAGGACCTATTAAAGAATTTCACTGACTCAAAACTTGTGCAGCAGCTTGCATGCATACAGAACAGACTTGACCTATCTATGCTGTCTTGTGACATAAACTCAACAAAGAAGAAGAACCTTATTTAACGCCTATTACCTTAAAAAGCAGCAGTCTGCAGAGCTACAAAAACATCGCAATGTGTTGAGCTGGTGAAACGAACCATCACTGGCTGCAATGCAGTCGCGCACCTGGGTAAATCAAGCAGCTACATTTTTAGCTCCATTGAGTTTGTTTTAATGAAAAATTTTAAGAATTAAGAAGATATCTGCACCATGAAAAACTGATGTCTAGAAACTGGGTCAAGTCATGCATCCTTAACAGAGAAATCAATGAGAGCTGAATTATTTAGCAATGTAATTAAGGACCTCTGGATCAAACTGACATCCATTAATCTCCTGCATTCGGAATTTGTGATTAATGAACTGTATGATCAGAAACATTGAAAGATGTACATCACCCTAAAGTTATAATTCTTTGGTTTACATTCTTGTAGATTGTGCTCCACTGAGACTCGAGCCATTATTGTTTGGATGAACAATTAAATGAAAGATTATGTTGACTACTGATGTTTTGTAAATTCATTTCCACGTTCAAGACTTTTTATGTATTAGTTGTTTTTATTAATATATAATAAATAACAGGAGAAACCCCTCTCTCGACAAATATAAAACAGTAGAAGCATATCTTGAAACAAAAAAGTTTAGTTCACATAAATTTACATTTGTGCACACATTGCACTTAAAATGCTGATTAAACGATAAAACAATATTTATTCATTAATTATATACTTGCATAAGACCCATTTTCTACTGACCGCCAAAAATCTGTAAAATACTTTTCTTTGTATTTTTTATAATTATGCTGGATTTTTCTGCTAATTAAATACAATTTTAATATACAATTAAAATATGCAGATTTTGAATTGAGGCCTGAAGGGGTTAACTTAAATGTATTCACCTAATTTAACGTGAAAAGGTTCAAATACAAAATGTACACGTTAAAACGCTTATTCAAGAGGTCATTAATATTTTTAAAAGATTATAAAGGCATGTGCTAGTAAAAACACAAACACAAAGCAACTGAAATTGTTTGGTGCAGTGTCAAGTTCATCGCTTTTTTTCGCGGGCTTTCTAATGTAACGTTACCTGAAATATAGGCTTCTGGACCCCTTCTCGGTCGCCTACCCCATGTCGAGTGTAGATGTGCCGGGACATTTCTGCGAGTTCATCGGTCCACGGCGGAGGCTGCCTCTCAGTCCCGGTCCACTGGCTCGGTGCAGAAGGATACTGGAGTGCTTGATCCAGCTTCGCTCCGTGTGTGCGGTCCGGAGACTGCGGTGCAGAGAGAACGAGCAGCTGTACTGCTGTAGAGTAGTGAAGGTGCAGTGCGTGCGGCCACCGCTAGAGCTGCAGCAGCTGATGCTCTTCACTAGAGTTTGGATTAATTCATCTGCAGCTATACTCTATACTGGTTAGGCCGGGGTCTGTTCTCTTGCATACCGAGGTACATCTTCATAAAAAAAAACCTTTTGCTATGCAGCATTATGAGATATTTTTTATAAGAATTAATTAGGAATTCCTTCTGTGAAGGGATTTATACGGTGGCCAAGTGCTGAAAATCAATGCAAGAGATGTCACAATTGTGACATCGACATTACAAGATGTCTCAACATGGCAAGACACTAAGTCTTAATTATAACTTTGAACGTAAGACGTTTATTTATAGTTTCTATGAGATTTCTCATTTACATTTATGCATTTGTCAGACACTTTTGTTAGTGTTGCTGCTCTCCTGACTGGATCAGGGAGTTTGTTCCACCAGCCAGGGACAGTGAGAGAGAAGGTTCTGCTAAGAGATCTTCTGCCTTTGTGGGATGGAACCACAACACGCTGTTCCTCCTCTGAGCGCAGGCTTCTGGGGACATGTCGGAATGAGCCTGTGGCGGTAGACCGGCTGATTTGGAGATGTTTTGTAAGCCAGCATCAATGATTTGAACAAGCAGCAATGGGCACTCATCGAAGAGTGATGAAAGAGGGGAATAGCATGGTTCCTTGAAGAGTCGCAGAGTTCTGGATCGTTTGCAGAGGATTGAACGCGTTTGCTGGAAGTCCTGCTAGATGAGAATTGCAGTAGTCCAGTCGAGATAGGACCAGAGCCTTGACCAGACTTTGATTTGCATGCTCAGTTAAGAAGGGCCTGATCTTTCTGATGTTGTGCAGCGCAAACCTACAAGCTCGAGTTGTCTTGTGATGAGGTCTTTGAAGGTCAGCTATTCATCCGAAATTACTCAAGAGACACCTGGCTGAAGGAGAAGAGATTATTATTAAGGATTCCAGCTGAATGGTGAGGTCGTGATGCACAGAGGAATTGGCCTGGACTACCATAAGTTCTGTTTAAGCCATGTTAAGCTGTAGGTGATGGTTATTAGCGTCATTAGTGTAGCAGTGGTACAAGAATCCATGTCTGAGGATGATAGGGTCCAGGGAACAGGTGTAGATGGAGAAGAGGACCAAGGTCTGATCCCTGAGGAACCCTGGTGAGCAGTCGATGAGTGTTGGATACCTCACCCCTCCACCCGACAATGAAAGATCTACCAGTGAGATAGGACTCCAGCCAGTCAAGTGTAGAGCCAGTGATGACCATCGCTGAGAGAGTGGAGAGAAGAATCTGGTGTGTCAACCACAGCAGAGAGGTCCACCAGAATGAGAACAGATGATCTGGAGTTAGCTCTGACACCTCTGTTGAGTGTCTATTCTTAAAGCTTGATTGTTTGTCATTGAGTTTGTCTTTCAGCGTCAGGAAAGAAGAGAACTGATTGAAGACGACCCATTCTATGAGTTTAGCAGTGTAGGGCAGCAGAGAGACAGGTTTGTAAGTTTCCACCAGTAGTTTATTGAGTGTTGGTTAGAAGATATGTTGATATTACAGTTATATAATGGAATGGTAATTTGTGATCTCTTTATTCTAAGGTTTTACATCAAAATAATTAAATATGTATATAATAGTAATGTCATAAGTGTAATACTCAGGACATCAAAAACATCTCACATTAAAATGTAATTAACCTGACCTGAGAATATTTTGTCGAATATTTGGTCCTTCTGTGAATAGAGAATTAACACTAACCCTATCAAATTATAACTTAAAATGTTATAAATCGGTTATTATTTAAAAATAGGCATAAAAGTGGTTTTGAGCTATATGCAGGGAAACATTCATATTTTATTGGCCTTTTAAGACTATGACTGAGAGCGTTGTAGATATTTTAACAAAATTTGAAGGTTATTTGTACTCTACACAGACTGTATTTGCTTCTTTTCTGGACAGTTACATTTCATTCTCAATATTTTAATGATCTCAAAATAATGGGTTCATATTCTAAAGTGTCTCAATTTCAAATGAGTAATTAGAATTATTATATTTACATTACATTTATGAATTTGGTAGACGCTTTTGTCCAAATCAACTTACAGAAGGTGTATAGACAATATGCAATGTGTTACACAGTCAGTCTATTTCAGCTTCTCATAATAGAAATTGTATCAACTGAACAATCAACCATAGCAGAAAGAAAATAAAGAAAGATAATAAAGACAGAGGAGGATTTATTTTATAGTAGTTGTTCCCTGAAGAGAGGAATTTTCAGTTGCATTTTGAAAGTTGTTAGTGTATGAATGTGTTATAACGATAGAAATGCATCCTACTTACTGTGATAATTAATCACAGTCTTTAATAATATCGACGACTTCGTTTGCATGCCATAACAATGGCTTTTTAATCACAATATTTTGCATCCCAATTGTTTTTGTTTATTAACCTAATTTTTTTATTCAGTGACAGATTTTTCTCAAGAGTTCAGACTGAGACGCTATGACAATTTGAAAATAATTTTTGCTAAAATAAATAAAAATACATTTGCATCAGGCACAAGATTTGGTTCTATCCATAATCATCTAATAATTTACATGAGATTTAAAATAAATGTTTGAGTAGACCCCGACAAACTAACAATGTTGTTTATAGACAATTTAATAAATGCAAATGTAGCACATCAATAATGGCAATGTTTGAAACAAAGAGATTTTATTTAACTATACATTAATATGACCTTGTTACAAAAGGAATTTAGAATATGAGCTGACTGAAAACAAAGAAATCTAGATGTTACAAAACAGAGTCCACGATTATAATACAGATTCCCCTCTAAGTCTCTTAAAACATTCTGGTTTACAAATTAACAGCAGCGTCTTGAATCTACAAATATTTTGTTTTGTGAAGGCATCTGGTGGTAAAAAGTTTTAAATATTAAGGTGCAATATAAACAGAATCTGATATAAAATATCCAATAGCTTTATAAATGTATGAACAATAACAACAGTTTTCCTCACAATCTCAATGAACAAGAATCAAAGCGTCATATACTAAAGGGACTTTTATAATTTCCCATTTCAATCAAAGAGAAGAACATCAAAAAAAGCCTGTATTTTTCTCTGACGTAAGAAGCAAAAATATAATAAAATATCCTTTACATATTCATAACCAACCAAAAACAAAAAAAGGAACGATCAGATGTATTTTACCTTTACACACTTAAATTAAATCTAACAGAAACCCCCACATTGCAAACACAAGCAGCATTTGCATATTATAAATATAATCATTCAATGAAACGTAGGATTGACCATAAGACCATTCGTATATATTTTACACAGAAAAGATTGCGAAGGAAGGTTTGAAAGTTACATTAAATGCCACTTTCTAAAACAGTCCTGATTCGTTTACACAAGTGCTCTCTGAGTATACCGCGACCCCTCACTACTATGTATGGAACATTTTATAAAACCAACCTCCATGACTGAAAGGCAACATAAAGTTTACAGTTAGTTAGTTCAAAAATAATTGAAAATGGCAACACGAATAAATCATAGAAAATTGGAACATTGAAACAAAGATCACGCTAGACATGTGTCCACATTACCATACTAAATCCTCAATAAGAAAAAGCCCACAACTTGGTGATATAGCAAAGTGATGATCGATTCCTCTACCCTGACCTTTCTTAGGTAATCACAAGCCTGAATTATTTTACATGCATCTCTGAAAGAGCCAAACACCTGTGACTCAATGCTGGTTTCACCATTTGGAATCAAAAGTGGAAACTCATGGCTGTGTTAGGCACATTAGAAAGAGCCTTAAAGAAGGGGCTGTGTGTAGAAAGCAGCTTGTTGCTGCTGAGGTACAGTCTGAGTCGGAGCAGACATCTGATAGGAGCTGGGAGGAAGACCAGGATTAGTGTTCTGATAGGCTGACATGTCCATAGCCACGCTCATCTGTGCTGGGTAAGCGACAGGGGCTCCTGGAGCTTGATTTGCATATGGAGCATTTATTGTGCCGCTGAAAAAAAAGAAACATGCAAAGGTTTTTACAATCATCTTAAAGCAACACACATGTTAAAACTATGATACATAGCACAAAATCTAGTTATTTGCCTTGTGAACATCGGGAAACTTTTTGGTGAATTTTAGCAACTATTTAGTTCTATTTAGAACAGCCCTTCAAAAGTGCATTTTACCAATTATATTGAGAACAATTGTCTCTTTACATGGAAAACAAGCTATATGCCACCTAAATGAAACAAAATAACCCACAAAGAATAGCAGAGACACTCTAAATGTTATTTGCCTTTGGTTCTGAATTGCTCTTTTGAAAGTCAGTTCTTAAAAACACTCTTAGAGACTGGCGTTAAATGGCACCAAAAGGTTACCCTATTTGATTACGAGCCAAAGACAGAGTTTTGGCAATATGTAACACTATTTTTATAGAGTATTTGAACTGTTATTAACACTTTTAAGCTTTTCTTTTGTTTTTCAAATAAATTCATAGTGGGAAAATATTGTCAGGTATACAAGGTTGGATTGGATTGTTTGTTTGTTTGTTTATTTATTTATTTAGTGTTTAAGCCTTGACAGCATCTTTGGCCATTTCATGGTTACAAAGCAATATCACCTGCAAGTAAGCACAGTTCAACTTGAATTTAATTTCACAGTAACAGTCTTTTTTAATAGTGTTTTTCCCAGATTTGTTTCGATTAGAAATAAAAAAAAATCTCCTCATGCCATCATATATTGGACAATGCACCAGTATGTGCTTTACTGATGAGCCATAATTGACTGTGTTCACATTGTGGTGGCAATTCTCTTTTTAGTAAAAAATGAGGGGTCAGTCTGGTGTGCCCTAGCCAGCATCTTGTGAAAACTTTTTGATGGCTTTATGTTAGGGGTGTGTTCATTTTTATTTCCAACCACTTTCATTTCATTCTTACAGTTTATTACAGTTTGTGAATCTGACTGTATATTAAACATTTTAGGTCAGAAGGAAGGATTGTACAATGTGTGATCTTTTACCAGAGAGCTGCCTTGCCACTCTGTCCGCTCTTTCATTCCCATGTATACCTATGTGTCCAGGAATCCAACAAAAGACAATCTTATAGCCTATTTCCAAAAAGTCTACTGGCTCTGATCAAGATTTCTATAATCGCTGGGTGGGCGGACCGCATAGATTTTAATGCTCGGAAGCAGGATGTTAAATCCAAAAATACAATAAAATTTTTTCCCTTGAACTTTCAATATGTTCGATGGCAAGGAGTAGTGACCTGTCACTCACTTTTTCTAAATAGGTTGGATTAGAATTTGAACTAAATATGCTGTGGTATATTTAAATTTCGGTAAACAACACCTAAAACATTGTCATACTTTTTCCCATTTCTTGCCATTAAATTCTGATTATAATTTCAAAGCACTCTGACATGAGTGTTTGAAAGTTCATGCACTGAATATCTGAACACTTTACAAAATGTTATTAATTATTTACAACTCAGTTTTAAGCATGTATTACACCCAAAATATCTCAGAATGTGTTCAGAGGAGGAACAGAGCTGTAACAGATGAGGAATGATTTTTGAGGCGTAGTATTGCTTTAATCAGAGGGAGAGTTAATGGCTACCTGATATAAGGAGCTTGAGCTTGCTGGCCTGGAGCTGCTGAGTTGATCGAAGGAGGAATGGAGCAGAGTGGACCAGCTTGGTCTGAAAGGCCATAACCCTGTGGAACTGCAGAAGACATGTAGCTTCCTGATGCCTGGTAGCCCTACAACACATTTGAAAAACTCATGTAAAAAATATTCTAGAAGAAGTATTTCTCCATTCAAGTGGCAAACCAACCTGCATTGTGTGAGGAGCGGCAGCTCCTGGATAAGTGCCTTGTAGAGACTGCATTTTTGAGTAGGCATTGTAAAGCGGAGCTTCGTTCATTAACTGGTTATAGAGCTCCAGAGCCTCCAGCACCTTTACATTCAGTTCTGACAATTCTGAGTGTTTCCTAGAAGATTGAAATAAATAGATGTTTTTTAAATAAAACACAAGTCTGGCATGTTTTCAGAAAGAGTTTGATCTTAACAAACCTGTCAATCTCTTGTAGTTTCTCATCAATCATTGGGTTCATCTTTTCACAGGAATCTAGAAGATGAAAATTGCTAAAGATCAACTGCCTATATGATTGATCACTTACCCCCAAATCTTTTGCTTTCATTGAGCATATGCACAAGGTCAGTTTTAAATGTGTAAACTTTTGCCATTTTTAACAGTGAGTTTGTATATAGTGTCTATTATTCAACACTTGGCTTTTCATTAGTTTTTTTCTTCTAATTCAAGAGTAAGATGACTGCAATAAGTACTGACCCAAAGAAGTAGTTTACACTGATAATCCACCCCAAAAATGCTTACTTATCCCGATGAAGTTCTGAACCCATAAATGCCCTGTTCTTCCTCGGAACACAATAAAAAAAAAGTTTGGTGCGCAACTGGGGGGCGCGTGACTGCTCAATAGACTTTCAATCAACTAGACTGGTCAAGTTCATCTGCCATTAAGTGTTCAAATGTTAACCTTATGAAGCAACAAGAACATTTTAGTTCAGAAAAGAAACTAAACATTTACTTTAAAAATCTCTGTATTCACTTCGCTATAAACACACAAAGCTCAAAAGGCATCAATTGCATATATTCTTGCTTCAAGGGTGCTATTCAAGCCAACTATGCATTTGGTGAACGATGGTTGTGAACGCACTTCCTGATCGTAGCAAAAAAGAGTCTCAATTTAATTTCTTTAAAATGTGTTTCCACTACTAGATCACATGGATGATGTTTTTTCGTAATTTTCTGGGCCTAGTTAGTCTATTGAGAAGCACAAGTGATTAATGACTGCTGATTGATTTAATTTTTGGGTTTGATTATTCCTTTTAACTTCACGACTGATTTCATAAAAAAATAGAAATCACACACACGCATACACACAGCGATGATCTTGATGTGTAGTTCTCTTTTCATTTGTGGTATCACACAAAAGTTGATCAGATTGACCTTCTTTGAATGGTGACTCTAAATGATCCAGACATTTTTTAATGAAAAGTTAAACACTGCATTTCTATTGGACTGCTGGCTGTAAATTACAACTGTTATGTTATGTTATGTTAATTCTAGTCCCAGTTTCTTGGTTGTCAGACTGTGTGTAAAATAAAGTTAACCATCATGGATGACAAATCACTAAGGTTGGGGTAATGCTATTTGGCCATTTGCATCACGGGTTTAAAGTTTGTGGAATCACAAATAAAGTGCTTTTGTATGCAAACCAATAAACCACAATTCTTTTCAAAAATCTGGAAAAGTCCTTGGAGGTTTCTTTTGATGAAGGGACACACTGACCATGTCATCAGATCTGGCCCCCACATGAACTATTCACAGCAGAGATGAGATTTTGGTACCTTCTAGCATGACCAGCTCTGTTGTGTCAGGCGAGGCATCAGCAGGGTTTGTGTTCTGAAGTAGATAGAGAGTTTTGTCCATTTTCTCCTGTATGGAACAGAAATAACATATGATACATCACCTAAGGAACATTGTTGCAGGCCTTTAATATGAACACTAAGAAGAAATGGCTGATAGGATGGCTATGGAAACTGTGCGAAGACAACCAATGTTATAAAATCTAAAAAATCACAGGGGAGTACAAAGGAGCACAATGTTCATTTTATTTACTGAAAGCATTTCATTTAATCAATCGAGCTATGTTTTTAAACTATTAAATTTGAATTAATTTAGAATAAGACCATTTAAAGTTTATCCTCCTACAATAAACTGCAATCAATTAAAACATAAAGTAACCAAGACACCTATTTTTTTATTGACACCCACACACACATGCAGGGAACAGAATTCCTCTGTGATATCCCAGGGAGCCTCTCTGACTAGGTCTGGTGCTAATCACCTCACCAGCAAAAAGCCTATTTGAACTGAAGATCCATGTGGACTCTGCTTAACATGCACAATATAAAGCAACAGCACCTAAACTATCCTCTCAACTGTTTCTGCTTAAAGTCCCAAATATTTATATTTACACGCACCTCATCTATAGTGATAGGTTCAGGCTCTGCTTTGAATTCGACGATGGGTTCTTCAGGCTCCACAGTCTTCTCTACATACAATACTAGATAAAAGAAAATAGAGGAAATCTGTATGTGGAAGCAAAACGAAAAAAATTTAGGATTTTGAATCTACATTCGCTCATATTACCAGGTTCTGGTTCAGAATTCAGATTAGTGGTGACAAAGTTTGATGGAAAAAGACCAACACCACGATGGTTCTCTCCTTTCCACCAATTTGGATCACTGTTGGGTAACAACATTTTCAAACAGTAATTACCATTGGCACAAAACCATTTATTATTTCATTGGTCCTCAACTCCCAAGCCGTAGACCAGTTCCGTTCTGGTCCTTGGATCAAATGGTACCAAGCCATCAAAAAAATAATACATTGTTTCAGTTGTAATTTTTATCTGTGTCTGAACAATCTTTATTTTGAGAACTGATCAGTTGTGACAAGTTGTTAATGGAATGTTACAAGAATGCTGGAAATAAACGTTATATACAAGTACATACTGAATTCATGTTTATTATTAAATGTATGCTCTGTTGCAAAGATATTAAGTAACCCCTAAGATTAGGTTGTTCCCTCAATTAGTAATTAATTTTCAAAGCGGATCATCCATAAAGCTTTTGCCCTATTATTTGATTTTTAAGGTTTTAATCAAATTTTTACCATTAAAAAAAAAATCTAATCTAATTTTAACATTTTTACCTAGCGTTGACCGCTCCATGGTGATGAAAATGTTAAGGGACCACTGCATTAGATAAAATAAAAGGCCTTAACTGATCAGTTTACCTGTCATCCAGGATAATCACAAGCTCTCCAGCTTTAAACGTCAGCTCATTATCTTCAGCTGCTTCAAAATCATATAGGGCCCGAACTTTACGAGACTCTTTCCCTTCGTTGGTGTTATAGGGAGGATCAGCGAACACAGTGAGGGGCCGTGTCTCTATCTGCTGTTTCTGCTCCTTTAAGGACAGTTCAATGGCTGAAACAAAAACAAGACTCTTGCATCAGTATCAGGTGTAGATTTGAAGAGATTTTTCCCGTTTCTGCTGAGCTCCAGAGGTAAAAAGGAAGTATCAAAGTCTTAAGTATTAGGTGTAGTTGTCACCTTTGGCCAGATCATCATCGGTAGCGGGTCGGACTGTAGCGGGTGTGCTGCTTGCCTTCGTGCTGGAGCTCTGTAAGATAACAATATAATAGATGAGCAATAATAAAATAAAAGATATAATGTCACTGACATGCATGTTTATAATGATTTAGGAATGTTGGATTCAAAAATACCCCCATACATTTAAAATATGTTTTTATGTACAAGTGTGTTTTATGTCATGTCATGACATTAAATAATGTGTACAACTTCATTGGCATTCTTAGTGCTATATAGCACATTGTTCATTTGTTTTTGTCAATTTTCAATAAAGTACTTCAAAGTCGTGTGCTGACAAATTATAAAAGCATATAAATAACAAAAAACATGAATAAAATATGTATGCCTATACTATGCCATTCATGGGTGAACAACAGTATGAACTAGAAACATGAAACAGTTCTAATACATTTGAATCAGATAAGACTTATTTATGACTCCGTTCCTCAAACTTTAAGTAGGTTATGTAGATAACAAGCATGGAGACCTTTAAATGACACGGTATTCTCGTGACCCATTTAAAGTGACAACACTGATGGTGAATCACTGTAAAAGCTGATGGAAGAATAATGACATAATTTTGAGTCAGGAAAAATGATGCAGGAAAATCCCTTTCTAGCTTCATGTTTACCCACATATGGCTCAGCATTCCAGACACACTTGGCTGGGTTAAAGTGTTCATAGGCGCCTCATGTGAGAAAACCTGCTCTTGAAAGTCACATGATTCATTCATCATCAATCTCTTACACAAGATGATTTATTACTACTGACTGTTCTTTATAAGATATCTTAACTTTAAAAGACGTGTGTAAAAAGCCAAAAAAAACAACAACAAATAACAGCATATTTTTAGTTTTCACTAAAAGACACATATAATTATTGATATTAATTAGTGAATTATTAATTAAAGTACATTGTTATGTTTACAAATAAATAAATAAATAAACAAACAAAGTGTCCAGTGCAGTTTCAATCCCTGTGTCAAGTTGCATTGAACAGAATGCCAGTTCAAAATATGGGATAGAAAGTCACGTTGGGAAATTAGGCGCCCCCAAGTAGAGATTGACAGGTTTGAGAAGAGTCAGAAACTCAGCATTCCCTGTTCAAATTAAAATCTTCCCTCTAACCTGCTTTCTCAAAATGGAGCAGTAGCCTCTGGTTATGTTTACGTGAGGACAAACAGTGAAACAGCTATAACAAAAATACATAGTAATTGCGCTTATGTGGACAATGCTCTAGCAAAAAGGTTGCAGGGTTGAGGCCTGATCCTTTCTTTAGTAGAGGTTGAGTTAGTTTCCCAGTACTTTCATGGATTTCTTCAAACTAGTTACCATGTAAGAGCGTCACGGTGGCACAGTGGTTAGCACGGTCGTCTCACAGCAAGAAGGTCGCTGGTTCTAGGCTCGGCTGGGGCAGGTGGCATTTCTGTGTGGAGTTTGCATGTTCTCCCCGTGATCGCGTGGGTTTTCTCCGGGTGCTCCGGTTTCCCCACAAGTCCAAAGACATGCGGAATAAGTGAATTGAATAAGAACGATTGTCCATAGCGTTAAAGTGTGAATGAGTGTGTGTGTGTGTGTGTGTGAATGTTTCCCAGCGATGGGTTGCGGCTGGAAGGGCATCCGCCGCATAAAACATGTGCCAGAGGAGTTGGCGGTTCATTCCGCTGTGGTGACCCCGAAAGGGAAAAAGCCGACATGAAAATGGATGGATGGATAGTTCCCACTGCTGGATTACTTGGCAAATATTTTTATACTTTTCAGGGCCTAGTCACTCCAAAGTCTACGGAGCAGCATAAGTAATTAATGAATGGATTTTCATTTTTTGTATTTTTGGTTTGATAATTCCTTTAACTCCATGACTGACTTCATTGAAGATTTTCAACTTTATCATTTTGTTACACACAACTATCAAGCTTTTACCACGGTTTCAAAATTCAAATGAGCAAAGCTAGAGCCTAACATTATTTACAGGTACAATGAATGTGCTTGTATTCGAGACACTGCAAAAAATTATGGTTTGCCACTAGGGTTGGGTTGATAGATGATGCCATCCTCCTTCACCGATTGGCAGATAGACATTGGCATTGGCGATCCTCCGGCTCATCTCTCACTCGCTGGGCCGGGGGACAAACTCGGCATTTCAGCAACTAGTCTTTGTGGCACTAAGGCCTATAGCTCAGGTGGTTCCATGTGATCCCATTTGTGTCTTGGTCAAGCAAGATCTGCTTTATTCCCCACACCACTTCAAACTTGTCTTGTGACTGTCCCCTTTTGTTCGATCTAAAACCAAAGTATTGCCAGATAGGTGGATGTACTTCTTTTTCACCAACTAATCGTGTACCCTATTATAATGACACAGATCACTCTGTCAGTTCATGCCAGAGTCCTGTGAACAAAGTGATTGACAAGTGGTCATTTCTGTGTAACGTCTATTTATTCATGTTAAGTTTATGTTATTGGTAAAACAAAGACCTAGAGGGCAGGCTTCATATAATTACTTATACAATACAGCAGGACTGCTTTTAAACTAAATTCTAGATGTGTACAAAACATAAATAAAGTGAATGGCTAGGTTAGAAGTCTGCATTATTCAAGACACTTTGATGAATAGAAATTGTATTAACTACTATAACAATGGGCTAAATGAATGACTTGTAATGTTACACTATTAAACTCTGTCTTTTGAAAAGGTGATAATCTCTATTTTATAACACAACGCCAATTTCTGTGGCTTTTTCATCGTGAGAATATTTAATGTTATTTTGCATCAAAAATTACAAAAGATGCCTAAACTAGTTTTGCAGCAAAACGTAGTATTTAATTGAAAAACACGTTCCATAGTTAAATTACAATAAAAACTATTTCTAAACTAGTTAAAAGTGTCATAATCAGCTAAAATGTGGATAATTTTGAATTCTATTCCACATAATGGCCAATTAGGTGGGTTGGTAAGAGGCAAAATGAGCTCAACATTGGAGCTCATATTTATTAAAAACCTAAGAAATAAGAACATGAATGAACTTTTTCTGTCAAAATCGTCCACTTCAAAACCACACTGCATCCATACCAAAGCAACAAGGAAATCAGAAACACCCTTCACAGATTTCTGTGACCTATCAATAGAAAATAAAGTATTTGAATAATAAATGTACTCTGCATCACTGGGATGTTGAAAGTCACATTGTAGCTAGATGCAGCCAAACAGTTGCTATCTAGGGCAAACAGCAGCTTGTGCTTTTCTTGACAGCTGCCATCACAGTGAGAAGCATCCCAGCATGCTGCGGAAGTACCTGGCTGTTTATGGCGGGAAAGGTCACTCCTTCCTCTTTGAGGGACTTGATGGTGGCACCGATGAGACTCAGCTGCGGATCTTTCTGGAAATCTTCAGCCCACTCTGCCATCAGGGCCTTCAGTTTCTCAATGACCTTCGGGTGCGCCTGAAGAGAGTGAAGCGTGAGTATTTGTTGATAAAGCAAGAAGTGTTTTAGTGAGTGTTATATGTAATAATACAGCATACATATACTTTGCCTCACCCTGTTCAAAACAGTACGCACTTCACTTGCAAACTCCCGTGAGCAGATTTCAAGGTGAAATATTTTCCCACTGTTTGATACACAGGCTCCTAGCAGCTGAAAACAGCGAAACACTACCAGTTATTTGTGAACTACACATGCACTGGTAAAAAAATGTGCAAAAAACAAGTGTATTATATGTTGTACATTAGCAGAGTCTTACATGACAGAATAGACATCCCAAAGACTCACCTACAGTAGCAACTTGGACAGTTATATTAAAAATATTATTACCATAACAACCTTGTTTTTCACAAAAAGATCTTACTAATAATGTCTTTTTGATCAGAAATATCAATAAAAGGTGCAATGACAGAAAATAAACCTTCATACAACATAGTGATGCAAGTTTTCCTATTTAACCTAGTATATTTATATACAAATTTTCATTTGAGTTGGTTATATTTGACCTTTAATAGAAGAATCATAGTTTAAAAAAATGCATTACATACACTGCACCCTTTGGATTATTTAGGCTTGAACGTCCAATCACATGATTGTACACAACATACTATAGCTTGCATACAGAATAAAAGTACTGCGCAGGCAGATACATCTTCAACTAATAATGATTAAATTTAGTAAGACCAATTTTTTTCATGTGTTAAGCAGTTTTTGAGCAGCTAATCATGCACTTTTTTCATCCAAGTTCTGATTTAGTCCAACTTCATGGACAAAAAAAAACCCCATGATTTTTTACTTTTTTTGCTAAATCATCCAGACCTATTACAGCCTTTATATTGTATAATTCTTGCACAAACACCTGTAAATTGCATTTCTTAAAGATAAATAGTAAAAACTAGTCCAAATATTCTTGTATTTTAAGTGCATCAAGGGTTCAATTAACCTTCTCTGAGAAGAGATGCCTGAAAATTATTTCTAGCATACATATGCTGAGCCACTAGAATTCAAGCACACTTCTATTGGTGAGGTGCAATTTTACTAGGAAATGTTTAAACATCAACAGAGATCTTTGTTACACACTTTTAGTGATGACTAGCACCTCAAGACACTTTAGCACATTCTTAAAGCTTCTGATGCGGCTTCAGAGACAAGTTCATAACCTTTTGAAATATTCCTACCAAAAACAAAAACATCAAGACAAAAAAAAAAAAAAGACAACCATCTCTTTTAAAATGAGGAACTCACCGTTAAAGCTTGCATTCCGACATGAGGGTCCTTGTGATTCACTCGCTTCATAATTGATCTCAGACATTCCTTTGCACTGCGAAAGAGGAGAATTTGATCCTTTTGTCACACATTACAGTAGTTCTCATTTGAGTGAGGCCTCGTGCGAGCAACATATCTATCTTGTTTGCACATTTATCTTTCTGCTCACCCATTTGGTGCGGTCCCGACCCGATCACAGATATCCATGATGAGGCCCCAGTCCTCGGCTGTGTTAGTTTCACTAGTTGCTTTCTCTGAAAATGCAAATAAGATTCTAAATCAGTAGATTACATTTAAAAGTCATATAGACGTCATTATACCACCGGTCCGTATCTAGAACAAAACTTAACTTTGTTAATGTCTAGAGCAGTGGTTCTCAAATAGTGGGGGGCGCCCCCCAGGCTCCGTCAAGGGGGGTGCGTTTGACCTCGGGGAACATGCTTTTTTATTTTTCTATTTATTTTTTTTTTTACTGTTCTATAATAAAATGCAATACCACTCCACTATATCAGGAGACAGTGGTGTTCTCATTGGCAGAGTATGAAGTGTAGACACGAAGTGTAGAAGACAGGCGGAGAGAGAAGGAGATAAAGAGACAAACGTGTATGTAGAGCTTGGCTTCACTGTGACTACGGTGGGAGACGAGGAGAGACAGGTGTCTTTACTGAGTCTAAAAATGTTGGCAGCGGACAGCATGAAGCCAAGTAAGTTAAGGCATCACTTAAAAACTTACAGCGAAAACGTGCCGGCAATCATGATCAGTCAAACAATGTTTAAAGTTTTTAAGGATTTAGTGTTTTTTTACATTTCAGATGCACCTTAAATCTTTTCTGCTACAGTTAATAAAGCTATTCTTTGTTGTAAGTTCGTCCATATGTCTTTATTTTTCTCTTATACGTTAATAAGGATCCTGTGTTATGCAGGTGTGTACTTATAACAAATTTAAAGACAAATAATACTATTTATAGTTGCGCGGGGGGTGCGGGATGTTTTTTTCTTCCTAAGGGGAGCGCGACAGAAAATAGTTGAGAAACACCGGCCTAGAGCAACTTGAAGAACGAAAGATTCACTTCAGTTTGAGATCTGTTACCAACCCTTAAGCTTCGATATGTGTTTACGGAAGTGCGTGCTCTCTGAGTACTTGAGGAACTACAGCTGGAGCCTAAGACACTGGACTCACAAAAGAACAGTCACTAGCTGATTGTTTTGCTTTTGCTGTGCTAAAATATTTTCATTTAATACTCTGTGTTTTGGACCCCGACTTCGACTCATTCGACTTCGCTTTTAACATTCACCCTTAAATGGTTCCGTCTGCTTGTAAAAACTAGTAGTAGGGAGATTTTTTTATTTTCCGTTTATTTCCATGAGTACTTTTTGGCTAGTTAACTTAGTTTTAAATATAGGTTGTTTAGTTATTAAAACCCACAGTATTCTTTGATTTTCTTTTGTATTCAATCTCCTGATGTAATTGTATATATTCCAAATTATCCACTTGAGAGTAAATAAAAATATTTTATTTTATTATTCTCTCGCACGGCATCAATTTCAGCCCACTGCCATACCGTTCACAGACACTCATTTATGCCACATCCTTACCCCTAGATTGGAGCGTAACAGATCACACAAACATATTATTTTTCATTAAAACCGAACGGTAAATTAATGTATATAACTAGACTGTTGGTGTTAGGAATCAGTTTGGTGGCAAAGGAAATGTTATTCATCTTCAAACATTGATTTATATTATTATAGAGCACCAAAATACTTTTTTGCAGCACATACATTATTCAAGAAGTCTACTTCTCATGACTATTTGATGACATTACAAACAAATTAATTGAACCCAACTGAATTCTCAAGCCATCACAAAAACAGAAAAAGGCTAGTGTATTACAGACAGACCCTTTCGTAACCGACCAAATGCTTGGGAGGTGTTTTTGGTCTTTTTTGATGTATTTGGAAAGATATTACAAAGTGATTTCAACATTTGTTCTTGTGATGTATTTTCAGTTCGGCATCCTAAGGTGGAGTACTTTTTAGAAGCTGAGAGCTGCATCACGACAAACTGTTAAAGCAGCCTGTTTTGCCTGTTATTTAAAGCTTGTCATAACAGGTACAGTAAGCAATAATCAAATTAAGTTTTTTTCCTCCTGTAATGAGAAACAGATTTCAATGACTAACCTCGGTGACATATTGGGTTGCAACATGAAGCAGAGCACATCCTGTTAAAAACTAAATTCGCCATTAAACCAAAAGCAACATACCTTAAAGCCATAACTTAAAAACAACAAAATAAAAGTGTGTCCAATGTAATAATGCCTTCAGAAATCGCCAGTTTCTTTAACTAAAAGATTATATTTTTAAACAGATTAAATGTGTAACCTACTTTCATTTATATGCTCACATACATATTTTGTCACATTGTTAATAATATTTCTGACAAGCTGATTTAGACACTACATTAGTACAACTGATAGGATTGTGTTAATATTTGACAGACATCAATCTAATTTTTTACTTAAAACAAATTACTTGTAGTAAAATACGAATCAAATAACGTCATTGTCTTAAAATATTCTGTGTGATCAACTGAATAGTCACAAAACTTCAAAGATAAACTACAGTAAAGATCTTGAGAATCTGGACTAGATCGGCCCAGCCTGACTAAACAAGAGCTCAACACTTCGACAAAAACAACATCGCCAAACTCACCCACATCCTGATCAAACGGATTTTGGCCAAACAAAGGCATTTTTACACTCTCCTTAGAAATTTAAGCTGTTTTTAACGTAGATCGACGACTTTTTTTCTCTCATCCATTAAACTGCGTTCTCTCCACCAGTTGCACTCTTCCGTAAACTGAGTTTGCCCGCAGAATGCCTGTCAAAAATATCTTTCATCGACATTTTTATACAAGAGTTTCTATTACAAGCAGGTTAAATTTAAAATCTAAATATAAACGTTGGAAATTTTTCATTTCACTTTTTATTTATTACCAAAAATAGCAGGCATATAAACAGACTCCTTTTACGGAAGTAACGATTCATTGTATTGATCCTGCGCTGCCATCTAGCGACTGAATTAGATTTTTCTGAAAAAGAAAATTGCTCTACGGGTATTTCAACACTGGGTTTCACAATTCAAACTATACTGTAAACTGTAAAATCAACAAATTTTTCAGTTAATATTGTCACCACGGTATACATTTTCCCTCGGCTTCAAAAAGAGTCGAATCTACATTTGTTGCGCCACAAGACAACGATTCGTCCAATAATTAACTATCCTAAAATTGTAACAACAACAATTTTCTGTTTTAGAAATGTTATACATTAGTATTGTAATGTAGAAAAAAAATATTTTTCAGAAAACAAAGATTAGCTAACACTCTGTCATCAGTAGAGGGCGCTGAGCTCTCAATCGGCTTTGAATTATGTCAGGCTGCAAGGCCACAACGCCTGCCTCTGTATTCACCGCCGCGACCGCTTGGATGATCCAGTCTTTCTAATGATAGCTCTGTCATGTCTGCACCTGCCATGGGGACCGGTAAAACAGCGCATAGTGATGTGGCTAACAAGAAGAAAAGGGGACCCGGAACGCTGGCCGTCGCATATCTGGTCATTTACAACGTGGTTATGACAGCGGGGTATGACGAGAGACTAATCTAGAGCTCTTCCGTGCAAGCGTGTGACAGCGGGAACGAATGGCTGGCTCGGTTTGTGCTGCGTGTCTGACAGACTCGCGGCGTCCTCCCCCTTTTAGTTGAAATGGCTTGATTGTTCTTAAATCGAAGTATTGTGACAGTATTATTTCATGTTTTGGGGATGATGATGTAGGAAGTAAAGCCTATTAAAGCCTATTTAACTCGCCATGCTCCTCTGGGGTGAGGGGTGACAGCGAGCCTTGGTTTGCATGAGTGCATTGTTCTAGATTGAGAATGGAAGTTTATGGATAGTATTGTGTTTTAGCGTGGTAATACACCTGTTGGTATATAAGAGTTAAAAGAAACTGTTGCGTAATAATAATCGTCTCAGGAACGAGTTTAGTCGCGTCAACCTATCAGTGTATGAATGAAGTGCTAATTGGAGCTGAAACTTAAACTAAATTTTAAACCATTAATGTACTAACATACAACTCGGAGAATGTAGGCACATAAATCATTTTTTATTTTTTTTTTATTACGTTTGTTTATTTTGCTCTATCACGTGTTTTTTAAATTGTCTTACAGTTTTAAAGTTGCTTTGGAAAATGGTTACTTCAACTTTAGGCAAAGTGAAAACAGAATCCAGGAAATTAAGTATAGTGTAAAAGCCTGCAAGGATTATTGGAAAACAGTTATCATTATTATTATTATTATTATTATTATTAATAATTATATTTTTTGTTAAAATGCCAAATAAATTGTTTGCTAGGATTTTCAAAAATTCCATTTATTCCATGTCTGTGATTTTTGACAGGTTCAAAAAGACAAACTCTTTCGAATATATATATATATATAAATATATATATATATATATATATATATATATATATATATATATATATATATATATATATATATATAATCAAATCTATTTAAACATCAATCATAAATGTATATTTGAGATAACGGATCAGCTTTAAGTTCAATTTAAAGCAAGACAGAATTTTGCTGATAGTCTTCAATACGATTTCTCTCTTGTCTCTGTGAGAAATGTGACCGTTTGCTACATTACACTAGGGAAATAAGTGATGATTTCTCTAGGATAGGAAGTGATGAATTGTTCACTTTAACCAAATCATTTGATAATCACTGATAAAAATATTTGGTCAGTTAAAACAAACCTTTCCAGTGAACTGATTTACTGAAAAGAATGTAACTCATAAGTTTTAGAATCGGATACAGCAAAACTAACCAAACTGGGTTGGCCACATTGTTAAAAGTGTCTGTTTGTGTTGCTCTCAAAATGTCTATCTGCAATATTCTAACAACATAGCTCAGTTTCAAAAGTCTGAGGTTTTATAATACAGAAGTTTCCAAAGATACTCCCGGAGGTTCACAGCCTTGCTGATTTTACATTCAAACATCATGAAACACACATTAAATATTTTGAAGCCAGGCTAGTATACTGACTAGTAGAGCAGGGAAACAACTAGAATGTAAAATACATTATAAACCATTTGTTAACATTAGAGACAGTTATATGTGAAAAATTGATTTACAGCAAGCCTTATAATATTCATGTATGAAACTGTAAGAAACCGTTCAATAACAGTTTTGAGTCTCTATGCACCGTTACTTGTGTGTAGCAGTAAATGTGCAGAAGGATTTTGAATAGGACTGACATTGAGTGCTGTTGGATATTTGCATGCAGTTCCATGTTTGTGTGCATTGCGGATTTGCCCTGTTTAAAGCAAAGGTGAGTGCCACCGCAGCTTTACTCAGGGAATCTTTTCTTGCGCAGATGGCTGGTGATCGCTGTGGGTCTTGTGCGAGCATACCTTGCCAGAGGAAGTTACCACGGGCTTTACTACTCCATAGAGAAGCCCCTGAAGTTCTTTCAGACTGGTGCACTCCTTGAAGTGAGTTCTGATGGGTTAGTTAAACTCATCATTTGTTTATTAAATGTTTTCTGTTTTAGGCATTTTATTTAGGTTTTAAAAAAGTGTTTAAATGTTGATATCATGAACGTTAGCTTAAAAAATTCCATTGTTTTAATGATGCTTTGATTATTCGATTTAGGGCCTTACAGACTGGCATCTGTATTATGTTTCCAAAAAAAACGTGGCTCTGGTAATGGTTTTTTTTTTTGTGTGTTTGTGAAAGCAATCCTTTCCGAACCGTTACCAAAACTGCTTCAAGAGGTAGTCTGGAGAACAGTTTATTTTGTTTGGTGGAGAGGTGGGCTCTCAATTGTTCACTATACACAGCAACATGGTGGGGAAAGGAAGTATTTATCTCCAAACTACACGAACAATGTTGAAGTATGGAAGCTGTGGTAATAACATCTGCAACACAGTGCCAACTACATGTTGCACAGTTTTGTGGCAAACACTCCACACACTGACGACATGAGACTCTGATGATGTAACTATGCAAGTGTCTCTGAAACGGATCAGAAGTTACTGTACGAACATGAAACTGCAGGGGATTTGAGAGGGGAGTGACTGTTATCAGAAACAGTATTCTCCGGCTCATTTTGCTCAAAGACTAACACTCGGACAGCTCTCGTAGTATGCTTCTTCATTTTTTGCCAACCACGCCTGAGATACTAAGCAATTAGGAGCAAGAGCGAACTTGTGACAACATATAAAGTGTTTTTATCTGCAAGAAAATGTATATCGATATCTGTTGTTTTTCAACAATATATAAAAAAAATTTTTTTGTTTGTTTGATGAAACACGATTATACCTACAATAGTAATCCAGTGTCTTCTCTTTGCTCTCTTCGTAGATACTGCACTGTGTTGTGGGTAAGTGCAACGGTTGCTATATTTGTATCTCGTTATCTTTACCTATAAATACATACTCATCTTCTTTTAAACCAAGTAGCACCATTGTTTGAGAGGGTGCTGCATTCTCTGCTACTCTGATAGTAATAATGGGATGAAGAGATGTACTGCAGCCATGGAGCACAGAGTTCACAGTCCATACCTCATTATCTGAGGCGTACAGCGTAGTGTGACCTTTCACAGAGCAGACAACCAGTCCTGCAACACTCTCTGTTTCATCATAAGCACCATCACTCTCTTGAATTATTTATTGTAGTGATAAATTAATTTGTCTCAAGATACCTTAAGCCCTTTTAGAAATTGTTACCATGTTTACTCCAGAATTTTGAAAACTTATGAAGCCAATCTGATTTTTGAAGGAATCGTTCCTTCTTCGGTGGTTCTGACTGGGTTTCAAGTGATGTCACGGGTGTTCCTCACCTGGGCGGTAACTCACAGTGTTAGAGAAGTAAGTTTGTGTTGTTTTATTTTGTCCTTCTACAATAAACATGTTTACGGCAGCTCTCATTCTATGTATTGCAATCTAATAGTAATAAAGTTAGTTCTTGTTAGTTAGTTCAGTTTGACCAGTGTGATCTTGCTTCAATTTAAGATTAAAACCAGACACTTTTAAAAAGGTTAGCATCAGACACTTTATGACACTTCTGAATATTTTAAAATCGCATAGCTTAGAAATACTAATGATACACGAACGCTGTCAAGATCTGCTACTCTTTCCGAGTTCGTTCTGTGTTGAGATGAAATGAGCTGCATTAGCAGCTGGTTTGATTGGTCAGTGGGTTACCACTACAACAGTGTTTTTTTTTTGTGAACTTTAGAGTATGCATTGTACAGTGAGACTAAGACTTTTAATTGTCTATCCTAGAGAAAGAAATCTGAGCTGATGTTTAGAGCTTTGTAAGTTCTTCCAACGGTAAACCTGCTTGAACCAAAACCAGCCAGAAATACTAATTATCTGTACTTAATTACATGCAAGTGCATGTTTGTGTGTCTGTGACTGTTTCTAAAAACAAGCAAACAATGTTTTGGGCCTGTTTGTGTAGAAGTGATTCAGTTTTTCTGAACTCTAACGAGCTTCTGGTAGACAGATAACCGCATGGGTCTATACTAGTACTGTCAGCATGTTTAGGTTTTCAGTCTCGTCTCTGAGTGACTCGGAGCTCTTCTCTTTGTAGGTACAGAGTGAGGACAGCGTTCTCCTGTTTGTGGTTGCCTGGACGGTCACAGAGATCATCCGTTACTCTTTCTACACCTTTAGTCTGCTCAACCACCTGCCTTACCTCATCAAGTGGGCAAGGTGGTTTTTTAGACACATTCCCTTTTTAAAAGTACATGTGCTTTTACTTTAATATAACGTGCTTTTATGATCTTGACAGGTATACGTTTTTTATTGTGCTGTACCCGATGGGAGTGATGGGGGAACTTTTAACAATCTACGCCGCGCTGCCATACATAAAGAAAGCAGGACTCTTCTCCATCACCTTGCCCAACAAGTACAACTTCTCATTCGACTACCATACCTTCCTCATCTTCGTCATGATCTCCTACATCCCATGTAGGTTTGAACTTGTGGATTTTTGGGTTAGATTTAATAATGTTTTGTTTTTTCATCAAAGCAGTTTCACAAATGTGAGGCTTAAAAAGCTCAAAATGATATCAAAGTGCATATTACATTGTTTCATGGGGTAGATTAGAATTTCAAGCATAGAATTAATTTAACCAGAGTTCCTTTTGAAATCAAGAAATATATTTGTCCTTGTTTAATAATAAGATTAAGAAGAATGATTCGTAATCGTTTAAGTGTTGTTTAAACCTAATTTGTGGTTAATTTTGCTTGTTTTTTTATGTTGTGGGAGGAAAAAACAAAGTTTGCAAAATAACATAAAACATGCCCACATTAGGAAAACATTTAAATAGACTAGAAAAGGCAAGAGAGCTGTTATTTGTTAGAGCCGTTATAATCCGGACAATGTGAGGATTAAGGGATTGTTATATGATATTGAAACCTGGAAAGGCTGGCAGTCAAACAATCCAAGTTCAAGTGCAACAATTGCACTTGAGAGCACACCAAAAGAAGCCAAAAAAGCTGATTTTAACTCAAACACACATCATAAGCATGAAAATCTGCACATTAGACCTAAACAAGCTGCTCTGGGGTAATCATGTGTATTCCTACAAAGAGTTTTAGCAACAAAACTTCATGGCTGCTAACAGACAAAAAAATCATCTTTGTTTGTAGGAACACTTCACTTTTATCTTCATTTCTTTTAGAGTCAAGTAGTGTTTTATTTAGAGTCAAATAGTGGTTTATTATTTCACAATTTACTCGACCATTCTTTGGCTCCGGTGAAATCACTTCTCATGCATAGATCATTGAATCGAATAATCTCAAAAAGTTGATCAAGTTCGTCTTTAATCCATCCACCAATATGTCGATGGTGCTGTGTGATATGATATGGGCAGGCCATTTTTGATTGTGCATTGTTTTCAACAACCGGTTTCATTTTCTGCTGGTTTTAGTAAAAGATGTCTTAAAATGTTACATGTTAATTGATGCAAAAGACTACTGGTGTTATCAAATTTAATGACCTTGCTAAGATGTCCTAAAAATCATTTCACCAGAACAGTTAAATGACTGATTTCAGATTTGCTAAACACAACTCATGAACCTGGAGATGGAGAATGAGCCTGTTTCCAAAAGTATCTTCTAATAATATTCGGTCATAAAACAGCAATTAAGCAAGCATCTGATATTACGAACATCAGGTCTGCTATTTTTATCAGAAGATAAAGAGTTTATTTTCATAATGACCTGAATTTATTTCGTTTTTAAATCAAGAGCAGCATAATCCCCAGTCTGTAAACTTGTAATTAGAGAGTCCCAAACGAGTCCACTATGAGCCTCCACAAGCCACCATTGGTGTGTGTATATATCAGCTAGCAAGATTTTGCAATATTGAGATCGGCCAGAAAAAAACACTTATTTGTCAACCTCTAATCTGTAGCACCAGTTATTGGATAATGACGAAACATGCACAGTTGTTGTCTTCCTGGCCCCACCCCACTTATCACATAAACAGCTGTCCCTGTTGGTTTTGGAAACAGGACCTCTACTTCCAAAGCCTTAAACACAGTTTATATTTAACTGATAAATGCTAAATTGTGTTGTTAGTAAATCTGGCCACGCGCATCATGTTTCTCCAAAACATTTTGTCACCCATAAATAATCTGATTCTTCCGTTGATCTTCCATTCCAGGACAAGCTCTTGTAGCTCTCATTCTTGTGCTGTGAATGAACAGCTCTGTTCCTCTTAATGACACCCTTTGTCTGTGTTCCTCAGTATTCCCTCAGCTCTACTTCCACATGATGCGCCAGAGGAAGAAAGTTCTGGGTCACGTGGAGGACTACAGCAAAGTGGAATAACTGGCCGATCACATCTCAGACAGAAACAAGCAGACAACCTTTAAAAGCTGCTCATCGAGGATGATTTCAGCTGCGTCTGAGAGTTTAAACAACAATACATCCCTTAATTCTCGAGTTTTTACTGTACAATGTATTTCAGGCAGTTTGATCTCATTTAGGTTATGCAACTTCACACACGGTTGATTTCTTTGCTTTATATTTTCCTTTCACGACTTAAGCTGAACTTCTCTTAACACTACTTGATTTTTGTTTACTTGTTCTTATTATAATTTGTGTTTTTTTGTGGGCTGTAGGTCTGAATTGATCAATATTGTTTGATTGTTTTTCCTGTATTTAAGACATAGTGTTTGTTTTTAGCCGTTTCAGAAGAAAATGAGTTCAATTACATAAAATTATTCCACTTTTTGGTTGAATCGTGCAGTTATGTCTCCCAATATAACAAGTTTATGTCATGGAAGGAAAAGGTAGATTCTTTTGGACCGGTTAATTGGATTTGGATGTGTTCAGTCATGCTTTTCCAATTACACCAATCTAATAACAGAGAGAAACTCGGGAGTTAAGGTTTTAACACTTTACTGCCTGTCCCAAACACTGCAAAACTATACTCATTTTAAATTTTGAGCTATTGTGTTGAACAGATGCTGATGTTAACTGCTTCTGAACTGATTAGCATGGAGCAAAAGCTTGTGAAAAGCTGGATACAACTCTAAATAACTCTGCATGTTTGAGTACTGCGGCATTAAGTTGATTAATTGAAGTATGACCCGTATCTCAATAAAAACATCAACTCAGTCAAGCTTTTATATTAAAGATGTGCATGGGTCACCAAACTTTGTATGAACAGTAATATAACGAATGATTTATATTTACAATAAACCTTAATATGGGAAGAAGTACTAGTTTGTGTAAATATGCAAATATATCATGTGTTCGTAGGATTTCTTAAAACTAGTTGCATATGTTTTGCGTAAAAAAAAAGTCAAGACCATTTTTCTTCACACGATGGCAGCAGAGTTCTCTTCCTGACTTTAAAAGGTGCACATATGTTAGTATACATAAGATGAAATTCATCAAGAGCAATTTTTTTTGTTTAATTTGGATCACCTTTTTGTGTCCCATACTTAATTAAAGAAGGAATAATGAATAAATGTTTATAAATAACTTTAAATTCACAGCAATTGCAACATTTCCTTGAAATTATGTATTTCTTTAGAAAGGTTTTTAGGCTTGTGATATGTTTGTTATAGAACCTAAGTCTATGAAGAACAGTTATATAAAATCACTTTCCTAACAGTTGTTTCATGTGAAGGAAGATCAGGAGATTGTAAAGCTGTTGAATGAATCATTTAAGCAGATGAATAATCTTGTGGAGTCCGTTAAAAATAAAAATAGCTGAGAGCCATGTGTCCTGAGGGGTTGTATGGCTGCTGTATCTGTTTAAAAGTCATGAGACCTGTGAAAAAGCAGGAAGCATGACCGTTAACGCCAAACAGCAGAATCTTTTGTCCTTTCATGGCGTTACAAAAAAGTGTGATTCTCTGCACACATACAGCTTTCATTAGATTATGGTATCTTGGTTTTTAATATGGAAAAAGAACAACGTGATCCATAACTGATTAAACTTTATTTATTTTCAGCTGAAAGTTTTGTCATAGCGAAAATTCCTTTTGTTTTAAAACTGAGGTGAATAAAGTAACTATCTGCTCGAATTTACAATAAAATGGCCTGTTATCTAATAAAATTAAAAGTAAAACATCAAAACACCCACAACATACCATTACAACGTTTTTACAGAATCATGCTTAGGGATTGTGAGAAAACAGCCTTCATTTACATTTTCTTTTGGTTATATTAACATAGATTTTTTTATTGAATTACAACTATCAATTGCTTTCACCCAGGTTATTAATTTAACATAAAAATAAAACAGTGAGTCTATACATAAACCCTTTAAATTCAGAAAATAATACAGATGAATAGAAATGTATTAATATATACTTTATTTTATTTGATTGACGTCTTGCTATACAGACTTGACGAAGTACTGTAAAATCCTTTGTATGTGCATTTTGTTTATATTTTTGTGTATCCACATATATTATGGGCCATTTTTACAACATTTAGTGAAGTTGCAGTTGTGCCATTCAAAATGAGGCACAGTTCCAACTAAACACACAATTGCAAATCAGTAGGTATATTAAAAACAAGTACATCTTTAAATTGTTCAATGTGCCAAACAAACACACTCGCCCCCCAACCGCCATACAGCTGTGTGGGCAAATCCCGCCCACTTCTCCAAATCACCATACACCGACACACTTGTAGGCCAATACAATGAAAGAGTGGCAGCTTGTGGGGAAACATATCCAATAGGAACAAGCGAAAGGCGGGGCTTAAAGAGCACACTTGGTTGAATGGCGATACAAAGACGAGAACAAGCAAAACGCATGGAAACGCCAAATCAAGTCTTCACGTTTCGTTAAGGACTATATGTCAATAAAGGACTTGCAGTTTGTCCGAAACAGTCGCTTACGCGGCTCGGTCAAAGCAAGGTGGGTTCGACGCTCGCGTGGCGTGATAATTCATCGCTCGTCCACACGCCAGCGCGGAGGATGTTGCTGCAACTGCATCAGGAGCTGTGGAAAGATGCCTATCTGCACTGCACGGATGAAGACTCCTTCAGGAAAGGACACTTGTGAGGTCATCTTGGGGTGACGCAACTAATCAAACCTGAGCGCTTGGAAAGCGCAGAGGTTTTTTGTCAGCATTCGTGACCATGCAAACAGCTGGTGGGCTGCGAGCATATATTCACAGGTGTTCAGCTTGCGTAGATCAATGCATTACTGCGTAAGCACCTCGGAGTCGTGCTCTGAGCTCAGCTCGAACCGAACCTCACTTTTGAGTCGCTTCAGTGATGCTGATTGACATGGGGTCAGTTTCCCTCGTCAAAATACACTGATGGGAGTTGAAGTTTTAATTAACGTCATTGAGCTTTTAGCTCACGTGTTAAAACATTTGAATTGTGTGGCACGATATTTTAACACATTGTTAATAGAATCTTTACGTTTCTAGCGCATCACTTTTTGGCCTGTTTGTAAATATGAATAACCTGATGGTGTCACTTATTATTTTGTTAAGTAAACTAAAGACCCGCGAGCAACGTGCACAAATGATTCCCTCACCTGCCTACAAGTTTTTGAGGTGACTGGTAAATATGCCAAATTTGCCTTTTTTACCGATGTTACGTTCTGTTTGTAAAATACGCCTTACTTGGTATTGACGACAATTCGTTGTTGTTTTTTTTTTGAAGGGGGTTCAATTTGGGGTCTAATCCCCATTTTAGTTTTTTAATGGGCTTGAATGACTCCCCCTGCCGTTCTCTGATACTCCAGCCAGCTGAAAATGTCTCCCAAGTGACTATGCAAATGTAATTAATTTCTTAAAGTTGTCGACGTGTAATAAAATAACCGTGAAGGATGTAATAATAAACAGATTTGAACGGTCAATAAGCTTAGCTGCTGCTAGCTAATTACCCACAGCTGTTCGCTAGCTTTACGTTAACGTTTAAATTAATTCGGTGACCACTTTTATTAGTTTAATAAATCTATCTTCGACATTTTAGCTCATTTTGTGTTTAAATAGCGGTCATGGTTCTTAAAGTTATTCAAAATATACCTCTCCAATTGGTGTTTTAAGTGCGGTCTGTATTAAAGTTAGTAGTTATCAGTCAGAAAATATGATCGATAAATCCGCTTATTTAGACAGTGTACATACATTTCGTTGAATTTCGCCAAAATCATGTTACTTAAATGGGTATTTTTGGCGGTTAATAACAAAAACAGTTTTGTTCAATACCGATTATTAAACGTCTATTGCTATGGTTACCTCCTCGAGTTAATACTGACTCTGTTTGTGTTTTAAACTATGTGAATGCGTACCTTTCACATCGCTTTTTCAAGAGCCCTTTTTTTGAGGGAAGAAGCATTAATTAGAGACTAATTCATCATAATTTGTATCGCGGGTTCAAATGCAGTGCTCGCGGTCCGAGATCATGTCCAGATCGAACAGCGTGAGTCCACCGGGTGCTGGCGCTCCGGGGCCGAGGGGAGGGACGGAGCACAGATCCGCTTGGGGCGAGTCTGAAGCCGTAGCCAACGGATGTCCATACTCGTCCCGATCCTCCTGTAGAAAGCTCATACGGTCCAACAGTCGCTGGAGAGAGGACGATGACTTCGAGCGACCGCCGGGCCGAGCAACGACCACCGTCAGCCGGGTCAGTTTCAGATCCAAGTGCGCCTGGCAAGAACAGGGAGAGGAGAGCCGCAACAACAACCGCTCGTCCCCGAGGTACCGAGATGGAGAAGTGAGACCCAAGTCCGTGGAGCTGGGTTTGGAGGACAGGAGAAGCAAACCCAAGCCAGAGGAGGAGCTCATGCCCGAAGTGAACTTTTCTATGAGTGCGTGCTGCAACGGCGTGATGCAGATCTTCAAGTCCAAAAAGTTCCAGTCGGAGAAGCTGGAGAGGCTCTATCAGCGCTACTTCTTTCGGCTCAACCAGAGCAGCCTGACGATGCTCATGGGCGTGCTGGTGCTTGTGTTCGCGGTGATGCTGGGCTTCCACTGCGCTGGGGGGATGCATCAGCTCCCCTACGTGCTGGTTTTCTCCACGGCTATCGTGCTCATCCTCACGCTGATGGTGGTGTGCAACAGGAACGGTTTTCACCAGGACCACATGTGGATAGTTTGCTATTTGCTCATCTTGCTGGTGCTGGGGGTGCAGGTGGTTGGGGTGCTGTTCGTGAGGCCGCGGAGCGCCTCTGAGGGCATCTGGTGGACCGTGTTTTTCATCCACGTCATCTACACGCTTCTGCCGGTGCGGATGAGGGCAGCGGTCATCACTGGGATTATACTGTCCACCATACACGTGCTGGTCTCCTGGAGGCTGAACGAGATGGACGTGTTTTTGTGGAAACAGGTAAGACATTGCAGTTTTTTCTTCAATAAAGTTTTTTTTTTAAATCAAGGGATGTGTTAAAAATGTGGGTAAAAGTTATAGTCTACATGTTCTGGCTTTCCCCTTCCTTGTTTGTAAATTAAATTCAAAACTTAAGAGATGCTTTTCTGTTTAAAAGCGCATGAGGTTTTACAAAATATGTAGACAAATATCAACTTAATCTACACACTATATAAATATATGTTTTAAATAAGCAACAAAAAAGTTGAACCCTTTCAAAACTTTCACTTGGTTTTGCTTTCTTTATGAAATTTCAATAGCTTTTGAGCAAAATTAAATAATCAAAAACAATGCTGTGGCCATCTATAATCCCACTATGAAGCACAGATGTTTGCTTTCGTAATGTTGTTCATGTAAAGAAAGCGAAGAAAGGAATGGAGAAGCTGGGGTCATGGGTCTGGATTATAAAAAAAAACACATCTGAGACCTCATTATAGATAGATTCATTAGATAGATGATTTGCCCGGGTGCTTAGACTCAATATATTTCGGACACTGGCAGCAGATTATTCCGCTTATAGAATTCTCTGGCGTAGACACAAGCATGATTGCACTTCAGAATGCTAGGGAAGGGTCTTGATTGACATGTTTGTGACCTATGATTTGGAAGAAACGAACAAAAAACCACCAAGATGCACAGTGTCCGGAATACTGTGAATGCTCACGGTTCTCCAGACATGTGGAAATTTAAACTCTTTTTCACCAAAAAGAAAAAAAAGTTTAATCTTGGTTAATAAAACTTCATATGAAAAGGTCAAGTTATAATATTTAACCAATCGCATATAATTTTTATGTTTGACTGAGGTTAAATCTTCATTTTGCACACTCAGAGCGTTCCCACCCCTGACCCTCCTGTCAAAAAAGTCTTCCTCACCCCAGAAGCACCTTGAGACGAGCACCCGCTGTACATTCACTCAGATATCTCATGAAGAAGTGAACAAAATGCCTCTCTGGTGTGAAAGAGAACAAATTAAGGAAAACCATCAAATACGTTAGAGCTTTCACCCTGTAAGAATGTATTTCTAGAAATGACATTAAAGACTGAGCGTCTGGAATACCTTGAGTCTATATGTGGTCCCTTTCAGGTTCTCTTCCCTTTTTCCCTCTGCCTGACTAATATTTGGAAAAACTGCCAAATCAAGCAACTGGAATCTTTAAAATTATCACATTCATTCTATTTTAGGTTTAAAATAAAATACACAAGAATAAAAATGTTTTTGTATTTATTGAGAGAAACCTTCCATACATAGATAATTTTATTATGCAAAGATAAGGCTTGATATGAAGCTTGCTGCTGTTTTTCTAGATTCTTTCGTAAACAATATGCTATTCTGGAGGTTTAATTTTTTTTTCTGTATCCAAATAAGAAGCTTTGTGGTTCTAAAATGCAAATTCATGTTACTTTTTACGCTTATCTGTCGTTTTCAGTCTGAGTAACCTTAGCAATGACTAGAACTCAAGAAACGTCATGGCCGACTGACCAGCGGAACTCCTCCTGCCCTATAAATAAACACAAAATAGTTGGCGTTGCTATCAGCAGCAAACATATAAAGTTTTACACATGATTTTAGAGTTTTTCAGATAATAATCAAAAATCCAAAGTCTATGCTTTATAGTGTGGTTATAGATATAGATAAGACAGTTTGATTATTTGGGGTAAATCATTCAAGAGAGGTATCCATGGTGTTTCTTTAATGCAAGACAAAGATCTATTAAGAGACTGCTCACCAAGCAGTGATTATACAACACAAAATGTAATTAAAAACTTCACTTTCCAAATGATATCATACTACATAATTTACTTTTATAGCAAGACCAATTCCTTACAAATAAAGGTTGCTTTGTTAAGCTATCAAAAGCACATGCTTTGTCTTCTCCAATCTGTTTTTTTTTGAGTGGCGTCGCAAGATGCAATATTGTAGGCCAAATTACACCTGGACTTTTTTATTAGAACAACCTTATGAATAGTAATATTCATTTCGAGATCAATTGTCTGGTAGACACAAATTTCACTCCATATGAGCAAGTACAAAAAGGTACAGAAGCTGTTTTAACAGGGCAAACGATGAGCAGAGATGCATATGATCATAGTTGTCTGAGCAGTGCGATTGAGTGATGAAGCTCAGAGGCCCTAAGATTTCAGCTGAAGTCTGAAACATGAAGTTGTCTCTGTCATGTAGTTTATTGTAGTTTGTACTTAATAGGATCCAATTGTAAAAATTCTCGTCACGGTGGTGCAGTGGGTAGCACGGTCGTCTCACAGCAAGAAGGCTGCTGGTTCGAGCCTCGGCTGGGTCGGTTGGCATTTCTGTGTGTAGTTTGCATGCTCTCCCTGTGATCGTGTGGGTTTCCTCCGTGTGCTCTGGTTTCCCCACATGTCCAAAGACATGCGGAATAAGTCAGTTGGGTGAACAAAAATTGTCCATGGAGTATGAGTGTGAATGAGTTTGTGTGAATGTTTCCCAGCGATAGGTTGCTGCTGGAAGGGAATCCACGGCATAAAACATATGCCGGAATAGTTGGCGGTTCATTCCGCTGTGGCGACCTCGAAAGGGAAAAAGCCGACAAGATAATGGATGGATGGATGGATGGAAGGATCCAATTGTGATTTTCTTTTTATATTGAGAAATAATAAAACGAGCCCATGTTACTGACTTCTACCTGACTGTTAAGGGGTTAGCACATTTTTTTTCTTACCCAAAGTCCCAGGCCATGCCCAACATTTTTTAATTACTAACAACAATTTACTGATTTACGTATAATTCTATTGTTGTGATGCATCAAAGTTGTTTTCTTCAACATGAATGATTGAAGAGGGGTCAAAATATGCTATTCAGACAAATTTGTGCAGAATTACAGTTTTCTGGTTTTCTGAGGCTTTGTTGTACAGAACTATGAGATGGTGAATTAGTTTTATGTGCATTTCTGTTTGCATTTATGCATTTGCTAGTGGTTGAAGTTACAAATAGCTTGGTAGACTGTTTATAAATGGAATTGGACAGTTCAATGGCAAATGCTTTGTTTTAGGCTGTGCTATGTTAAGAACTTAAGCTTGCAAGTTCTTGTCAGTTTGTACAAAAGTGCACTATTTTGCTTTTGGTAACCTAATATCTAGAAACTTTATTGTTTGTTCAGAGAATTTCAGTCTGCCTTTAGAAGTATTGCCAATCCTTTGTTATTAGAGGGTTTCATATTTCCAGCTAAGTGTTTATACATGAGCAGAAGTGTTAGTCTATAATAACGTTTATCAATGAGAGCCGCAACTCTGTTTACAAAAGGTCTTTGATGCTTTTTGCGGTCCTGAAAGAGTCAAAATTTGATTATTGGGAGTAAACCTTTGGATCAGGTGTTCGCTTTTGTTAAATACCACTCCCAATTTTATCTTGGATAATATGAACAAGGCCTCAAGGGGACTGTTTGTTAGTATGGTTGGATTATTTAGACATTTTTTATAACTTTTTTTTCTCACAAAAACATCCGGCAAAACACATGTGTGGAACATTTAATTTAGCATTACCACATCACCCTCGAGTTAAACATGAGATTTTCTGATGATTTGCGCATAAGTAATTTACATTGTTAGGTGATGCGGTACCAATTATGAAGTACTCTAAAAACAACATGGCTGACTACTGACCAGTGCAACTCCTCCCATTCTATAAATGAACACAAAACAGTTGACTATTATTGTAAGTCATTTTGTTCAAAAGATACTTTGGGATACACAGCTATGAGCAGTAAAAACACCAAGGTTTACTCATGATTTTAGAGTTTTTCGGCTTCACTTCTACCGATGTGAGTCCAACGAGAGCAGACGCGTGGAACAAACCAAGCCCAAGGCTCACCGATTGCAACCAACTGAAAGGATTCATTTTCTTACTTGACTCAGCGCCAAAATCAAAATTCCCAAAATTCACTCAACGAACATATTTTAGTTGACTAAACACATCACTTTGAAATTACATTCAGTCAATTGTTGTGTCAGCCAATAACAGCCACTGAGAATTTCAACTCAATAAAAAATTATAATTTTGTGAACAACTCAACAAAAATTCTGCCAACTAAAAAAACAGTAATTGAATTATGCCATTGGAAAAAAAGTCAACAAACTTTAATTACTTTGTTGTAATTTAGTTATAGTCTTAGTAATTTAGTTGAATTAGTTCATCTTTTTTTTTTTACTGTGTTTCTCATGAGTCTCAATGGCCTACCGTTAGCTTGGTGCGTCCTGGCCTTTTAAACGGTGTCTGCTGTGCTTCTTTGATAAAAAAAAACTTTACTCTCAAGATGACTAAATGGACTGTTGAGCTTTATTCTTAGTATGAAAATGATAACAGAATATATGTTTTCCTACTATCCTACCACAATTCTGGAGGATTTTTGAAATTTCAGTGCAGGTAGATGAATTTGAGTATAGTTGTGCTAAATGCAGACCTACTCTTTGAATGCTGTGTGGGAACAGTCTGTTTGTTGCTCTTTCCTCACAATGCTGTTGTCTTTAGCATATCAGATCATGCTCTGTTTACACTGGACCTTGCTGGGCTCTCTAATAGTTTGCTGTTGGTTTATAAAGATCCTGGGATGCAAGATTAATTGGAAGTGTCCTCATAGATGTCCAGCTTTCATCTGGCTGTGAGCTGCTTTTACAAGGTCAGTGATGCTAGGCAGGAGTGATTAGATTGCCAAGGTGAAAAAGGTGTGATTTAAAGGACTTTTTAGTGCAAGTTAGTAATCTGATTTATGGTTTGGTTCTTCTGTTCCTTTCTGTTCTGACCTGTTCTGTTTGGGTTAGGGGTGGGCGAAATGAGTTAAAATTCATATCACAATATTTCCCACTGTCCAGACAGTATCTGCATTATGTCGTTATACGACGGGACAAAACTGGACATCACATTTTAGTAGACCTTAATAAAATTTGATGCATTTTAACCTTATTTTAAAGTGAGAGATTAGAGTGAAATAGTTTGAGGTTAATTTCTGGGATCTAATAAGTCTTGTTGCTATACATTTATAAAGATAATGTTTATAAAGAGAAACTTGATGAAAATTCAAAAAATGTTTTACTTTTCTTGTTAATACACACTGTTCTGAGCCTTTATAAAATAATAATAACAGATATTTGCCAGATTTTGAAAGCTTTATTTAAAGGAAAACTGGCAAAAATAATAATTTTAAAAATATAATTTTTTTACACAATTATTAAAAACATGACAAGAATACCAGGCCAACGATTATAATTACAGTATCATTATAGGAGTTACAGGGTTAATATCACTTGAGACTGATAGTTGTTGCTTATTATTTGTAACACAAACACGCTCATAAACAGCTGATTTCACCAAAACTCAGAATGATTTTCATATTTGGTTTTGTAATAAATCAGTTTAGCAGACCAATCAAAAGTGCCTGAAAGAGTAACACTGCAACACTACAAAGAGTAACACTGATCAAAAGAGAGGAAACCAATCAAACCATTGTAGTGCCAAGATGCCGTTGACTGAAGGGAGGAAAGGAAATAGTGTTGTTGGAGTCCATCAGTCTGGGGAAAGAGCCAAGAGATTCCAATTCCATCTATCTCTTGTAAGGACATTCAACTTAACAAGAGCTCTGACTAGAAGCGGACACTCATCAACTCTTATAAAAAAAAAAGTCCAAGAAAAAGAGTAAATGTATCCATAGTAGAAAGACATAAAAAGAAAAGTTGAAAAAAATGTTAGTGTTGCTGCTTTCTTGACTGAATCAGAGAGTTTGTTCCACCAGCCAGTGACAGTGAGAGAGAAGGTTCTGCTCAGAGATCTTCTGCCTTTCAGGGACGGAACCACAAGACGCTGTTCTATCTCTGAGTTCAGGCTTCTGTAGGCCATGGAGTGTATGAGCTTGTGGAGGTAGAAAGAGACTGATCTGGACATGGTTTTGAAGGGCAGCATCAGTTAGTTGAACTTAACACATGATTGGGAGCCAGTGAAGAGTGATGAAGGAAACGTCTCAAGGAAACTCATATATTGACATAAGCACTAAGTGTCTGGTGGGAATTTTGAACAAAAATATATATATTTTTTTATTCAGTTGTTTATGTAGTTTTGTAAAGATTAACAATTTGTGTTAACAGGTTTTGAAAGTGTCTTTAGCTGTATATATATCTCAAATATATTCAATAATATCAAACATTTGTCAGTGCATCAACAGTTTAATTACATTTCTAGGTATTACTTGCAGTTACTTTGTCAACCCTTACAGCATTGTGAAATGTAATATTACTATTTAAATGAAAAAAATAAACTAAACAACAATAAGAAGACAATCGCCTAATAGTGCATTACTTGTAAACATGTTGTTAAATTCTTTACCTTTACCGAAATTTCAGACTGAAATAAAGCCAGCAAAATAGCTCTACTGGCATCTGTACCATCTCTGTTTAACTAGCAGAAATTCAGCTTGTCTTGCGTTGGGGTGGAGCTTCTCGAAGAGCAGAAATAAAAGAGACAGAGTTTATGCGAACTGACATTTATGTTACTTTGAAAAGCTGAAAACAGTGTCGACTTGATAGTTCCCATTCTACTAGACCCTCCAGAGATGCACACAGCATAGTGAGTTTATTTGAGTTGAGTAGTAAAAGCCCTGAAAGTTTGTCGCACAGATTCTTTCATTACAGGAAGACCAGGCAACTGATAACCACAGCATGTCTTTTAAACACAAGTGTAAACCATTTCAGGATTGCCTTCCAGATCACTGACAGTTCACAATCTGCAGCTCCATTTCCCCTGTGTGCTTGATTAAAGCCGGAGGTGGGACTCATACAGTTAAAGGAGCGAGCAATGAGTCTTCCCTCGGGAAAGGCAGAGGAGCTGGACAGACTCCCTGCCTGGCACATCTCCAGCGCTAACATGGTTTGTGGCTGTTTTAATTGAATTGCCCTACTCTGTACCATGCAGACCCGCTGGAATTCAAAACAGATGTCCTCCCTGTCCTTCTTGAAAGATCTGCTATTAATTTGCCTTTGAGAGTCAGCCCCTATGGAAGCATTAACCTTCCCCTGGGCCAAGCTGTGTACGTGCTGTGTGGAGTGAAAACCCCATTGCCTTGGTATTAACGCAGAGCTAACGTGCAGATCATCGTTTGCTGAACCAGTGTAGCTTATTTACGCGACAAAACATCCTGACATCATTTAATGCAAAATGCATCTAACAGAGCAACTTTTCAACAGAAGGTTGTAAGTTGCCTTGGAAATCCTCTGAGATGATTCTCTGTTTGTGCACACTTTTACCTATGCTAAGTGAGATGAGCTCCAGTAGACCTCTGTGACACTAATATGGAACTAGTGATTAAAGAAGAATGTTTTTTGCTTACCAACAAAATTGAACATTACAAGTACCTGTTCAGTATCATGGCAACCCTTAATTTAACCTTCTCATTAAAATCAATATTTAGTTACAAACTAATACAAACTAACCATAAAAAACAAATCGCTTTTGTTGCAGACCAACTTTATTACTGTATGTATTACAATCTTTAATGTATACATCCATCAAAACAAATAACACCCCAATAATTAGTGTGATCAGGTGTGTTTAATGAAGATATAACCTAGGCCTCTGCAATATTGACTAAAAAGCATATCTTGATATTTCTTATTTAATGTATGTACTCGATATGTGTTTATTTTTATTTTTAAAAAAGTATGGAAATTTGTTTAGTTTTATTACAAAGGGAAACATTCATTCATCTTCATGTCGGCTTTATTCGGGGTCGCCACAGCGGAATGAACCGCCAACTCACTGGCATATGTTTTACGCAGTGGATGCCCTTCCCTGCCGCAACCCATCGCTCAGAAACATTCACACACACATTCACTCTTTAACACTATGGGCAATCGTTCTTATTCAATTCACTTATTCCGCATGTCTTTGGACTTGTGGGGAAACCGGAGCACCCGGAGAAAACCCACGCGATCACGGGGAGAACATGCAAACTCCACACAGAAATGCCACCTGCCCCAGCCGAGCCTAGAACCAGCGACCTTCTTGCTGTGAGACGACTGTGCTACCCACTGCGCCACCGTGACGCCCAAAGGGAAACAGCTTACTAATATTATAAAAAAACAATCCATAATGTTAAATAGTCTCGAATCCACTCTAATCTAATCAAATCTACCCTAGAACATAATATTAATTAATAAAGAGATTTGGTTGGACAAATTATTTGAAATTATTTGGGTTTTTTCTTGACACTGTTTACTTGAATATTTCCCATAATAAAACCCTCAAATCAGCTGGGCTGCTGGTGGATTATAAAATATTCAGTTTCATCTTAATGTTTTGAACAAAGAAATAAAACTGGCATTATCATTGTAATATAATGAAATTCTGGAAGACAGTGAGAGAGAGATTTTTGCCAAACTGGGGGAAAAATTAAATATATCTTTACCATCATTTTAATCAACGACATAACCGCAAAAATAGTGTTTTAAATTATTAATTTTGTTATCATGAATGCATTTATTTGATCATCCTGTCTCGTCACACTGCTGCTGTTTCTCATTGGGTGTCAAACATGCTTTTTATAGTGACATAGTAACTTGCCTTCCTATTAGAGAAGTGCTCTAGAGTACAAGTGCGGCCCACTTGATCACGTATGATGCTGTGGCTCAATTGACCGCAGTCATTAGGCCGGGGAGGCATTGTGGCCTGATGCTCTCCTTGTGGATTTGATACTCTGCTCATACTGCACTTGATGGTGCTGTTTAAGCGGTGGAAGCGAGTTGTCATGCTCAAACCTTTGGTTGAAATGGGGTTTTGACATTAATTACTGGAAATATTTTGATGCTGTTTAACTGACATTTTAAATAAAATTTAGAGTAGTTGTTTTTGGTTTATTGACAAACTCCTCTTCTTAGGGGTAATCTGTCTCCATGGTCGTGTGTGATATAATGGTTAAATGTATATTAAAATATTTAGAAAAAGTAAATACTATACTGTGGCTGCAGCCATCCAGCGATAGGTCAGGGGCAGCATGCAAATGGCGAATCTCATGGAGCCTAAAACTGAGTCATGTTGCACACCATATTCTATAGATTTTATATCTGATAAGTTGACATTACAATTATTTCAACATACTTACTCTATTCATAGAGGTATTAGTTAAATGATTTAAATGAACAAAGATAAAATCGATTATAAGTCTTGTTACATTTAGTATACGTTTGGACTGCAGGTCTGTATGCCCAATAGGGGTGGGCCATATCGTATCGTCCATGATTTTACCGGTACAAATATGAATGTGGTTAAAAATGTTCATATCGCGGTACTCTGACGTGTTGATGTAATGATGTCATGCATTTTGCGTTAGTCACGTAGATCGCGGACGCGCCAACCAAAAGAGGACACTGGAGAGCTAGCATGGCTTTGACAGTGACACCAGTATGTTCATATTGAGTTACTTGTTCCTGATCACATGTTCATGTAACGTTATTTATGATTCGCTAAATCTATAGCTGAGTTAAGGCTTCAACAATGTGCGTATACCCTGCTGCTGCAGAAGTACTGTCTCTAAAGTGATCAGTATCACAACCTGGCACAATGACCTGGTTAGCACAGATAACGGAGGAAGGTTATTTACTTTATCGTTAAAGTTTTACTTCATTGACTAGCGTATAACACTGAGCTAAAGCCCAGAAAGAGAGATGAAGAGCTTCTGCAGAAGGCAATTTGTCGAGTTGATGCAGAACTATAAATCAGCCTTAAGCAACATTGGTACTGTAGTACTTAAATTGAAACGTTATCAGGGAACATGCCTGCTTAACATAAAGAAAAAACTAATAAAACCATCAAACATTAACACTTAATATCACTATAGCTATATACTAAATTAGCTATTTTCACTAAAACCCAATCACAGATGGAAAAATATATGATTTATTTTGGAAGATAATGGTTTGATATTTAACTGAATATTTGAAGTGAAACTTGTATTTTAATTCTGTTATTATGATCAGTTTAATATTTTAAGGTGCAGTGTGGGTTTTATGGGAATAAAGTAACAACATTTATTGTGTAGGGTTGTATTTTTTTTTATTAATAAAATATTTGTATTGAACATTTTGCCATCCAAAATATTGTCTTATAACATTATCGCCATAATTCCCACAAATATTGTGATCTTATTTAAGGGCCAGATTGCCCACCCCTAATGCCCCAATTCAGATTTTTTTGGGGAAAGCTGATTTTTTTTTTTTTGGTGCATGCTGTCCGTCTTCTGTGAGGATGTAATTTAGGTCTATTGACTGCCATGCGCAGAAGAGGAAACAACATGCACTGCCAACAGACGTAAACACTGAATCGCCTGCTTTGTGGGTGTCAATATCTGATCAGAGCCAATTTTATTAGCATTATTAGTGGAGTTCAGATAACAAACGCTCATTAAACTTCGAATGCGTCTTTGGGCTCTTCCTGTAACTAGTTCAATACAAGAATATATTTTCCAGCGTTCTTGTATCTGTGAGAAACTGTTTTTAGTTTGGGCTCGATGATTCAAAACCCAGATGATTTCAACCTGGCTGTTCAGAGTTTATTATGGACAACATATGAAAGAGACCAGGGTCGGATTTGATAAAAATCTGAATTTAGCTGTTTAGACTGTCCTGAAAATATCCGATACAGGTCGTATATGGGCAAAAAAAATGTTTGGGTCACTGCAGTCTGAATGCAGCCTTAGGTGTTTTTTTGTAAAAGGAATATAAAGGTGAACTGTCATATTTTAGTGACTGCATGAGAATGGAGATATGGATGATCATAATCATGTTACAAACATGACTGCAACAAAGTTTTTTCAGGTTAGTTTGTTTTTTTTTACCTGAAAGCTATCCAGTTTTACAAATCATCTGAAGTCCATCCGTTTTCATGTCGGCTGCGGATGCCCTTCCAGCCGCAACCCATCGCTGGGAAACATTCACACACACTCATTCACAATCTAACACTATGGACAATCGTTCTTACTCAATTCACTTATACCGCATGTCTTTGGACTTGTGGGGAAACTGGAGCACCCGGAGAAAACCCACGCGATCACGGGGAGGACATGCAAACTCCACACAGAAATGTCAACTGACCCAGCCGAGGCTCGAACCAGCGAACTTCTTGCTGTGAGACGACCGTGCTACCCACTGCGCCACCGTGACGCTTCATCTGAAGTCATCTTGTCAAATAATGCACATGCACAAATGCTTCATCACACAATGAAAGTGAAGTGCAGATTTGATTTATTCGTCTTGCATTATTTTTACCTTTAGCAAAAGGTATTTCCCCAATTGTGAAAGAAGGCAGGTGTTTCAGTTACCTCTCTAAAGCAGACATGTCGCATATTGTATAACTGCAGACCCTCAATTGTGCTTCCTGTATCTAAGCAACCAAGGCTTGTTCTCACAAACAATATCCAGGAGCACTCAGGGCTTCCCTGTGAGAGTACCCCTGGTTTTCATCTGCTCACTATCACCAGCCAGCGTACCTTGGCACCATTAGAGGCTAAAATTTAGATAATTGAAACACTGCTACTTTCTTTCACACCTCCACCGCTCATCTTGTTTTTCCTGTTGTCAAGGTAGACATGAAGACAATCAGGCTTTAGTGTGCGGGTGGCTGCCCACACCTCTCTTCAGATTGTTACTGAAGTCTATACTTCTGGATTGCATATGAACGGTTTGATTGTATCGTTTTTTTGCCTGTAAAAACAAATTAAAAATTGGGACTAAAATGCAGCAAAGATGTTCAACTTCCTAAAGCTTCATTCACTTAGCATTAGCAACCGCTCTCCCAACTCTGTCTTAAATTACTCTCTCACAAGATAAATGTGAAATGTGTGGAGCCGATTTTATCAGTACAGACTCAGGAATGCATCTTGATTTAAACCAAACTCAGCATGTTATTTTTATAGCTGAACACCCTCTGTTTCTCTTTTATTTGACTTGCATCTTTCTCTTTTCTGTCAGACTCAGGCCTTGTTGCCTGCAACATTGTGCAACTCACATCCAGTCAAATCATGTGTAGACGCTAATTGTATAATTTCAAATGGCAGGAAAATGTATTAGTCAACACATTTTCCATCCAACTTTAGTGGCAGCCTGCGGTGTGAGAGGCCTTTAAGAGCTGCTTCTATCGTCCAAGAAAGTGTCTCTTAAATGTTTTCTCACAACTTCTTTTTAAATGCAAGGGATATATTTAAAAATGCTAGCTTCTCAGCTGGTTATTGGATGCAAAAAGATTATAACTCCTAGTTTTACTAGCTACTTAATTCCTGTTTTTTATAGATTGCCTGTAAGAAGCAGATTTTAAGGAGAACAACATGAATTTATAAAAAAAAATGCTTTCACTAATCTTTAAAGACAAAATATTTGTTTTGGTGAGTTTGTGTTTTTTTCTTACAATAATCAAAGAAAATAATAAAGAGAGCACTGAGGCTTTCCGAGACTCTTGATTTTGGACAATGTTTTATTTTGATATATAAAAATTCAGAATTCTCTAAATACTGTATGGTAATATGATGGTGTTTTACATGGTTCATTTGTTTTTTGGAGCTTTGCAGGACCAGGAATGTGACTGTGCATGTGTTTTCAATGGCAGAGTGAATAGATGCTGCATACTTTAATTACACGTCACATGACTAGAAGGAAGCACGGTTCAGAAATATCCCTGGTTTTATAAAACTTCTGAATATATATAGGTTTAAAGTAATGTAAGGAGCCAACTGCTTGAGTTTTATCATGCAATGCAAGTAGATTAAAAAATCCCACATGGTTTTCATTTAAACTGTGAAGCTTGGCAACTTTCTAAATCCTATCAGTTTTAGTGTTATTATTTAATTTATTTATTTGTTGGGGCTATTGCGACTATTATTTGACAAAATCCATGTCAAAGAAGCTGATTTTATGCTTAAATTTAATTTTAACAGAAGGAACACACTGTGAAATAGTTTTTCTTCCACTCTTTGGAAACATACAAGAGGCCTTTTTATTGTTCCTTGGATACAAGTGGAAATAAGAAAGCTGTTTATATGGTATTTTTTGTGACTCCTAACAATTATTTTGTTAGCGGAAAGCTGGTGAGCCTAAACGGTTTAGCTTCTTGCTAATAAAAAGGCATTTGGAGTGATCAGAAGCAGATGGCCTTTTCTTTCTAGAAATAAATCCAAGCTCCCCAGGGCCAGTTCTAGTGTTTGCATCATCTCTCATTTTCATCGTCAGGTTCCTGAACAGACTTCAAAACTTGTCCAAGCTCTTTCCATGCTTTGTCACTATTGAACAAGTATACTGGAGGAAAGCCAGCCGGCCATGTTTTCATTTTTGCAAGCTAATTTAAATTGACCACTGCTTGGAATGTTTTACATGGCTTTGGAGTGGAGAACATTCAATCTCTTATGCTGTAGCTCAGATATGTTCCACAAACCATCAGCAAAGGAAAGTAATTGGTAGAATTTGGTTCTGCAGCACAGTTAGTCTAGAGGCAGGCAAGGATCCAGGAGATGCCACTGTGTCCTCCTTGGGAACATATGGTTAGTCTGTGAATCGCTCAGATGTGATAACAACATTCTTATCAGCTACCCCACAAATGCATCGCTTGAGGAAAGTGTGATTTGAGTTGTTCCAGATCAGCTAGCATTACGTGAGATTTAGAATGTTTGTTGAACTTTACTCCTGAGGTATGATTTTGCTCTTTCTTTCTAGTTTAAATTCTTAAAGAGCAAAAAATGTAATCAAACTATTTTTCTTTCCATCTCTCCATTTTCTTTGAACAATGATAAAGACCAATATGATTTTAATGGTGGCATCCAAATGACCCTTTCTGCATTTATTAAAACCAATTTACCTGTAAATAGAATTGTAGTTGTGTTTGGTTTTTTTTAATCAGTTTTGTTTTCTGCTTTCTACTGTTTTTAGGGGACACTTCAAAACATAAAACAAGAGTGGGGTGTTTGTTTAAAGGTACTCTCCAGGCAAAGATGAGTTTTTCTTAAATTTATGTCACTGTAATAGGCTTTTATATATGGTTGGTGAAGTTATGTGCCATACTGTTTGTGTGCGTTATATTTTTTGTTACGTTTTTTCTACCCATTTTAAGAAGTCACGTCTTTAGATGAAAAAACTTATCAACTTTCCAAAAATGAGCCATGTCAAAAAGAAGGGGGTGTCCTGTCCGTATACATATATGATCTACCACCTCAGTTATACCTGTGGCAGTAGCGATCAACCTTTTCTGGGATCGATATGCGTAAGCAAAATGCTAGCGGTCATTGAGAATTTTTTAGCAGCTGCAATTATGTGCACTGTTTTGGTTATTAGCCTAAGCCAGGAGCATCTTTACCAATGGCTAGCGTGAGTAAACATGTTCCTATTTAAACTACATCTACAGTTAATAAATGATTTTTTTCTTTGATGTTTTTATTAATGTAAAAATCACAAGGCTCTTATTATGTCAGGGCCTGCTGTAAATGATTGTTTTTGTGTATGTTGTATGTCTGTTAAAACCTAAACATAAAAATTATTTGTATATATCAATAGAAATTTCTAAAATTGTAATCAATTTTGTTATATTCAGTTGATGTTTATGTTCAACTACTTTATCTGTAAGTCAATACAATGTCGCGGGCAGGATGAGTGCGGGACCCAAATTTTTAATGAGACACAAGTACTGGGAAACTGGTGGTTCAGTGGTTTTTAATCATATTTTAATCACTTATTTTAATCATAGCTTTTAGGTGACAAACATATCATATGTGTCATGTCAATGGACACTGTACATGTTCTATTGATTTATATCTGCCATTTTGAGGACTGTTAAAATGTCAAATAATAACTTTGTGGTCAGCATTTTTTCACTCTCCATGTTTGCTGTTTCTTGACATATTTAACTGCAAATGTATAATATATTTCATGAAAGGTTAAGGTTTTTCTGCACATTCAGAGAAAAACTGGAATTTGCAGGGTTTGCAGGTGATTTAAATGTTAATTCAATGGGTAGGCATAGTCTTGAATCCATGCAGAGAAAACAGAGTTGTCTTTTGCGATGTGAATAATTCTCCATGGCAGTGCGGGAAAAGAGAAAATTTTCTTAGATTCAGAGATTACATTTTCCCAGAGAACTAGTCACATGGACTGTTCCACACTTTTCAATTGTCAGTGTATTCTCAGCTTTAAGAAGAGAAAAACATAAAGATTTGTCAAGATGAGCTTTCTTTGAGAAAATGTTTTCTAATTTACATGAACCTGTTGAAATATGTTTCAAGCTCATGTTTTTCTAATAATATATTTCTATTTTTACCTGTGTAAAAATGCCTTGGCATGCTTCCTCGCATGGTGAAATGACCCATGTCCCCCAGAGAGGGGGAAGAAAGGCCAGGCTCTTTCTCATCTCAAAATGCTGTGATGAAAAATTAATGTGAATTTCTGTCGGCCGTTGCCTTGATTGTGTGATTCCTCCATCTGCTTTTATCGTCCGGCTGAATTAGTATTTATAGAACATGTAACCGATTTGGTTCTGACGCTTTCAAAGAAATAAGGTTTTGAATTTAGTCTGGTGCCTATAACTGTACCTCTTGTTAAATTACAGTTAAAGTAAGTCTTTGTGGTGGTGATGGTAGTACTGATATTCATAGAGAATTGTAAACGATTTCCTTTCAACAAGATTTAAAATAGTTATGTTCTAAAAGATGGCTGGACTTGTAGATAAACTTTAAATAAACACATTAAGGCATTTGGATATTACAATTCAAACCATGAAAAATAAACAGACTATTTTTATGTTAGATGTTGTCGATTAAAATCTCATTTGATAAAATACTGAAAGGATTTTTGCAAGTTGACTATTTGTATAATCTGTGCGTCTTGCATTATTTTGCAGTGTTGCTTATTGAATGTTTTTGCCATTTGATACAGCTAACGGAGAGGACTTTATTCTTAAAATAATGTACCTTTTAAATAAAAATTTGTAAAAAAGAGGACTGATTCAACTAATCATTCTGTTGACTGTTGCTACTGTAGTTTCACTGTGGTTTCAGTTAGAATGTTTGCATTTCAGATAAAAAGTACAGAGTAAAAGAAAGCAAACCTTATCTGAGTGCTAAGATCAATTGGGTGCAGGTTTTATGGTTTATGCAGACATTCATGTGGATCGCTGTGAATGCAAAGCATTCACATTATAACTTGATTCTTTTTGAGTAATTATATGCTGGTTTTGCAATCTTGGTTGCTTGTATGGTTATGATGCACAAATATTGGAAGTCTTGGATGTGCTTTGTTATCAAAAGATATAGAAACTCTTATCTCCATCCAGAGTGACCAGAGAAGATCAGTGAAGTGAATTTATTATTTCCTTTGTTTTCTTGCTAATGGTGGTAAAAAAACAGGGGCAACTATCAGAATGTAACATTAAAATGTCTTTGTGTTTAAGCAGTAACTCACTGTAGTCTGGTAGTGTATTTACTATTTAGCGTTTATGTAAAAAAGTTGTGTGATGTCACTTTGCAACACCTATAGACCAAGTCTTTGCCTTTTGACTTCCTTGATGCAAGGTTGTCAAGCAGTCTGCGCTGGTTGGCCAATTAACTGGATGAACGTGATAATAAATCTAACGATTAATTCTTCATTTCCTCCTCCCATAAGGGTCTGTGTCTGATGCTTTGGGTTTGATGAGGTGTTTGAACATGTTTTAATTTATTTGAAAAGAAAAGCTCACTGATGTACTGATAAAGACATTGATGTCTGTAATATTTGTCAATAAACATTTAACATTAGTTTTCAATATTCAAACAGAGCCTGGCTCTCTCATAGTGTTCTGATTCCCACACTGTGTCCCCTGTCAGCCTCTAGAGAATCTAAAACCATTTTTAACTTCTTGTGTGTTGGTAGTCTCCTGTAGTCTCACAGTCTTTCCCAATGGGATAGTTTGGGCCCAATCTTCTGTTTGGTCAGATTTTTTTTGGTTTGCTTATGTTAGCATACCAGTCAGTTGTTTTGAAACTCCCACTCATTCTTTTTTTTGTATTTACAACATTCTTGAATGATAGGATTTTCTTTTTTTCAGTGCTAAAGCTCAATAAAAAAATGCCTTGTGTACTCAAGGTTTTCTCAAGGAAAAATGAGTACTTGCTTGGTTTGCTCATGGTTTGGCGATGAGAACTTCCTTGGTTTGCTCTTGGTATTGAGATGAGAATGTCTTTCATTTGCTCTTGGTCTTGAGATGAGAACTAGCTTGGTTTGCTCTTGCTCTTCTGTTGAGAACTTGTGGGTTTGCTCTTGGTCTTGAGATGATAACTTCTTTTGTTTGCTCTTGGTCTTGAGATAAGAACTTCCTTGGTTTGCTCTTGGTATTGAGATGAGAATGTCTTTCATTTGCTCTTGGTCTTGAGAAGAGAACATGCTTGGTTTTCTCTTGGTCTTGAGATGAGAACTAGCTTGGTTTGCTCTTGCTCTTCTGTTGAGAACTTGTGGGTTTGCTCTTGGTCTTGAGATGATAACTTCCTTTGTTTGCTCTTGGTCTTGAGATAAGAACTTGCTTGGTTTGCTCGTAGTCTTGAGATGATTACTTTGCTGGTTTGCTTTTGGTTTAAAGACGAGAACTTGCTTGGTTTGCTCTTAGTCTTGAGATGATAACTAACTTGGTTTGCTCTTAGTTTTAAGATGAGAACTTGCTTGGTTTACTCTTGGTCTTGAGATGAGAACCCAAATAAGTCACAGGATATACTGGATAGGAGTGCACAGAGTAAGAGGAAAGAGGGTAAGAGTAGAAGGAGAGATTAATGAGTTGGGTGAACTTGTGTAACAGTTTGTGGATGAGAATTGCTGGGAGATGTAGTCTTTTAATAGTGAAACCAACATGGTGTAATTGGATAATTGTCCGATGAGCTCACTAAATAGAGGTGAAGCAGATGCTTTGATGATGAGTCTCAGGTGAGTGTGAATTCGGCTGAGTTCCATTTCTCAGCCTTGGCTACAACCCTTACCCCTAACCCTCCATTTTGAACATTCCTGTGAGGGATAGGGGTGTCCCAATTCTATTTTAAAATAAGAGGAAGCTATTTGGTGGAGGGATGTATACCACTTCTGAGGAAGTATGGTTGGACCCGCACTTACAGAGAGAGTTTTTCCCAGCATACTCGCAATGCAGAAATAAAATTGTGGTTTATGTTAGATTGCTTGTCATAAGTGCTAGTGCAGGTCAGAATAAGTATATATCAAATATAATAAAGCCTATAACTATATAAATTCTAGCTATTTTTTAACAAATAATGTGTGACTTTAGACAATTAACAATAACTGTACATAGTACACTTGTGTATGACACATGTTCATATGTAGGTTTTTTTAAAGATTTTTTAACAGCTTCACTGTGGTGTCCCATTTCATACCATTTTCAGGCTACTCGCTAAGGCTTAGGGCCAAGGGAGAGAAATGCAACTGGACGCTGCTGGATCTCTGACAGCAACAAGGTCTTGAAGTATTTTAAAGATATGTGCTTAGCTTGTGTAGCCTTTTAGATTAACAAAAAAAGGAAATAAAAAAACAGGTTTTGTTTGATATATTTTTTGTCGTGATTTTAATTGCACTTTTTGCACTTTTATTTTTTATAGCTCTAAATGATACCAAAATCTTACTTGAGAAGATATTTGAGAAGTTCTACAGAGGTCAATGCTTTCAGTCTCTTTTCGCAAAGAATACCTTTACATACCAGACAACCAAAGTTAATTGACTTTTGACTGAAGCAAATTAAATATGAATCCACACATCTGTTGTTATCAATGTACACTGCTTTGTAGGATTTAGTTCTAGTCTGTTAATATTAAAGGATAAATAAGAAATCTATTTGGAGCAGACGGAGAAGCCCAGAAGCTGCTTAAGTGTGCTATAGGTCTATGGTTTCATCTGCTGTGCCTCAGGGGACACAGACATTCAGTTTGACTATAGAAGACAAGCATGAAGTTTTCTTGCTCTCATTCAGCATCCTGGCTGAAAAAGCCATGGGATATCTCAAAATTAGGGTTTACTGGCAATCCCCAGCTGCTTGCTCCAGGGCCTTCATCATGAGTGATGTTCTCGGATAGGAAGACTTAGAGCAATAAAAAACATTCTGCCATCATTTGCTCATAGTTTTGTCAACACAAATCTTAATCTTAAAGTCTGAAATATGGTGATGAACAATAAATGAAAACACCTTTTTTCATACAGGCACTTAATAAAGTGTTTAAAAATATGAACAAGTCTAAAAGGAATCCTTGTCTTCCAGACAACAATAAAACAGTTTAGAAAGAAAGAAAATGTGTATAGATTTTGAATCTGTTTAGTTTTCTTGTTAGAGTATGAAAAAGACTAATATCATCTAAATGGAGAAAACAACAGAAGTTACCCACAGAAGTGGCCATTACTTACCCTGTTTCAGAAGTTAAAACACAATTTTGAATTAGATTAAGGATTTTTTTTACAAGGAAATGATCAAGTGGATTGAAATGTTTTTATACATTTTTTTACATACAACAGTAATTACTGCACATACTCAGCGCTGTCGTAAGGCTGAGTAGGTATCTAGTTAACCGTATGAATGATGTTGAAAATGACAACCTAAATGTTGTGTACTAACATTTGCTTGGATTTCTTGTTAAGAGATTAGATTAGAACAAAAGCTTTTGATGTATGTATGTATGCACCAAAGGTTTTAGTTGTGTATATATCTGTATCTGTTCATATACAGATTCCTGAGGGATATCTTGGAAATTACATGACCTACCATATTTAATTCACTTTAACTTTGCATTGACTATGAAATTAAACCAAGAACATTGCTATCTCAAAGGTTATTGAAATTTGCACACATGACATGCAAGTAATGGGAATTATTAGGTTATACATTTTTTTTTTATTAAGTGATACAGGTATTGTTTTCCATTTTGTTAAATGTTTTATTTTTAAATTAAGGACCATAAACTGAAATATATGCATGGAGGAACTCACCTTTTAACATTTACATAACATACGCAAAGTTTTTGTACGCACACACTGTTAATGCATTGCACCCCTGGTCTTTAGTCACAAAATAGTCTCATCTTGAGAATATCTTATCTTTAATTGCTTCACAAGTTACTCATTTGTGTGGTAATGGCTGAGACTACGGCTTGTATAATATCTGCTCTTGAAGGTGAAATTGTGAGATTATCATTCAGTAAAAACAGTCAGGAAGCTAACAAGTATTATGCTTGCAAGTTCACTGTCAACCCATGTTCTCGTGCTTTCACTTGAGCTTTGTTTTGTTTGTTTTTTTTTTTATCACAAGCTTCTCAAGATAAGCTGCTATGGCTTATTTTTCTCAGGTCATTCTGTCATTTTTGACCTGAATGTGATGCAGCTTATTATGTTACCAAATATAGACTTGAGAAATGCAGTGCTGTGAATTGTCTAACATGATGTACTGCTCGACGCTTCCTGTGAAAAAAATCTCCCCAGATCACATCTGCACTTCTTATTTGATTAATGTTATCTTCAGTATTATTTCACTAACACAAGAATGACAAAGAAATCCAATTAGCTAAGCCATTAGCAAATATAATTTGGGTGGAATAAACACATTTGTCAGAATCAGTCAGAGTGCCTCAGCATTTTATTTAAAGTCATGGAAACTGCATTGAAACAAAGTGGAAAATTGATGACCTCACCGTGTCCTCTGGGATGTGTTTAAAGAGCGTTAGCCTGTGACATACAATATGTTGTCCTCTTGCTCCTTTTTTTTTCTTTTGTCCTTTTAGCCTTTTCCCTTGTTTGCCTTAAGTGGTTGGGCTGGACAAAACAAAGTGAGGTTCCGGGTTTCTCATATGTATCAGTAACAGCTGTTATTTGGATCAGAGCTCAGTGCTTTATGAATTCCATGAATATAACAGCGAGCGTTTGTGGCACATGGAAAGAGCAGGGCCGCTCCATCCAGGGAAACAATATCCCAGCTGTCTGGCTCTAGCTTCACTCTGTGAGCCCATATGCTTGTTAATAGAACAAGATATTTGTGCTAATCACTTGGTGGCTATTGCAAATCCAGGTGACCCAAACAAGGTCATGGGACCTGGCATGTGACTGGAAGACTCTTAATTAAAGCTTACATGGTAACATGGATTGTTTGCTTGGCAGCTGCTTGAGAACCGGTTAGAAAAATACCGTGTTATTTCAGAGATCATTATTCGACTTAATAGATCATGTGCCAAAGATCCTGAGTAGAAAAAGATTTTTTGAAAATAGGGTAAACACCATTTTTATTAATCATTTTCTACTATAGTTCTTCTATTTCGCCCATATGTAACTGTTTTCTTTTGGGGAAACCTCAAACTGTTGATGAAGGTAGGCAGAAAAGTAACAATCGCTGTGTTTTTTAAATTACAAATTTGCACAAAATGTTATTACATTCCTAGGAATGTTGAAGAAACAAAAATTCACAATTTCACTGTTTTAATTAAATCACAAGTACGTCGTTAAAAACAACTTGCACGTGAACAATGCTCTGATTTACAGCAGATATATTTACATTTCAGCCGTGCCATTAGTGCTCATCATGTGTCAAAGTAGGCGTTGGGCTTCTTACTCAGGCTTTCGAGTAGCAAGCCTCTTGTACTGCTGTGAGTCTAGAGTGTTTGTGACCTCCCTGTCTCCCTGTTAGATTTAAAAAAATAAACATTCTCCATGCCATTCTCCTTGGCTTTTTTCTACTTGCTGTTGACTTAGCATGGTATCTGGTTGTTGGGCATATGACTCATTTGCAGTTTTGCAAAATATGTACATTTTGATACCCCTCAAATCCCACCTCTTCCAATTGTAAAAACCTTTTTGAGATAAATTTGTTTTTTTTTCCAAGATCCTCATGATTCTATGTTCTATGTATTCTATCATTCAACAAATCCTTGCTTATTTATAATGAGAAATATATCTTGCATATTTCAATACCAGAGACGAGTCATCCTCTCTGTTTTAACCCTTGTGTGGCCTTCGGGTCAAAATGACCAATTTCTAATTTTATTTTAAGAATAAAAATGGCACAAGTGTGTATTCTTTTCTAGTAGGGACAAGTTGCAATATTTCAAGATATGTTGTCTATATTGTTTGAATTTGAGATGTATGTATGTATGTTAATGTGTTATGGAGTAAAATTTTTATTTTTAATTGCTTTTAAAATGGGAATACCACACAAAAGGTAATATCACATTTATTTAGAAAATGTTTTTGGTTAAATTAATGGCTCTTGCAGATTTTTTGTCAAGTTTATCAGACCTTAATTCTGTTTTGTATTGTATTGTATTAGCATTATATGAAAAGATTTGAAAACATTATTCAAAATTATATTTATTTCTTTATAAAGAACAGGCTTGTTTCCTGTTCTTATTTGTGTCTATTTGTGTATTGTGCTCTTGTATTAATGTTTATTAATCATCAAACATATGCTTATTTATACATTACAAGAAGGGGAAATGCCAAAAGGTCCAGTGATTAAATCAATCCTTTCAGTAAATCGTCTCTGTCCCGCCATTTTCTCGTATTAGTATTTTCCCATAAATGTCCTTTATTATATATTTACAGGGAGCCTTGCACATTTTTCACATGCTAACATAACATAGCACTAAATATTTCAACACTTCAACACCGGGAGAATTCGTTGCACTCATAGTTTGCAGGGTGGCAGCGATTGGAAGACAAATACACTTTTGACATCAAGGTAGCCAATTTAACACAAGCTTCTCGCACTCAAACATCCATGAATGCCTGCAGGGAGATAATAGTGGTGTGCTGTAATAATTCATAGAAAAAAAATTGTTTTTGTTCATCAATGTTGTTTCACTTCACACTGTTTTATTCTTGTTCTATAGATGCATTTGCTTTAAACACAACACATTTCATCTGCATTTTTTTGAACAGGCGGAGCCTGTTATCTTCAGTTTTAATTCTCTGTCAAATCTCGCACTTTAAATAAGGTTAAAATGCAAATTTTCCCTCTAATGTTATTAAGGTCTTCTAAAATGTGATATCCAGTTTTTTTCCCATCATATCGCGATATAAAACCTATACCGTCTGGACAGTGGAAAATAATGTGATATGAATTTTAACACATATCGGCCACCTCTAACTAGAACTAAGATTTAAAAACTTATTTAATTGAATATTACAAGTTGATAAAATTATAATACTTTATGTTGGAAGTATTGAAGTAAATAAATGTTTTGGGGTTTTTTCTTTTGTTGACCACGGTTAACCTAAGTTGTTGGTAGAACATAATTGGTATTTTTAATTAAACGATCTTTAAATAAGTATTGTTTGATTTGTTAGATGTATTATATGTAATATTTTATTGGTATAAAGTGCAAGCTAGATCGTCCCCTTGGAGGACATTTTAATAACTGGACCTCATTGATTTTTAAGAGGTTTAGAGGATATAATTATATCCCTAGACAATTTGGTGATTTTCAGATTTCTGAAAATGCCACAAACACGGGTTACAGCAGTGAAATACTGACAATCACTGCTGTGTTTGCATGTGAACAAAAGGTGAAGCAACTGAAAAAAGATTTTTTATTAAAAAAAATACTCATACAAACAGGGTCTGAAATTCACTGTTTACCTCTCTCTATGAAGCTAAGAGTGTTGGTAAAAGCTTTTTCTGCAATTCAGTTGCCGTGGCAATCATTTCTTGAACACTCTGTAACACCCTAAACTGCTGTTTAAAATATTTTTTTTTCATTGATTCTGCACTAATGCAAACAACTTTCTTTTTAAAAGTGTAATATATCAAAAGTTCAAGATTATTATTTCTATGACATTTTATGTTGATTTTAACATTTTAAATTCATCACCATAATGACTGTATCTAGTAAAAAATCAGCATGTTACTCAAACACTTTTATTATATTGACTGAGGAAAAAAAAAGTTTTCATCAAGGGCATAAATCAGTTGATTAACAATTATAGTTGCATCAATTTTGGTTTAGTTACTGATATAATTGAGCTCACATTCTCAGTGATTGTTGTTGACTGTAAATTTCTGTCTGCTTCTTGAATAGGTGTCTTTGTCTCCTGAACACCTGCCTGCTATTGTTATCATCAGTTGGTCAGTGGAGAAGATAAAGCTTGTTCTTCTACTTTAAATACATGAAAAATAACATCTTTTCACATTGTGTCTGCATTGAGTTAACAACTCAAAACTTGGAAAAGTACTAATAGCCAGTAGCTCATGATGTAGCAGCCAGTGAACAGGTTCAGTGTTCGAATCCTGACTTTAAAATTACTTTGAAAATTAGTAAACAAGTACAGTAGTGTGAGTAAATGAATCTACACCTTTGCACATATAAAAGTTAAAGGTCTTGAGGCTCTGACAGTTTGGAATAATTAATGACCGTTTAACTGGTACCTTCAAAACATTTCAACAAAAACTTTGTTAAAGTGACAACAAGTTTGGATCTGTCAGGAGGTGAAGTCATGATGTCACCTCATTTAAACGGATTCTGTCACCTTACCTCTGTTTTTTCCATTAAAGAGAAGCATTTGTACAAGTTTGGTTTGGCATCTCGTCCAGCTGGCTGTACAGTTGCCTGGTAACATGTGAGCTGGTATGAAGAGTGGTGCCAGTGCATGAACATACGAAGGAAACATTGGCACAGTTGGAGCAATCTGGCAGTGTACCCCCTCCTGCCCTCAGTACTTTCCATTGTCTCCAAGCCAAACAGTGTGCATTTTTGAGAAGTCTTGTCACCAGAAAATGCAAAAGGGCTTAATAAATTTCTCTTCAGTTGAGACCTCTCACTTTTTGTTTCCATCTCATTTTTCCTTAGTTTAAAAGTCCTGTTCTTCATTGAGATATTTCTCAGTTTTGAAAGCTAAGTTTATGTTTGATTGGTCTTAGTTGAACAAGCAGACAAAAAAAATTCCCTATGAAGGAACTTGTTTTGTCACCAGTATAGCGTAATTTAGTATTTAGCAGGCATTCAGATCACTTTCTATTTTTTCACTGTTTTTCACATCCACTGTTTTTTTACTACACATTTGTATAGAGCAACCTATAATTCTGGATTCTTTATGTGAGTAAATCCTAAATTCATCTATCAAGCCAAGAGGAGCAGGCCAGTTTCTTGCTGCTACACCCTGATATAAATATCTGATTTTTATTTGTCAGTAAAATATTTTTGTTTTTATTATCAGTTTTTCTCGCCCATCTCAACCTAGAACTAGTCTGAAGAATCCAGGACAAATGGCAATTTAATTTCCCAGAACTGTGGTTTCATGATTTGCAGGGTTTTCTTTGTGCTATTATATTCTGGACACCTGCCAGTTATCATTGTCTTTTTTTCAGTTGGTCAGTGGAGAAGACCGATCTTGTGCTTGAAAAAAGAAATCATGGTTAAATTACATGTTTCTGTCTAAATGATGTGTTGAATTAGTAAACTTAGATGGAGTGTTTTCTTGTCTTTTTAATTAAAGATAAAACTGTCTTATTGAAATGTCAGTTGTACAGGCAGCATGCAAGACTGGAATGTACAGGGGTCCTCGGTTGGGAATATAAGTCTTACCCGTTACATTAATAGTATTTTAAATCCAGTCACACTGTAAATGAGAGACTAGCATTTAAAAGGCCGCTTTGTTCATCAGTATGTGAACATTTGTATATGTTCAACATTCATTTAGAGATATTTACATGTTTGCACAGATCCCAGACACTTTATATCCATAAAGTTTTTGAGGAATGTCATTAGTGTGTCAACATCCTGGTTTTTGGAACCGCTGTGCACTCTACATAAGAGTCTAGCTATGCGAGTTGGAAATTCTCATACTCATGCTCAAAACTGTCTGGTTAGCTGCGCTCCACTGTAGAAGCTTTGGTTGAGCTCAGTAATGGAAGAACAATGCTGCCCAGTGTCCAAATGCTTGTCCCTTGGGACTATAATCCATGAGCGATCAAAAGGTGAAACATGTGAATTAGTCTAAGACGTTTTATATTTAATGGGTCTAAAAATAGAGAAGGTATTCTCAGCATCAATCAACAGGGTTGCCATGAAAACAGCTATTCAAACGCTTCTTTATACTATTGTTCAGCTTACAAACTGTTTAAACATTTCTGGTTTTAGGAGAAAGTACTGTAATTTGTTGCAGTAAAACAAATACACCATCTTCACTCTTTACAAGTCAAGTTTATTTACTATTTGCACATTTTTACTGTACCTACTGCAATCAATAATGGTTTGTTTGTCAGTAGGATGTCCGAGAATACTTCAAATTGTATGTTTCTAGTATTTTAGATTTGAGATAGTATTCTCAGGATCGGATTAGGGCTGCAAATTTAATCAATTGTTGATTGATAACGATTTATGACTTCCAACGTCATAAAACTATTTGACTGAGGGAAAAAGGATTATTTCATTGTCTGCCTTTCAAGCAGAGAGCGTTACAATGAGAGTTTTGAGATTTCCAACTACATTATTTCCCCCGCATTACTAGATAGATGGATCTTCATTGGGTAGTAAAGGCATAGGCTAAGGGCACCAACCATCTGAATAGCGCATGCTATTTTAAAAGGAATATTTCTATTATTGTTATCATGGCATTAATCGACGATTCTTGAAATGTGGAGTCATACAAACCCTTTAAATTGTGTTACCAAGCTATTTGCACAGACTGTTATATGTATTTCGTGTGATTGCCCCAGCTATAGTCGCTTTGAAACCAGTCACAGAATCCCTCAACTGACCCGCCTTTTCTGCATGCAGCTCAAGCGTCAGATACCCCCACGCCCCCTCTAGATTCCAGCATGTATATTAACACTGACCAAAAGCAGTGCTTGATTTTTTTTTCTCTTGATTTTTGTTATTGAAGCACCAATTCTCTGCATGTAAATATTTTTATTCAATGGTACTTGTACAAAGGGCACACTCCTGAATGAGCTAACTTATACAAGTACTTTAAACAATAATTAACAAATTCATTATATGGTCCCTCCATTCTGTTTTTTCTGGTAACCCTGTTTAAAATATTTATTATTATTCATTATTTCTCTCAAAATATCAAGATGTAAATAAAAACATTTTTATCTTATTAATTATAAACCACATCTGGTAAAATTATTATGGGTTGGAGGCACTAGGCAAAATCTTGTAGCAAAAATTGGTCAGGATCTGCTTTGATGTAACTAATGATTGCTGTTCAGTTGTAGGTTACCAAACACAATTTTGTGGATAGTAGTGGAGAGGATAGTGGAACTATCCTACAGGACATATCCAAAACTATGCACAGCAGTGGTCTCTCTAGTATAAACCATTTTCTACTTGATGCTTGAGGTTTCATTCATTAAGTCAGCACAAATCTAGATGAAGTTCACATATTACAAGTTTATGCTGCTCAGAAAGTGTGAATATAACACAGATGTGAAAAAGTGACAGACTAGCGCTAGCTGCTAACGTTAGCTGTTGGGATTCTGACAGTGAGAGGATTTGAGTTTAAAACAATTGTGAATTCAATTATTAACTAATAGCTCTAATTTAGATTAACAATGTATTATATCAATGCAAACCTCTAAAATTCTAAGTCACAGATTAAAAACAAAACAAATCAAGATTTAGGTATTGCATTAATGGTATATATAATTGGTTGGATGTTTTTTTTTCAGCTAGGCTGTTTGTGACAAATCAGTCATAAAGATGCAGTTACAGGTTGCATTCTGTGAGAGCATTGGAAGGTCTAGAAGCAGAAGGTTACAGGAAATGTTTGACATTCGTACAGAAAAGGATCTGTGATTGTCTGTCTGAAAAGTAATACATTTGAATCCAGGCATTCTTCAGCATATTTCTGTCTTTCACAGACTTGCTCTCTGAGATTCCCCACTCCAGAAGTTATAATTTTTACCTGGAATTTGCAAAGGGTAAAAATCAAGGGAAAATAATGCAACCACTCCTAATCATTAGCATCAATGGGCTTTTTATGCTATGTAATCTAACTACAACCAATGACGTTTGTATTGTGCATGCAGGTGGATGCGGATTGATTCCTAATCTCCAGTGAAATTGAGAGTTTTACTAAGATTTGCTATTTATTTTGTTCTTTCTTCCCTTCACCAGATCAAATCCTCTTTTCAATATAGAAAACATGAACAATCACATCTTTTATGTTCAATAAATCTCTCTGATCTAAGTACATCTGTAGCTGCTTTTTCTCAGCCTTGGGGAATAACTGCATGTATCTCGATGTAGAGAAATGCAAACAGATTTGAAATAGGCCCCTTACTGTATTGGAAACAGATGCTATCTTTTTATAAGTTGTATTTTTTTGGAGAGTTTAAATATTTTCTTAATCAAGAAATGTCTGTTTGTGAAATTCCTCCTGATTGTTGTGTGAGGCTACGGACTGAGGGTTATTTTTAGCAAGATGGCCTCCTAAATGAGAACATCATCATCAAGAATGTGTTTGGATGGTATTAAGATGTCCTCATTTGGACTTTCTGTGTGTTCCTTAGACTTTCATCTTCAGGAACTAGATGAAAGCCGAACTACAGCGCTTCTGTTAGGAGCCTAAGATACCAAGTGCATCAGCTTTTTCCATGCAGGCCATTATGACACTGCAGCAAGGACAAAGCTACGATGTTCCTGTGATTCGCTTGCCCTACCGCTGTTCAAAACTACAATTATAGCTGATAAATTAATTTGTATAAGTTTTGCACTCTAGTTTGCATCAGCAAACTTTACTTAATATGTTTTTTTTTACTTTTAGAAACTTCTTGATTATTTGTGGCAGACAGAAAATATAATGATCATATAAGGTTTTAGATGATATTTTTGGTGTTAGTAGCCGATGATTGTGTATTAAAAAAAGATTTATAATTAGGTGAATAACCTAATGACCTTAATTATTTTAAGTTATTCATGGAGCTTTTACTCTTTGAAACATCCTTTAAACTACTCAACATTGAATAATTTATTGCATTTTTAATTAATTGTGATAATTAAACAAACCTAACTGATTATATTTTATTAATTTTACCATTTTTATGTGAAACAAGTAAAAAGCATATAGCTTTTTTCTTTTATACAATAATTCAAGGCACGGAAATTTTATTTGTAAAGCACATTTTTGTACACTCTGGAATTTCAAAGTGCTTTACAGATTATTAGAAACAGGTCTGAAATAAAAATAAATAAGGACATTAATTCTTAGAATTAAAAAAATCTAAAGCACAGCACTGTTCAGACAGCAGTGCTCTGTTAGAGTTTTTAGTCTGGATTTGGATGTAAAAAAGTTGAAGCCACTCTAATCTCTAGCTGTTTTAATTATAATGTTCCAGCTGTGGGCAGTATAGTAACTGAAAGCAGACTCTTCCCTGTTTGGGAATTCTAACTCAGTTAGAACTCTAGTAACCCTAACCGATTTGAACCCAATGATCTAAGAACTGTTTGGTTTCTATAAAAGTCAGAAGATGTTATGTATTTTGATGATTTCCTGTTTTATAGACATGCAGCAGAACATTACAATCCATTTTGAGTGTCACTGGCAGCTAGTGTAGGGAACTTTATTCCATGGCACATCTGCACTTGGTGACCATGGGGCTCTAATCAGCTGCTGTATCTGCTTATCTGCAAAACCGGGCCTGCTGCCCTCAAAACTTGCAACTGATGTGATCGAGGAACCTCAGACAGAAGAAATGGATCTTCCAATGTTTGTTACCAATAACAAGTATTTATTCTCACTTTATTCTTACTGGTGCATTTTATTATACACACTAGTCAGCTGTGTATATTTTTCCTGTTCTTTATAGCTCTCTGAAACGCGTGCATTTTCTGAAGCCCTTGTTTTATTTTCAACTGCTCTGTTAGTTGTTTCAGCTTTTATTAAATAATTTTCTATCGCACAGTCACAGTAAAGTGGAAGCAAACCAGGTCCATTAACTCATGGGTTGTGATTGTTATGGGTACAAGGCCTATTAAGGACAGTTGTTTGAAACGTATCTTAAATATAATTGGTGTTTTAAAGTTTGTTCAAAGGCATGTTTGCTAGGTTTACGCACTTATGTCTTCAATAAAAGCCTGAGAATTTAGCATGGCCTTGTTCATTTTAGGGCTGCAGCTATCGATTACGTTGATAATCGATTAAACTAGCACCTTAATCGGTTGATTAATTGGATAATAATTCCATTTTATGATCTTCTGGAATACATTTTTTAAAGGGTATAATTCAATAACAGATATTCTTGTTTACTGGAAAACATTTACTTGTGTTCTAATCATTATTTTTATTAGATTAAGTTCCAGCTGCTGCCTTTTATTATTACTTTAAAGAACGGCAACAAAATGCTTGTGCTCACCAGAAGTTGCATAGCTTATTAATATAAAAAGGGCTATTATACTCATAGCACAAATTTCACAAAAATATGCATGTATCGCCAAACTATTTTCATCATTATGTTCTGCACAACACAACATTGTTTTAATGAGTTTAATTGCAGTAAGTTTAGCATTAACACAGATTACAGGGGAAAAATTAAGAAAAGAAGGATTTCAGAGTTTCACCTTGACATCCAAATCACCTGCATGTTTTTTTAAAGCCAAAATTAACATAGCTTTTGATTCCATATATATTTCAAATTAAATGTGACTAGCCTTTTCATAAAAACCAAGGAAAAAAGCATGTTAAGGTTTAAAAATTGAAAATTAATTTATTTAACATTATGGCAGAAAGCCCCTAAAAGGCCCATGAAGTTATGGCGAGGATGTATCTGAGCAGTTGCATTGACTATTGGCTAAAGAAAAAAGCTAACGATAAAAGCTGCAAATTTTATATTTCTTGGAAAATAAAAAAGACCATCCACAGGTGGAATTAATGACTGCCAGTACCTGAATAGTCATCAGATGAAGTCCTGCTTCAATGCATGAATGAAACTGATCATCTCATTACCAGGTCACAGAGCAATCTAACAAGCACAGTTCAAAACAGAAGGCTTCTTATTTTCCTTTTTTTTGTGTGAATACAGCTTAATAGGTCACTTTCAGTATATTTGACAAGCAATTAAAATATGATTGATCGCTTAGCCATCTTGTAATGTTGTAAATGTTTAGTCTGCACAGACAGAGCATCTGAAGGAGCATCTTGCATCCCTTTGGATCTCCATCTGTGGTGTAATCTGCCATTTGGTTATTAAAACCCATATAAGGCCCAGCTTAGTAGCATTATTTTGGTCTTTAAACAGCAACATCTTTTTTTTCATAGCAAAGCTGTGCTTTCAGTATCCCAAATTCATGGTTATTTTTTGAATTTTTTGTTTGTTTGTTTCCTTTTGAGATCATAGATATTTTTTCTGTAATAACATAATTTTTTGGTTACAAAGTGTATGCAAATCCTAAAATGTATGTTTGCAGAAAACACCTTTGTAATCTTGTTTGTTTTCTTCACTCGGTGCTGTGAGCTCATCATATCAGACATGGTTCAGCCCACTAATGAGCTGATTATCTGAGGAGTTGAAGGAAATAGCAGAAGCTTGTTATTTATTTTGATTTCACTGACTTCCAATTCATTAGTAACCACTGATAGATGGCTTTTACTGTGAACTAAATGATTACTACAACATAGTACATGTTTTTGGGCTCTAAGCAAGCTTTTAAATTATGAGATAAAAGAAACACATTTAAAGCTTAAATGATCTCCAAATTACTTCTGTTAATATCACTTTAAATGTTTTAAGTCTTTCCACTTATGTGTTTAACTTCAAACAAGGCTATAATGCAACTTCAAGGATTTTCCCAAAAATCAGACAGTTTTTTTTAAAGATCTACCCTTGGCATCATGAGCAGAACACTCATTTCAATATTGTTAATGATTGTAAGGATGATGGCATTCATTAAAGACTTAAATTAACCAAAGATTAATAGAGCAATCATCATCAGCCTCTCCTAGCAACTGGTTGTTTCAGTCGAGTTTTTATGCTCGGGTGGAAGAGTTGTTACCTGGATTGTTTAGATAAAGAGTGGAGGAGAAATCTAGTGGCCTGTGAAAGTGAAGGTAGTAAAGGAATGAAATGAAATGATACGAGTTGATTAGTATCAACACACTGGAATGCTGCTCACATCCGCCTGTCATGGTGAGTTAGAGTTGTGTACATGCAGCTGGATTACTCCATTTCTTGGATGTTTTGCTATAGGCCTGTTTTTCACTATAACACAGAGAAATATAGTATGAAATGTACATAAGGTTACTGAAATACTTCTTGAAAAGAGAAGGTTTAATTGTTTTACAAACAACTTTTTGAGACTGAAAACACTTCTCAGTGTGATAGTTTGTTAAAGCCGAGGAAGATATTTAGCCAAACATGTTCAATGATTCAGGCTTTGCTGTAATATAATAAAGTGTCCTTTATTTGTATAAAAACAAGTTTTATTTAAAACTGTTAAAGAAGTGACCGTCAGTTACATGTAAAATGGCATTAATTGGTGGTAGTATTATATAAAATATTTATGTTAGTGTAGTATTTATTGGTTTGCTGTTTATTTGAAAACCCTGGCATTGTTGGTTATATTGCTCTGCTTTAGTTTCAGATTTTATTCCTGTTTTGACTGGTCTGTAATTAGTTCTGAACTGTATCTTGTTTAGGCTCTGTTTTTAACCCCTTCACACCCAAATTATTTTGTAGGTCTCAAAAAATACAATGTTATTTGTTTGTCTTAAGTCAAGGTTTATTTTTATTTATAAGCTTAACTCTTGTTATTTTTATCCATTCCAGTGAAGATCAGATACAAATGTATGTATTTTTCAGAAAAATAAACTTGAGATATATAGCTTTATGTTTACTCTATGGGCGAAAAAACTTAACAAAAAAGAGTATATTATCAACGAAGAATTAGTTTGAATTTGCCATTGATATTTTTTTCTACTTCTGATTACAAGAAGCTGAGCTTGCCTCTCATTTTATTCCAATACACAATTGCAATGTCAGGAAAAATATTTGTATAAAATGAAAAGGGACACTGTTTATGCTCTTCATCACTCAATTCTGTCATTATTTCTCCACTTTTAGTGTAAGAGTTTTACTCTCACTCTTGCTGTTTGAGCCTGTCTAGTGCAGTGTAATCCCGTATTCTTTCAGTTTAATGTTAGCATGTTTCTGTTTTAACCATCAGTGCTTTAGAGTGCTTTAGTTTCCGTATCATCAATATGTTCTGTATTATTGAAGAGTTTAGTTGTTTTAGGTTCCCCTGCTCTTTATTAGAGGTATGTTCATGTTTCGAGTTATAAAATAAAGAATTATTTAAACCTTAAAAGAGTTCTGGTCACACATATTTTTAAAAAGACCCTGAAAAAGTGCTAGTTGTACAATAAAACAACTAGTACAATATGGTTGTGCTTCACCTTTTACTTATCTGCTGTGTGGTTTTAAGCAAGGGTTGCATGTTGTATGTTGTGTAGCAACATAAACCCTGTATTGTGCTGTTTTTTCAAAGGTACTCTACACATTGTGTTTTTATTAAGTTTCTGTAATTTTAAGTGTCTGTTTTATGTATTAGTAGTAGATGTCAAAGCCATACTGATTACTTGCAGTTTTTATACAATATGTCCAGACATGACAACTTCCGAAGACCGATTTAAAAAAAAAAAAACAAAAACAAAAAAAAAAAACAAATCCTACCTGTGATGGTAGCGACTGGCTTAGAAACAACACTCACTACTTAAATGTTTGCCATCTTTCCAGGGCCGAATCTGAGCTATAAATATACAATCTGTCAGGAGATGTTCATCAATGGTGGTGGACAGGGCTTGTGTGCTGGACTTCCTTGAATTAGATATTATTAATAAGGGACAAACTCTGAACAACCTCTGTGGTCACGTTTCTAGGTTTTAAGTGAGGATTAAGAGAATGTGTCATGTCAATAAGTACTGAACACATCCAGTTCCTGTTTATTTTGCCTTTTGGGGATCTTTAAGAGCATTGGAGTTTTTACAATATGAAGCTGGCAGCCACAACTACCAGTAGACTACCTTTATAAGGACATCTGTTAGCATTTAGGAAATCACTATGTTGATCTTGATTTAATAAATAACATAACACTAGTTTAAGCAGAGAAAGACAAAAGCATGATACCATGACCAAAACATTTGGATGCAAAATATGATATAATTTTGCAGTGCCATTGATTTGTTCACCTGCTTTATCATATTAACATTGGTCGCTTTCTTACATGCAAATAATGTGGGAGGAAACTGGATATAAGAGCCTAATTAGTGACTTCAAAGAGCTGCCAGAGCCATGTGTGCCTGTGTTAACTGAGGGAATATCTAAGGTTTATGTGTCCTTTGCATATTTGAATATAGAGGATTACAACTTGAAGATGCCCTTTTGAGGTATTGCTTTAAAAAAAGAAGAGGGGGTGGGGGGGGGGGGGGGTGTTCAGAATGTGATATTTAGGATCCTTTGAAATTTATTCAGTCAAGTATCGCACCAGTAGTACAGTGAGGGTCTCCGTTATTGATTCAAAGGAGAAAGTGTCTTTCAAAAGCCCTTCACAAAAGACTTGTATGGTTTTTGTCACCACTATCAAGGTTTTATCTAAACTCTCTTTGACATGACCAGTGAAAATCCCTTTAGACTGATAATTTTATTTTGGAGGCAGCCCTTGGGAGTTCTGAAAGCTACTCTTGTGACCTTCCTATCGTGAGAAGTCCCATGAGCTATCCTTTATGGAAAATGAACTTGAGGGAAGGCTCAAAGATACTTCCTGAAAGACAGAGAAGAGGTGACTGAAGTGATGACATGTCCTTTCTACAATCAACTCCTCATGATTCCCTCCTGATGAAAATGAAGCTGGCTATCCTTTAAGGTTTATACACAAAGTACTCTATTTTAACAAAAGGATCAATATAATGTTTTCCAGCAGCATTTGAAGAATGCAGATAGTTAGAGTTAGAAGTAATTTTTAATAAGAGAATTAAGAAGATTATTTCATTAAGCAATATGTTAAATACAAATGTTTATCTGAAAAACGTACAGTGTACAGTGGAAAAATGTTGTCCAGCCTTAAAAGGTTGGGCTACTTTTTTGGTAGAAGTTCAAATGCAAGTTTCCAGTCCTAAGTATTGTGTGCATAAATAGGCGGCAAACCACATTTACTACGCTCATAGAAGTGTGCATAGTAGATGAATTAAGGAATATCAGAAAATAGCTTAAATGTATCATTAGTGGATGTATGGAGCTAACTTAAACCTAGAGAGCATTGGATTTGGTAGCGCTACGGTCCAGAGCTGCAATTCTTAAAAACGTCAGAAGATATTTTACCACTGGTCTGATCAACATTGTAACTTAAGCATCCAAGAAGCTTTTCAAGTGCTGCTTAAGTGATTTGGAGTAATTATAAAGGTAATTTTAAGAAGACCAATGAAGTTTCAGGTTACATTTTTACAATTATTAAAGTTTAGTGGTATCGTAAACTATTTTACACATTTCTTGTTTCTTACGCACAAATATTATGATGTACTTTTTAAATAGTTTTTATAACAGTAATGTACTGCAATAGATATCTTTTAGCACCTGTTCAAACATATTGGTTAGATTAAGTACTAGTACCAGGTTAGATATTGTACTACTGCCACCATCAGTCAGTACTGTATATAGTTTTTATATATATAAAAAAAATAGAGCTGTATTATTTTAGACATTCACAAATGCCATTATTACTTGGTACAATTTATATTATAATTAAAGATATATTTCAGAAATAATCAGTGTCCCAGAGTTTCAAAACATCAAACTTTTAAGCAACAAATGAACTCAGGTTTTCCATTAAACATCAGATGCATTGAGTTTTGATTCTCGTTTAAAATGATAGTGTTCACAGGAATTTAAGAAGATGACAAGAATTTATGAAAAAGGGAGCTGAAAGTGTTGAGTAATCTGCTTCCAGGCAAATATTGACTTTTGCCACATTTTACTTGGTGGGTTTTTTATGGTGCCCCCAGCAATCATTAATCTCTCTGAAATAATGTTTTGCTGTGCTCTGGCTGTTCCCTAGTTACAATCCATGCTGTCTGAGCTGAGGCTGTATATGCTTCTGTGAACTCTGACAGTGCTGCCAGCCCAGCCAGCCATGACTATGATGGCTCTGTTCCTGGCTCTTGATTGACAATTGTTGTATGTTTTACAGAAGATACAGTGGGCATGGGGTTATTTGTAAGCTGTGCTGTTTATAAATACACACATTGCCCATTATTGATCCATCTTCATCAGGCAGATGAAGAGATGCTTTTGCTACAATAATGTGCTGAATCTAAATGGAGGCATTAATTATTTTTCAGGCCAAGAAACAGGGTTGTGTGTAGGACAACTGAATGGGATTTTTTTTTTGTTTTTTAGATTAGTGAAAGAAAGTGAAAATCACCAGTTGGCCAGATATGGAGTGACCCATACCCGGAATTTGTGCTCTGCGTTTACCCCATCCCAGTGTACACACACAGCAGTGAACAAACACATCGTGAACACACACCCGGAGTAGCGGGCAGCCGGGGGAGTAGTCTGGAAACTGGTGCTTTGCTCAAGGGCACCACAGTTGTGCTTGTTGAAGATGTTAAATCACTCACCACTTTCTACTCGGTGGATCCAGTCGACGACCTTTCGACAGGTCAATCTCCTTATCCACCAGACCACAACCAGACTGGATAATAGCAGAGAGGATCGCTAGCATTAGCATGCTATGGTTTTGATGTGAGTGAACTCAAGCACTGTCAAGATAAAATTCTCTACCTTATGTAAGAAAATAATCTCTGTGATTGATAATAAACCAATGTTCTTTTTGTGAACATGCCTTTCTAATTTAATACATAAAATTAATTTATCAATTTTTATTTAGCTATTATTTATAATTTATGACAACAAAATTAACATCTATAAAAACTAAATGTGTTTTCCCTAAAAAAATAATCATCTTTTTTCGTAGTGTGTTTTTTTTTTATATAAACCTTTATAAAGTGGTATAAAGTGTATATATATATATATATATACATTTGTATATATATATATGTTTATATAAATGTATGTATATATATATATATATATATATATATATATATATATATATATATATATATATATATATATGCATATGAGAATGTTTTTAAAGAAAAGCAGACGATCACTTGCTACAGTTGCGACTGATTTATTGATATATCTCTGTTCCCCTTATTCTTAGGTCTGAGAGGAACACTTGTAAATTTCCTCCCACTTCATAATGGGAATTCCTCCAACTTCCTAAAAAGGATGCTATATGTGAAAAGGCAGTGTTAAGATAAAACATGGATAGTCAAGGATATGTTTATATTAAGGCACGTTGAAGTTGCCAATCAGCCTTAAATGCTTGCAATGCAAAATATATGTAGATTTGATCAAAATTTAGGTTTTTGAAAGTTAAGTTTCTCCCATGAAAAGCTACCTTTTAAAGTGGTTCTATTGTGTATCTTGAGTCCAGATTCTGAGTTCTACACTCAGAGAATGCCACTATTCTCAGCATAGCCAAGGTTTTTCCACTTTCAAAACATGGTGGCTTTTGACAGCGAACTTGCATTTGTTCAGTTTTAAATCCTGTAAAATTGTGTTTGTTCGAATATTTTCATGCAGTCAAACCTAAGAAAAAAAAGATGGCTTCATAAAGCCCACTTAACAAAATAAAAAAATAAAAGTACAATAGAATATAATAAGAGTGGATCTAGCAGCATACACATATATTTATTTAAATACTCCTTAGCAAATAATTAATGTATATATTTAAAGAAGTAAAAAGATAACACAAATTCTAACTCAATGTTAACTCATGTTTTGGAGTGGTTACAAAGTTTCTTAGTAATTATAATTTGCATTCTAGGATTCTATAATGTGTTTGTGTTTTATCTGATAAAGTATCTTTTTTCAGGAGCTAAATAAAACAGAAAAGGTAGGGTTATTAGATTGTACAATTTGACAGAACAGTGTTCTAGGGAAACTTAACTTTTTTCATTTTAATAAATCTCGTAAAAAAATTCATTCTTTTACAGTTCTTAGCAAAAATGAAAACATGGAATAATATCACATGCTCTTGTCATCTGACAAAAAGAAAAATTTATAAAGCTAATAAAATGTTATTGTCTTAACTTGATTAATAATTCAAGTGATTCTTATATTCATCTATTACAATGAAGCTCAGAAAAAGTAATTATACTCAGATAAATCATCTTGTTGTTAGGCATCTTTATGTTTAGAAGAGATACAAGACACCTGTTTTTCTACAGACTTGTTGAAAATCAAGGAGGTGCTCCTTTTTCACCCAGATAAATTAAAGTTAGGTGACAGTGAGCAGATTCAGGCTGTTTGGTTCTTCTTTATCATTTGCTCTATTTTTACATGTCATGAAAGACTTCTTGGGTTTGTTTGAATTTTTGGTACCAGAACCTTTCCAAGAATAAAAGACACTGTTTTATTTCTCAGATAAGAGAAAACCATCAAAAAGGTCAAATGGCTTGAATTTTTTGTTGTATTTTTTTTTCACAGCTGGTGTCCAACGTCCTGATCTTCTCCTGCAGTAATATAGTTGGGGTGTGTACACACTACCCAGCAGAAGGTTCCCAGAGGCAGGCCTTCCAGGAGACACGAGAATGTATTCAAGCCCGGCTGCACTCTCAGAGAGAAAATCAGCAACAGGTAAGAAATACACATACAGCAAACACATACAGCAGTGCAAAGAAACTATTTACAAATCAAGCGTTATGGAATTTGACACAATAAAAAAAAAACTGGCAGGTGAAGAGTTCTTCTGAAGCTACCCATATCCCAACCCTCCTTCTATTATAGGTTAGGAGAAAGAAGCAATCAATCGAAATGAATGTATATAGGACTTTAGCTTGACAAACAAGAGGCCTAGTGTGGAATAACATAGTTTAAAATTAATATTGACTAATGTTATGTTATTGCAATATAACATTAATTTGGGAATCAGGGAAAAGCCTGAAATCAGGGTAATTTCCTTGTTCATCTATGGAGGCCAGGTTAATTTTATGGGGAATTAATCATAATCTTTATTGTCTTATAAAGTATTTTATTGGAATATAAAGTATTCAATTGACTTATTTTCATGTTTTTACATTGTGGGAAAATGCCGGAGCACCCAAAGTGAAAACTAAACACTGCTTAATATGGGTGTAAGAATTTTAGCTGGTACTTTTCTGTTATGGTGTTTACTTAATTCTTTGCATTCAACCTTTTAATTTATTACTCTCAGGTTAGAATAATTAAGTAGAATCTGTCCTAACCTCTAAGCATTTTAATGAAAGTGGCCATCTTCTTTGTGGTCATTTCTCTTACATTTTTTGTATTTCAAAGTCTTAAAACATTTACATAAAAAAAACTTGATAGTGAGTAATTGCAATCAGTTAAATTTGTTTTAATGATCCACTTCTATATATACTAATATTCATCATAAAGGAAAACAGTACTCAAGCAATGCTTTCTGGTCGTCCATCACCAGCTGGCAACTCAGGCCCCCGGGTCGAGCGCTGCATCTTCTCTCAACTCAATGCAAACTGTGTCTGTATTGTTTTAACCCCTTATGGTGCAGTTCATTGGCTTTAACTGATAATCATGCTGTGGTAGCACATACAGAGTATGCCATTTACACGAGTTGCTCACTAGAGCCCTCTCTGTTCATCAGGCAGTCTCACAGATGTCCATAGCTGACTTTCCCCCTAAATATCTGACCTCTCTCTCACATCTCCTTTTAATGCAGTTTAAATGCATTTCTTGCCAAACACACTTTGGATTGTTGCTACAATATTTGTAATATCCTTAAAAACAACATAGAAATCAAGTTCAAAAGCAAACAGAATTGCCACTTTAAGTTATACAACAACATGACACTTGTGATCATTATGGTTTGTGTATAATTAAAATGCAAATAATTCGTTTTTTTTCTTTCTGCAATGTGATGGAGTATAAACTTGGCACTCTTGGTGTTGTCAACACTTACATTCTTGCTTTCTTGTTGGTTTATTCATCAAGTTGTACTGCTTTTTATTGCCTTTTTTATTGCCTATGTAATTGGTAATAAGTCTTGGCCAGAGTTAGACAGGCCTTCCCAAACATGCATGGGTTTTGTTTTTGTAAAGCTTGCACCCACCCTCAAGAAATCCCAGCTAACTGCTTGCATGAGAGTGAACCCTGGAGATATAGGGTGAAGTCAGATGTATTGTTTGTGAGGAAATGTATGTTGATTGCCTGAAATCGAGATAAATGATTGGAAGGCAGTCCAGCAGGAGTTCATTCACATGTCCATTGATTTTTAGAATGGAAGTGAAATTGCGAGCTTGTGCTCAGTAACACGCTGCGCTGATTAATTTGTAAGATTAAATCCACAGCAAAGAACTTTGCCGATAGAGGCTTGCATTGTGGCACCAAAGGAAACCGAAATAGCTGTTTCCATGCAAACAGCAGCCATGCATCGTTATTTCAGAAGTACGTTATCATTTTTTCATATGTGCTATGTTGAAAATAAAACAGTGTGTTTCCATAATAAGCTTGACTGCACTTGAAACCATTTTCAATGCTTGCAATGTTTGTAATGAATAGATGTTTGCTTTTCTTGTGCAAAATGTTGTTTGTGACTGATTAAAAATTTAAAAAGGGGCCTTTTTGTGGCTTTTATAGTGATTTATAAGAGTAGATTTAATCCAAAATCGAACCATAGTAGTTCCCAAACAAAAAAACAAACAAATTAGTTTATTTTAAAAACGGGTTTATTCGTGTCATTGACGAGGTCACACAAGTCTCATTGTAACATCACGGCTGCACATGAAAGCAGCACACAACTAGGACTTGTGTTATTAAAAGGATTGAAAGAAGGTTATTAAAAGAACTTGTAAGGATTAAAAGAAGATGCTCAATTCCAGGGGGTACAGAAAGCAAACATCTATATGACTCTGGCTCATAGAGGTAAGGTTGTGTAATGGTGTTCTCTCCAAAACGCCATTGATGTCTATCAATGTTGCTAGCTCCCTCTAATCTAATATCTCTCGAATCTACGTTGACCATCAGACAGTAACTCTGCATACGCGTCATGAATATGCAAATCACTAACCAAAAATCTCAGCTCATTTTCGGGATAAGCTCGGGCTAGAAAATGAGGAGACTGAATGCGATTTTAATAAAAAATTTTATAAGTAAAAGAATCACATCTCTAATACAATTAGACCAATGTGAACAACATATTATTGAAAAGAACACAATGTCACTGACCCTTTTAAGTTTCATTTATTTAAAGAAGGTAACTACATCATCATTGGATTGAAACATCATCTACATTGGAACAAGCTGCCTCCAGACATTAATTTAGTGTCTAGTTTGTGGATGTTCAAGTCAAGACTGAAGGCTTTTTTTATTAACTAAAGGTTTTTACTTTTTTTTTTTTTTTTTTTTAACATTTGCTTGGTTGATCAAACTCAGTATAACAATTAATTTTTAAGCTAATAATGGTAATGACTGCTAGAAAAACGATAAGATGTCATGTTTATATAAAAGTGATGGTTGAACATGAATTCAGCAGTGGTCTATGGTGAAGTAGAATGATAATATTTTTCTGCTGTTTTTTCACTTTGATGAGCTGTGTGTTTGAAAAGGATAGACTAGAGTTTCACTCAGCCATCTGCTTTTATTTGTTTCAACCTTTTTTCCCCTCTTTCCCTTTAACTATTATTATCATTATTCGCAGGAACGCCTCCTTCTCTCTGTGCTTCCTCGACACGTCGCCATGGAGATGAAAGACGACATAAATGCCAAACAGGAGGATATGATGTTCCACAAAATCTATATTCAAAAACATGACAATGTGAGGTAAGGACTGCAACATTTGCTTCCCTAAATATCTAAAGGCTGTTATTGCCATGATGAAGTAGAAATATAGGTTTTAGCTTTTAATTTATTAGAGTAAAGAGCTGAATTATAGTTTCAACCACTAATGATCACTCCAATATGTCAATCAATATTAGTGTTTGTGTTCAGTTCATGTGAGGACATTCTTATAGAATGTAATGTTGCAAATATTTTTGGGGTTCTTTTTTCTTAAAAACAGAAAATATAAGACATTTATTGTGTTTGATGGACCAATATTGAATAAAATATTTTTATGAAAACGTTTTATTTAAAAAAACAAACATCATATTAATCATATATCGATTTTCATGTATTTAAATAAATAGTATTCAGAAGATAAATATATCCATATAAATTTTAAACATTGTTATATATAATAATATATTTTTGAAATTCATTTTTGTATATGGCAAAAATCTCAAAAGGGGTCAAACATATAAATGCTACATATTTTATAAGTGTAAGCAAAGAATATAAGACAATTTATTTTTAGGCATTAGGCTATTATGTTTAAAAACTCATGTTCTTGTTAGGATAGTTGGAGCCTATCCTAGCTCTCATTGGTGGAGAAGCAGATTTGCAGTGCCACACTCAGAAAGAATTCGATTGGATGAAGTTTACACTGGCGCGTTCACAAAAACGAAACATGCAAAGTCTGTTTATCATTGGTCCTAGTTACAAATCAAACAAGAGACAGTGCCACCGTGGTTCACCAACCTACTGTTTTATTGCTTTTTAAAACATTTTGTTATATTTGATTATAAGACTGGCAATCTTATTTTTCAAGATGTTATAAAAAGAGCTTGTATGATCAGTATTCCATCTTGCACCCTCTTGTGGCTCTCAAGGAGCCAACATTCGTCCAACTTTCTCCAACTGACCATTCATTTTTCATGCTGCTCTTCTGGGCATCTGCACACACATTCTCTCTCATTAAATGTTGATTTCCACTGCACCAGACGCTTGCAGTCACAAGAGACCCAATTAAGCATAACCCGCGGTTTCACCTCAGATACCTTTTTGAGCTCCTCAGATTGAGTCTTGTGAAGAATGAAGAGCGGTGCTTGTTTTTTCTGAGGTGCCTGGTGTTAGAATTATAGGGTGCTTTGGTTGATGACTAAAGATATCCAGGGGTCCATATTAATTTAGCTATCAACCAACATATAACCTGACAGGGGAGAATCTGGAGATCTAAATCCATGGCTAATGTTTTGTTTGCACTGAATAGCAGAAACGAAGGAATGGCACATGTTTTATATGTAAAGTCAATGAGAATATGTGAGTACATGGAAAAAGCAGACTTGCAGAGAAGGTGTTAATTTGTTGCGTTGCCAAGCAGGCTTTCTTGCTGTTACAGGAGAAGCAAAGAAACAGGGTTGCCAGATCTGAGTGACAGCTTCCAGTCCAAACTAAATGTAAAACCAGCCCAAATCTCCACATAGCAAAAACTTATGTTGAATATAAAAGAATTGATGCAGACTGATAAAGAACAAGACATTTGAAACCGTTTTATTAAAAAAAATTGTTTTTGTAATTTATGGGAAAAATATTAAAGGGGCCAAAATTAAATATTTCAATATGTTTTAACATATACATTTCTATAAATTAAAATGTATATTTACATATTAAATGTAAGTCTATTCTACAGTTTGCTTGAATATCTTTATATACATGGAAAATTTATTATTTATTAATGGGCCTCACAGAGGGAACTCTGTTGGAGTGGAGCTGGAGTCGTTAGTTGAGGTATCATAAAGGAGGATGCTGAAGAAACTTCTCAGTATAAGGGACAATACATCACATCCCCTACATGAGACACTGATGTCACACAGAAGCACATTCAGCCACAGACTGAGACTGCCAAAGTCCAAAACGGAACGACACAGGACGTCATTTATACCTATGGCAATCAAACTCTATAACTCTTCCCCCTTAATTCGGGTACTGTCATAACAGCATCATCAACAAAGCCTTATCATGTTCTGCAATATGTTAACTGTGCAATAACATACAAGGGAAATGTGCAATATCTAATCCTTTGTGCCATAACATACATGTGCAATAACTTATATGTGTAATATCAATATTTCAACATTTTTCTGTAATTCGATAGTTGTCAGTTTTTCTATATATTTTTAATTTTTATTCTATTGTATGTGTGTATTTTATAGTACATCCTAGTTTTATAGTACATTGTATTTTATTTTTATTTCATTTTTTTATTCTTCTTTGTATTTGTATATTTATATTTTTAAATAATCAGTCACTGGAAAAATAATTTCCTTCGGGATGAATAAAAAATGATCTTATCTTATCTTATCTTATCTACTCTACCTGATCCTCACGAGGACTTTGTGAAGTTGATTTGAAAGCATCCGCTAAAGAAGCGCTATATAAAAACTGATTGATTGATTAGTTGAATGTTTATTACTCATATATTGCCATTTGTGTATTCCCTTACACTTTATATTTTGATTAACATATAAAACAATATTACAATATTTTTAAAAAGCATCCCAAATTGTTTAGACCTTTTATATGACCTGTAATCACTTTCAGCTGTTTTATCAACATATTTATAAAACAAGTGGTGAATACTCAATGTAGTTCTAAATACAAAAAACTATTTTCAGCGCTTTTTGGAGATGCATTGTTACTATTTGTATTGTAACAACAAAAATAAATAGGAAAAGGTATTGATTCCTGAAGAAACTCTGTGACCTCCAGTGATTTTTCAGGTCTCTACACTTTCAGCAAGACCTTTTCAGTTGTGTAATGTTAGATGGCATCGAAAGAGAAGATGAACTTGAGGTTAAGTGCCAGCAGGTAAAGAGGCTCCTGGCACTCTGGCATGTTCTCTGAAGCCTCTGCTTTTCTGTCTCCTCTAAACCTCCATCCAAACAAGTTCCACGCTCAAAAGAATTATGTAAGTGTGCAGCCAAGCGATATCTCACTAAGTGGAATATTGATAGGTCTGCTACTAGAGGAGCAGGTCGTTTAATTACGGAGGAAGGTTATATAACACCGTCTGTGTCTGAATGTCTGTTCCTAAAAAAAATCGACAAATGTCTGGAGGAATAAACCAAATTATGACTTTCAGTCAGCTTTATAGTTTAACATTTGTTTTAATAGTTGTGAGACAGGTTATTTTGCAATACTCTAATATTTTTGAAATGTTTTATTTATTTAACCTTTATACCTAAAAAACCATGTGAAAATGTAATTCTCTGAAGTACTTTGGTCTTTATTACTTTACTCCATGTAGTATTTTACTTTAGTTGTTGATATTTAGATTAGCTTCTGCTGATTGTTTTGATACCTGATGAGTTGGGATGAGTCCTGATGAAAAATGGCATGAACTACTTAAAAGTTCTAAATAATTTAAATTATTAGCATTACTTTTAATTGTTAGACTTGTAATTTCCAATAAAACAATGGAACTTGTGGTTGTTAATTTATGTTAATAATCGAAATTAAAGTTTGAACAATTATTTGAAAATTGAGGGTATATTTTACACAATTAAAAAGAGGTCAGCCAACATCAAAGTTAATCAAATAAGGAAAGAAAGAAAGAAAGAAAGAAAAAAAGAAAGGAAGAAAGAAAATTTCCATAGTAGTTTTTTTTTATCTGTTCAGTTCTAATGGGATTAGCAGATCATTATTCAAGCCTGAAACAGTAACAGAAAAGTTTATGTCAGTTAAGGGGGATAAGAGATCTAGGAACAAACTAACATCACATTTAAGCAATAACAGCCATGGAATCACTTTGAGCTTGGAAGAAAGACAGAGCATTAAGGAATGTGTTGCTGAAGATGAAAAACTATTGAATTAATTTTAGTTTTTCGATTAGCTTCTGCTAACCTGATGGAAAGAAGCAGCTCTTGCAGTTCCAGTAGCGAGGGGTTAGTGGGTCAGACCTCTCAAGCACTGACCCCTCATGGCTTTGAAGGAGGGCTGCATTACATAAGCAGGAAGTGTGACACTGTGTGACATTCTTTCCTTCCTTCTGCCTGAAATGCTTCTGATGTCCCTAAGCAGACCATTGCTGACACACTACACTTATTAAACTTCCTGCCATTTTATTATATAATTTGTCCTGTCAACACTTTGCTGTTCTAGCCCTCAAGGCAGTTTTGTATGTTTAGAGAGCAACAATGTTTGACCTTAGGGCTGCTGTCAACACAAATCCATTAACATTGCTGCTGGTAAAAACAATTTCTTTGTCCTCATCGACACATTATATGGTTTATTATAGTATAGTATAGCAATTTCTCCTTAATGTTTTATCAGTTTAAAGTAATAAAAGGTGAATGTGTTGGTAAAAGTTTGTTTTATATGTTATAATATGTGAAATATTAATAAAACATTTATTTAATGATTTCTCAGATGGAAAAGCACTATTTTGATTAGTGTTTGATTAGAAAAAAGTGTTTGATTTTTCTTTGTTTCCACTTATCTTTAATTACTTCAAAAGCTCAGATTGGTCTGTTTGTGACATCACAAATCTTAGGACCCTGCCCATGACTTTCATACATAGTCATGCAGTCTATTTCAGTTTATTTACAAAATAAATACTTATTAAACCTAAGCAAGAACATAATGGGCATCATTTACTTCCAACAAGAAAAAATTAAATGCCATGATATGAAGGGGTGGGCTATCATTGGCTCAAAATCATTTATTGGCCTAGACTTCAGAAAGGCAAATTTTATACCAACTTTTTTGATAAAAAACAGAACTTCTTTTGTAAAAACCATTGAGAATATACTTAAATATGATGTAGACATTTGAAAAATACATATCCAATTCACACTTATGAGTAATGCTCTTCCAATCTCTGGTCTAAGGATCAAATCAGTATTTCAGAATGAGATCCCAAGTCACACAGAGTTTCACCTCACCACATCTCATTATATAACATAAGTAAACCATGTTTTAATTACATTATTAGGTCAAATTTTTTTAAATAAATCTGTAGGTGTGCTTTTCCTATCTTCCAATCCAGTAACATGCTGAAGCCTGATACTCGCACCCCTTTTCACAATAAAAGCCTTAAACCACATACTGCATAAAGTTGAAATGTATCGATGTCCTTATTTTTGAAAACTTTTACACATCCACACTGATAACACAAGCATGGTTTTAAAACGCAAGATTTTGTGATGAAGTCTTTTGTTTAAATGTAAATGTTAGCACTGCTAAAGTTAAAGGTTTTTAACCAATGCTTGGTGCTGAGCTTGGCTGTAATGCTCTAGGAGTATATATTTCTACCTTTTGGACTGACTTGCACTTTTGTAGATTTCAGTAGCGCAAAAATCACAGGAAGTTAAAATCTGTAGTCTGCATGGCACAATTGTACCATTGATTGCTTTCATGATTCAATTTACATAGATTTCATGAGCAATGAATACTTAAATTGGATTTGTTATAAAAAACTGAAATGTTTTGCACATACCTATTTATAGTAATATAGTAATTTGAGTTGCACACAAAACCGTAAAACAAGGCTGTACAGAGGATTTGTATTCCTGTATAATATTAAAATAAAGAACTAGTTATAACTAATCAGGAAAAGTCTCTGAAGTCAGTTATCATTCAAGAAAAAAAGAGAAAGAAAGAGAAACAAGCAAAGAAAGAAGAAAGAAAAGAAGGAAGGAAAATAGGAACTAATGAAGGAAGGAGAGTAGGAAAGAAGAAAGGAAGGAAAGGAAGAAAGAAGGACGGAGAGAAGAGAGAATAAATGAAGAAATACATTAACAGAAGGCTTTTTAATTTTTTTAAATAAAGAACTGGTCATTTCTAATTTGAATGAGTCTCTAAATCCACTTGTCAGGCAAGAAAGAGGAAAGGAAAGAGAAAGAAACAAATAACCAAGGAAATAAGGATCAAAGAAAGAAAAGAAGGAAGGAAAGAATAAAGGCAAGAAAGAAGTAAGTATGGAGAGAAGAGAAGGAGAGAAGGAAAGACGGAAGAAAAGAAAGAAAGAAAGAAAGAAAGAAAGGGTTTTGCTACTATCACTGTAGTCGTGTTTTATTTGTTTAAAAAGAAGACCATCACACATGATTAATTTCTCATTAACCAGGAATTTGTAAAAACATTGAACACATCAAATGTCTTCTTGTGTTCACATCCTAAAAGCTCCTGATAATAGCACCAAATAAAGAGGCAAAGCTGTGCTGGAATTACTCCAGAAGCCATAATGTGCTTGGATTCTCTTTAAAGAGCTGCCCTGCCACTGTGCCAAACTGAAGCAAGGTTTCTGGACCAGGCTTCATGGAGCTGATGAGTCACCTCTGTGTTAACAGTCAAATTGAGATTTAAAGATGCACCAGTGATGCTCAAAGCCTGCCTTTGGAGAGACTGCTTTTAGTCTCCGCTAACCTTAATCCAGCCGCCCAGAGGATGGCTTTTATTTCTGACTTATATATAGATCTGTCGGCTATGTGCACACCTTTTGATCTATGACTGAAGTAATGGTTTGAGCTTTCCTTCTTCTGTGAAAGTGGGTTAGATGAAGGCTTAGTGTCTGTGTGGCTGCTAGTCATTTAGGTAGAAAGGGGATAAAATGACTTTTTTTTTCACAAAAACAGGAGGTTATTGATTTAATATGAAAATATTAAGTTGGTTTTATTTACTGGTGCTCTACTATTTTAATTATCTGACTGCCTCACTCTAATGCTGTGGAGACTGTGCCTATTTGAATTCATTGAAATTCTATTAAAATTGAAATCCAAAAAGCCAATCTATCATCATCGGGCAACAAGGTTCAGATTCTTTACAAACAAACAGACCCTCTAAACAAACAGACCTTCTTTAATAATAATATTAATAATAATAATAATAATAAATACACATATATGTACAATTATTTACAAACAACCCGTTTTGGTTTCAAACCTTACTTGAAAAATTGGTTTGCATTTTAGTGCATCATTAAATCATTATGTTTGTGTGGGAAGACAGAAAAAAGGTAAAGAATCTACGATTTTCACACTTTTACATAGTAAAAGTCCAGTAGACCCGAACACCTTGTGTGTAACAAATGTATAGAGTATACGGTGTGGGTTCATTTAAAAATCACTATGATTATGAATATTTATTCTTAACACCTAATATTATTATTTAATCTTTACATTTAGAAGATTTCATAATCTATGTGTTCTCATATAATAACATGGAGCTTCACATTTGTATCAATCTTGATTAGAAACAAAGTCTCATCTATTTAATTGTTGCATATTTGTGGAAAAACAGCTAAAAAAAAATTTGTGACTGTTTACAGAATGTTAAGATTGAAAGGAATTGCACAAAATGTACTTGAGTTATTGTTTCACTTTTCAAATTATAGCATTTTATGCTCTGAAAAATCACTGAAACCACTTTTGGTTAATGCCGTGAATGATTTTCTTCTAATACAAATGGTAACACGGTATATTTTTTGAAGGAAAAAATGAGACATTAAATAGATTCATTTTTTGAGTCAAAAACTGATTGAAGTTTTTCAATGGGATTATTTTAATATTAAACATTTTACTAAGCTCTCATTGTGAGATTTTTATTTATTTATTTATTTTGCCTCTGTTTGCTCAGCATTCTGGATTAATGTATGCCAAATTTTCTCATGATCAATGCTGCTTTAACCACTGGGGGAGTTGATTTATTTCCAGGTTTGGTCTCTGTAGGCTCAACATTCTGTATTTATGAATGCCACATTTTCCTCTGTAGAGCAAAGAAAGTGGCTCTAGCGGTTTGGATATGGAGCTGAGATGCTGGGATCACATTAGTTCGCTCATGTTGATTCTATGTAAAGTCTGCTTTAGAAATGGTCAATTGAGCTAAATCGCTGTGGGCGAGGATTTCAGTTGTCAGGAAGTTGCCATGGCAACCTTCTAATATAGGTGAATGTGCTCTACACTGATGAAGAGGATGAGAGCCTGAGAGCATTAATGAATGACCTGATTTATTTATTTTAATTAGTTTTTTATGTGACAATTGTACAATGTTTTATCTGTACTAAAAGTGTTCACTTCACTGCTCTTCGCAAGCACATACAGGGTTGATATGTGCTCCCATTGTGCAGATGCATGTCTCGCTTTTACCTGGAAGACATCTTATTAAAGTTTGTTTAATCATTTACACCCAAAATTCTTGGAGAATAGTAAATTGTTTAATCAGTTTCCACTTAAACTTGTGGCATGCACAAGAAGAATCTAAATGCAGTTAGTTACTCAATAGGTAATTAGGTTTGGCATGTGAGACAGGTGATCTAATACACAGTATTTGGATAGTTAAATGTACTCTTTCCTGAGTATATTTGATCCTTTAATATTTAGAGTTAAATTGAGAAAGAAACAACAACATAAACATATTTTCTTAACTTTTGTGTGGTGTTCATATTATTGTTACTCAGGCGGTGTTTGCTGGTCTGGTGGACCCATTGCCTTTTGTGGATTTTAATTCACCCAATGAAGACATTTTATGCTAAAGACTTAAATAATATTTACTTTATCTAAGAAACAATTGATATAAACAGCAAATATACTTTATTTATTGTTCTTTAACCTCATTTCTTCACGTGTAGTGTGAACCAGGTGTAGTGTTCTCATTATTATTACTTTGGCAGGGTTGGTGGGTCTGCTAGACCCATTGCATTTTGGCGCTTTTAATTCACACAATCATACAATGTTATTCTAAAATTTAAAATGTTATGCTTATGTGTGATTTATGTTTGTGTGGGAAGACAGAAAAAAGGTAAAGAATCTACGATTTTCACACTTTTACATAGTAAAAGTCCAGTAGACCCGAACACCTTGTGTGTAACAAATGTATAGAGTATACGGTGTGGGTTCATTTAAAAATCTGTTCTGATATACGTTTTTCACAAGAAATGAACCAAGCCCAGTGATTCTCAGCATCAAATAATAAATGCTTGTCCCACAGACCTGAACACTATACAAGGGTTAATAGCAAATCTGCATATTTATTCCAAAGCTTTAAAAATTAGTTTTTGCAATTTTTTTTCTCAATTTGAATTTCTTTTCACTCTTGCTGTGTAAGAATATTGCAATCATTCTGGTGTCCAGATTTGACTGGAGAGAACATGGGACAAAGCTATGTGCTCAACAAGAGATGTTTACTCAAATAATAATAAGACACCCAAATAATAAGACATCCTAAAAACAGAAGATAAATCATTATTGTATCTAATAAAAAAGTGAACTCTAATTGAATTAAAATTTGATAGAATCTCTCTTTTTTTTATGCAGTATCCTCTTTGCTGACATCGAGGGCTTCACCAGTCTGGCTTCCCAATGCACTGCTCAGGAGTTAGTGATGACCCTTAATGAGCTCTTTGCACGCTTCGACAAACTGGCCACTGTAAGTGTCTTCAGATCAACCCACTATCTTAAGCAAATTGTAAAGCTGTGCTTACAACATTTCAGGCTGTTATGTTATGGATCCGCGACAACAGGGACAGGATCGTGACATGCACACTCACCTCACTATATTCATCACATGTAATGATGTTTGGCTCTTGTATTTCAAATGAGACTTCTTCTGTGAAAATGCAAACTCCTGTAGCATCATACCTGTAATGTAGCTGTTTTAATGCCTACATGCTTTATGAACAAAATTAATTAACACATTTTCTTTTTTGACTCAGCGGGAAATAACCTCGAAAGTAAAGTGTTGCATAATGTCTGAAAATGGATAACATTTCTGCATATACAAACTCCTCCTATGGTTTTATTTATTCTAACGGAATCATCATTTGGGTGTTTTATGAATTGGGTATTTTTATACTTAAACTGTAGTTTAGGCTTTTTCAGACCATGTTCAATGGTTCAAAATGTATATAATTTTTTGTTGTTTTACCCAACGCTAAACAAAGCTGATAGTTTTAAGTGCATTATTGCTTTTCAAGTAGCTCAAGCAAACCAGAAAAAATCAATTTAATGCTTAAATAAGTACCCTGTTTGTTTCACCCACATCCTCAGCTGACTGGGATAGACAGGCAAGTGTTAGCGATCACACGTCACGCTCTGAGCTTCCCACTGTTTTTCCAGCTCAACATTCTCATTCTCCTAATTATCACCTCTAGAGCTGGTGACTCATGGTAGCCATGTTACCATGCATTCATGCACGTACACTGCGCCTGTTCTTGGTGGTGAGGGAAACCATCTGCTGTCTGTGAGATGTTTGCACACTTCTCAAAAGCTCCCAGCTAAACGTCTAAAGAGAGGATGCATGCGTACTTGGCCTTCATGATGCACAATAGAGGTTGTTGTGTGGGCTGAGGGTTAAACCAAGGCATGCGCGATGGTGACATTCAGGTGGCTGTCATAAGACCCGGGTCTGTTGCTGTGAGTCCTGTGGCTGACCCCAGGCATTTTGCTTTTCTTCTCTCCATTGACTCCCAGACGAAGATAGCTGTAGTTTCCAAAAACATTCCATAGTTTGGACAAAAACACATGCACTTAATAACAATCATACCACAGGGGTTTAGAAAAGTTGACATTTTACATTTAATGATTAAAATTTTTACAGTTACGTTAAGCAAGTACATATAAAATATAGTTATTGAACTGAAGGTTCTAGAAATTAGAACTGAAGTAATCCAGAAATTAGTTATTTCATCTTAGTCAGTCGTGTATGTTCATTACTTTTATGGGGTTTTTGGTAGCTCCAGTCCATCACAGGGCTCCGCTCATTCACTAATCATTATAGTTATATTTGTAATATGTATTTGAATTCATGAAGAGTTGTGTGATGCATACCTAAGTAAGCAGAGAGGTCTCGTGCATTTTTTTTCTTTCTGTTTAAACTGTTTTTTTCCACACACGACATTAAAACATGCAAATAGGTGAATATGTTACTCTCTACATTGTCCACATTTTTGGCTTTTAAAATATGTCAATGATTAAAACTAAGTCTACAAAATTTCAACCTGCTTCTCACAATAACATAAAACGGTTACATTTGCTTTATCACTTTAAATTGGGATTCTATAGCTGGGTCGATAATGAATTACTATCTTTGAACTATTTTGGCATTTCAAAGAATCTAATTTAATTGGTTAATTCTGCATTAGGCCCCTGTTAAGGTGCTTTGACACTAATGGTAAATAAAATGCTCTATAAATTAGAGATGCACCAAATATTGCAAAAAAGTAACATTTGGTCTTTGGTGGGAGCAAGTTTAAGGCCGAATAGTGACATGTGACTTGATGACGCAAGTTTGGTTAACCACAATGCAACAATGATTTAAAGCCTTCTTCAAAATGTTAGAAGTGTGGATGAATTTGAAAGTGATCGAGAGCTACAAAAAATGCAATTTGCATTGAATGTGAAATTAAATTAAGAGGATGTATGTCACATATTTAAATTTTTATTCTGCTTTGGCCACACATTTTCATTTTATGTGTCCCCAATTTAAATAATGATCAATTGATTGCTTAATATACTAAAATCTAGGACATTCAATGTGCTTCAACAAGGCTGTTTTTAATTGCTTAAACTTGGGAACTCAGTGTCTTAGTGGTCAGCTTTGTTGTCCTTCATTGAGGAAGTTCCTTGTTTGAGTGCAGCTGATCGAGCATGTGCCTGTGCTTTCAGGGGGAATGACAAGCTAATGTACACTTTCAAATTCACTATAAATTCATAGTAATGGGCAGTAAAATGAAACCATCATGATAAATGTGATTAATTCAATATATGAAATCGAATGTGTTTGAAACTGTATTGAACTAATAACTGAAGAATTTTGCTTTAATGAAATAATCTCATTTCGTTTTTGAAAAAAGTTTTGAGTAGATTTCAGGACAGGAAAAACATATAAACAAATTGATTGGATTCTTAAGGCAATAAAGGGGAATACCAAATTTGCTACATAAAAATGCACTGTTGACACAGATTAAAACCTGACCTTTCTAATCCATTAGGGGACGCGTTTGGTTTTGAGTTTGTTTCGTCTTCATAAATCATGCAAATCCCTGTTAAAATCCACACCCTTATAAGGAAGAAGCAGTTGTGGTATGTGCAGGGATTTTAACAGAGAAAATGCTGGACTGGCAACACTTCTAGCCCAAATCTCATACGTAAGTAACAAAGAAGGTTAATGTCATAATTTTAACATTGAAAATAAAAACTTTCTGTTAACCAGTTTATTTTATTCTTTAATAATACGATTTGATACAATAATTTATTAACAACCTTTATGAATAAAAAATCTTATTGACCTGGGAAATGACACATTTAAACCAGGTGTTCTTTACAATGTTGAACTTAATAATGCTTTAATAAAATGGGTTACATTAACATGGGAATCTCCTGATACCAAATTAATTCCTTATTTTTAAAAAGAAAAAATATTTAACAATATTTAGAGGATGGCTGAAACCAGTAGCCATTGTATTCTTTTGTTATTTTTTTACTTCTGTGAATGTCAAAGACAAACTGTTTTAAAACTGATTTAGTTTTCAACAGAATAAAGGAACTTGGAACTGTTCAGATGATTTATAAAACCTGAGTCCTTGTATATCTATACAGTGAGTCATTGGTTGATAACAGATGCCCTATCTAATTCTTCACCGCGACCCATTGGTCAACAACTGTAAAATATCAGATGATTAGATTTTTTATCTCTTGTACCTTCTCCGTGTGTTTGTAGGAAAATCACTGTCTGCGGATCAAGATTCTGGGCGACTGCTACTACTGCGTGTCGGGACTCCCCGAGGCCAGGGCTGACCATGCGCACTGCTGTGTAGAGATGGGCGTGGATATGATTGAAGCGATATCGTGAGTGTTAAACTGACGCTTGTACTCAGAACACAGAAGGTGCGTTGAGTTAAGGTTGGAATAAAACTGTGCAGGGCAGGGCCCTCCAGGAATTGCATTTGAGACCCCTCATCTATGGTGATTAGTCAAAGAATTTAAATCATTTAGCTGGAATGAGTGGGCAAAATTAAAACAATATTTATTTTAACCAAAAATATGCAAATATCACAAGAAATGCACACAACAATAAACTTAAACTCAGATCCAGCTAGACTAATTCGTTTCAAATCTAAACTCACTGGAACCTCCTTTTTCCAGGCATGTGCTCTGAGCCCTATATATAACTAAAATGAGAGAACAGTGTGAGAAATCCACAAATAAATAAAATCAAAAGAGACTCTCTTAACATTCAATATAACAGATGAAAACTGATCTAACAAATCTAACGCTCAATGACTGAACACATTAAATCACACAGCAACATGGACACTGGAGAGATACACTCTCGCTGGCCGAGGATAATGACCATGAAAAGAGAAAAAAAATACAATAGCATTCACACAACTACACTATCACTTCCGATCGTACCAGCTATGTTTGGGTAAATGTTATTCTTAAGTATAATCTTGGCTTATGCTTGTCCCATGCTATAAATTGATGTTGGAAAAATTTCATTGAAGTAATTTTTGTAATGTTTTCATAAAAGTGGATATTTTACAACATGTAACATGAGTCTAATCTAATATTTTTTTAAACAATAAATTTAAATTGGTGCTGTCAAAATTAACACATTAACGCATGCGATTAATTTGAAATATATAACGCGTAAAAAAGAAGTATGATTCAGTTTGTATGACTATGAGAAGGCACAGAGGGTGGGCACACTACGGCAAGCAATACACATTTATTCGCTCTAACTTTGTGTAAAACTGTCTCGAAGTGGGGAGAGAAAGGAAAAAGAGAGGACAAGTTAAAGGACTCTTACTGGGCTTGTAATGTATTTGCTGCCTGTCCTGCACGGCCCTCATACTGCACCAACTGTCAGGTATCCATTCATGGCAGCGGTTTTGAAAGTGTGCTAGCTAAATGTCTCGAGATTGTTGAGCACCTAAAGCATAGTACATCTAACGCTCAGCAGCTAATGGAACAGCTCAATATCTTGTATGTTGTGTGTGTGTGTGTGTGTGTGTGTGTGTGTGTGTGTGTGTGCGTGTGTGGGTGTGTGTGCGTGTGTGGGTGTGTGCGCGTGTACCTGTGTGCATGTGTGTGAATACGTGTTCACTGTCAAGGTATGCTGCATAAAATAAAAAATAAGTTCAGAGTAGTGTAAAACAGTTTTTAAAAGTTGAAGATGTAATAAATATGGTGTTGATTAATGTAATTTAATGAAAATATATTTTGTCCTGCTCAGTGGTATTGCCAGAAATGATGGAGTCAACAGAGGAGGATCAGCCTATTGTTCAATTTATTTTTTTGTTTATTATTATTATTATATATTATTATTTATTTTTTTACCTGTCCTGTCCTACTTCAAAGCAGCCCCATGAGAAGGGAGGTGCTTCCTATGAGTTGGTCAGTTTTGCTGTTTCCAGGGAAATGAAGATATTATATAGTGAGTATTCCTCTGGATAGAAGCTCTTAATTTATTTTATTAATGATTTATTCATTTCGCATTCATCACAATAATTACATTAATCAATCGTATAAACATACATCAGGACAGGACGGTGTTAATAAAAAAGGGTAAAGAGGAGAGAAATAATTGAGGGGGAAAAAGAAGGTGAGAGGTAATTGTGCGGGAAAGAGTCAGGATTGAGTTAAAAAAAAATAAAATAAAATAAATAAATAATAGAAAAAATAGATTAGATACCTACCTTAGCACATCCAAGCAGTTCGCACAGTTCGCATCTATCTACACATATGTATGCAAATATAAATATACATACATACACGCAGTTATTGATCTATCCACAAAAAAGAAAAATAATATATATATATATTTATATATACATACATACATACATACATACACATATACACATGTATACACATATACTTCATATACTTATGTACAAACATACCTGCAAACGATGTAAGTGTAAATTTAAACATGATTTTACCTCAGACTATCTAAAAGGAAGGACAGCACTAATCTCACACGGATGAAGATCGCTACTGCAATTGTTCTAAGATTTAAAGACCTTCAGTGTCTTCCCAAAGATGAAAGAAATGAGGCTTCACAAAGCAAGCTGTTAATGGCAGAGAGTCCTGGAAAGCAAGAGTCTAAAGAGATCACAAACTAACAGCCACCAAATAAGAGAAGAAAAAAGTTAATTTGGAGGTTATTGATGGTTTACTGCAGGTATGTTGTTTACGTGACAAAACCTGCGTTACAAGTTACAACAAAAAATGTAAAAAACAATCATTTTGAATTTAATTAGTCTAAATGTCTTCAATTTACAATAATTATTTACATTTTACATTTATAGATACATTGTTAATCTCTATTCTTAGACAAAATAATTTTTATAGAATGTTACTATTTAAACATTTTTAAACTCCAACAGCTTTGGACGCAACAGCTTTGATAAATAGTGTTTTCGTTGGTTTTAAATCAGCTAAATGGAATGCCTAATATCTTATATGATTGCTTTTTTCTCTTTTTTTAACACATTTTTATTTGCTGCAAGTTTGTAAAAACATATACAGCACGTACTGTTACAATGGGGGTAGTGAACTTGTATTGATAATAAATGCAAAAATACTCAGTTTGACCTCAAGCTTGAAGTGAAAATAGCATTATATTTTGAAGGTTAATGCATGTTATTCTCTTCAGAATGTGTTCTATGCTCAGCTCCTTGAAAAAGTGTCTATGTTTGGAGAATATGCAGGTTCATGGAAAGGCTGAGCATAGATTGAATGTTCACTCATTATTTATCTACTTCTAGTAATCAAGACTTCTCCTGCGGATCGTGCTCATTCTAGAAATGTTGAATTAGCCTCTGTGAGTTTGTCCGTGGGTCAGTCTTTTCTTTATCAAGTTTTTTTTCCAGTGATTTGTCTGGTTTGCTTGTAGACATGTTTGCAAGCCTGACATCTCCAATGTTCTTGACCTGGGCATAGTTATTTGTGAAGACAGAGGTTTCTGCTTGGTTGAACTTGTGTTTGGGTTTCTCTGAGATCCTGTCGGTCGCCCCACTGCCCCGTCACAGAAATGAAGCATTTTTCTGCAGACTTGCCTGTTCGAAGAAGCTTGATGGTGTGTTTCGATGGTCAGCTCATTGTCTAGAGCAGAATTTGGTGACTTGGAAACGAAAGTTTTTGGACACATTGATAAGAAAGTTATACATTGTTTGGAATATACATTTGTTTTTCAGTTAAACTCTGATTTAGCTAGCACAGAGGAACCTTACTTTTAAGTAAAACATTCGTGTTTTATTATATCCTCGAATATGCTCTCTTTTTGTGTAGTCTTTTCTCGTGTGAAATGCATTTTTATTTATTTTCAGATTAACTTTTGCCCAGTTTGGCATAATTAAAATATTCTCTTATATAAGGGGAATGTTTTCTTTATGGGCTATTTAACACATTGCTAAAAATGGTTAAGAAAATGAAAAAAAATGTTCTCAACAAAAATGAAAAGGTATATGTGACTGAAAAAATCCACGTTTATGAAATTATGTTATAAATGTATTTAAAATAATCTTGAAGTTGACGTCCATATTTTGTCTTTTTTTATCTAGTTGTTTTTCTTTTTGTCTCTTATTTGTTTTTCTTCCATTCTTTTGCTTTTGTTTTTTGTTTCGCATCAACTTTTATTTGCATTTAACTAAATTTAGTGTTTTATTTTAATGTCCCATGGCTTTCTTTTGTCTCATTTGTTGTATTTCTTTAGATTGTAAACATGTAAAGCTAATCATACCTTTTTCAAGCTTATTTAAATGGATAACCAAACCTTTGGATATTGAATTCCTGCTATTTTTATCTGTCCTTCAGGTTGGTGAGAGAAGTCACAGGCGTGAACGTAAACATGCGTGTGGGCATTCACAGCGGTCGAGTGCACTGTGGGGTGCTGGGATTAAGGAAGTGGCAGTTTGATGTCTGGTCCAACGATGTCACCTTGGCCAATCAAATGGAAGCTGGGGGCAAAGCCGGGTACGTTGAAGAACTTTGAGGGTTATTTTTTTCTGCCCTAAATTTCCTTCAGTTTTAAATCAATCTTTTTTAACCCAGCACAAGTACAGACAAGCCTCTTCACGAAGTGGTAAACCATGACGTGTCACTTTTATAATTTAATTTTTAACCAGACTGTAGCGATAACCTTGTAAATGGGAAACATAAACCTCCATTTTTAATGATTGTTATAGGAAACTGATCCTCTTGGTTTAGTGCCAATTACTATAATCTTAAACTATAATTTTAAATCATGAATGAAATGTGAAATGTGTCTAAAAATTGTCTACTAAATAAAAATATACACAGTGATTTTAAATGTTGTGCTTGACTAATATACTAGCAAATACACAATATCTCAGTTGCTTGAATTGCAAAATATATAAACATTTTCAGATAAATTATATTGAATAAGTTTAATCTTTAAACACATTTGATCTGGAAAATTTGTATTTTTCAGGTTGTTCAATATATTACAATTAACTGCAATTATATAATTAAAAAAATATGTGTTCCATGTTGTGATCAACACAATTTTAATCAATAGTATGTAGAGACTCTGACCATCGCTGTTTTGGGGATTTGTACAAATCTGGTAATTTCCTTTGTTTCTCATTTTTATTGATGTCAAGTCAATTAAATTAAACCATGATGATACATACATGAACGATATCATGAACTTTAATTTGTACATTTTTGCCTATTGCATGCATCTTTACATATTTAAATATTTAAATTTTTATATGACATTTACCTTGTCTGGTCTGGTGGATAAGAAGAACAACTTGCGATCGGAAGGTGGCAAGTTCGAACCCCAGATTCACCGAGTTGAAGGTGGAGGGAGTGATGAAACACTTGCTCCCCATCTTCAACAACCTCAGCTGTGGAGCCCTTGAGGTGGTGCTCTTGTGGTGCTCCCGACTGCTCCCTGGGCACCGCAGCCATGGCTGCCCACTGCTCCGGGTGTGTGTTCACGGTGTGTTTGTTCACTGCTGTGTGTGTACACTGGATGGGTTAAATGCAGAGCACAAATTCCAACTGGTCACTTTCACTTTCACTTCACTTAAGTTGAGCACAAATTCTGGATATCTGGCCAACTGGTCACTTTCACTTTTTACTTAATTACAATTTCTCGCTTTCATCTTACTATTATTCTTAGAACATGTGTTTTTCTTCAGATTTACAAGAGAAAACAAAACCCTGAAATGCCTCTTGAAATGCTGTGAAACGATGCCAAATATAGCAGATTCTAACAGCAAAGTATAATTCCAAGCTAGCTTCTGTTTTTGTTTCCGTTTTATCTCACAGGAAAAGTAGTTCTCACAAAGATAATAACAGCGTCTTAAATAGAGAAACATTCTCTTTCTTATCTACCAACAACTATTTAGCTCTCAAAATTCCACCAGCAAGCATGAGGTTCTTCCTGGCTTTCCCAAGTCTACATTGAGTGAGCAGAATGAGCGTAAAACATTGACCTGCATATTGTTGCAGTTTTCCCCCTTCTGTGATAAATAACTTAAATATGCATTTTGTAACACTGTAAACAGTAATGCAATCATCACTACGTCCACCAATGACAAACAAACCACACCTTACCCCCTAAAAAACTTACACTGTCCATATTTGGTGTACCTGACTTTTTCCAAAAAATTTACAATAGCTGGTATTTCCAATCATCCCCTGTTACTCTGAAACATTGCTCTATTTACATGTAAAAGAACATTGTAAGCATGTAAGTATAAAAATATCAGCTTTCAAAATAACTTGATACGGGTGGGCTGGGCTTTAGTGTTGACAAATTTGTTATATTTATAGCTCAACGATAACACTTGCAGAGTACAAAAAAATCATATAATCACAATCATAAATTTATTTATCACACTTGAGTGTAAATGCATGTGATGAATCCAACTCTGACTGGATTGAACTTGTGAACCTGCATCCAATGACTCGACTATAAAACAGTATAAGTTAAGCTTCTTTTTAAGGACCTGCAAATTGCCATAGAGGTTTTAAAAATGGCTGCCTTGGGAGCAAGTATTTATCATTCGCATGGCAGTGTGTAGATCTCCGTATATCTGTCTTACATTTAAGAACAGTTTTAGGATTTCATTATTAATTTAATTCATTCAGTGGTTTTGACACAACCTTGCTTGCTAGGGATCCAATCTCGTTCGAGTGCATTGTTGAACATGAATTTTGTTTTACATCTCAGACGCATTCATATCACCAAGGCCACTCTCAACTACCTGAATGGAGATTATGATGTGGAGCCTGGCTTCGGTGGAGAAAGGAATGCCTATCTAAAGAAACACAGCATTGAAACCTACCTCATTGTGGGCTGCAGTCAGAAGCGGGTGAGAATTAACTTCAGTTTTTACAATAGATCCAGGTGACGTATCTTCTGTATGTTGGGTATTTTGAATCCAGTTTTAATAAAATTTCTTTCTAACCAGTTTCAAGCAGAAATAGAGGGTTCCTGCAGGGTCTTAAAAAGTGTTAAGTTTTGATATTTTTGTCTTAAGTATTTTTCCGGATGACATTTCTGGTTTGAAGTTTTTTTTTTAACTACAATAAACTAAAGCATGATATGCATCATTACACTGGGTGCCAACTACTGATAGAGAAAAGGAAACAAAAAGAAGCAGGCTGCATTCTGAGTTGACGCCACACCACACGTCGTTGACGCTCCGCTGCGGCTGTAAGGATGCCATAACGCAGCTAGCCATTAACATGAATCACTTGCTAACCACGCTCATTTCGTTTTCAGTGTTAATGCCGGGTCCCACTGTATATTTTAGTTATAAGTTATAGTTTGTTTATATTCAAGTTTATATAAAAATGTGTATTGATTTTGTTTGCTTAGTAAATTGTTATTCTGAAATTTAATTATTTAGTTTTCTTTGTCTGAAATGGGTATTAGTTTTTTTTTTTTTTTTTTTTTTTTTTTTTTTTTTTTAAACCTGTCCTGTCCTACTTCAAAGCAGCCCCATGAGAAGTGAGGTGCTTCGTATGAGTTGGTCAGTTTTGCTCTTTCCAGAGAATTGAAGATATTATATATTGATTATTCCTCTGGATAGAAGCTTTTAATTTATTTCATTCGCATTCATCACAATAATTACATTAATCAATCATATAAACATACATCAGGACAGGACGGTGTTAATAAAAAAAAAAGGGGAAAGAGGAGAGAAGTAATTGAGGGGAAAACAGAGGTAGAGAAGTTTGGAGGGGGAAAGAGAAGGGTGAGAGGTAAGGGTGGGGGGAAGGAGTCAAGATTCAGGGAAAAGGAGAATAAGGAAAATAAATAAGAGGAGATACCTACCTTAGGACATCCAAGAGGGCGCATCGCTACAGATAGGCATACAAAAGATAAGAGACAGACAGACAGACAAGCAGAAAACACGCAGAAGAAGAAGAGGAAGATGAACAAGAAGAGAAGGAGGAAGCAGAGAGAGAGAGAGAGAGAGAGAGAGAGAGAGGAGAGAGAGAGAGAGAGAGAGAGAGATAGAGAGAGAGAGAGAGAGACAACACACACACATACACAATAGATATATACTATAGATATATAGATATAAGATAGATATAATATAGATATATACATACATACATACACACATACATACAAACATACATACATACATACATACATACATACACACATACATATACATACATACACACATATATATACACATACACATAAGTAATTGAGTGTTACAGGACAGGTGACCTAAACCTCAAGCATCTAGCAGCGACCAAACATCCCAGGTGTCGTGACTAACCTTCTATGTCCCAAATGAAATGTGGGATCTGCCTCAAGCCAAGTCCCATATATGGTCAGGAACTACCCAGATATCCAGCCCAACCCCCCCAGAACGACAAGTTTTGGGGCCTGGGACCCGGAGCCGGACCCGCCCCACCTCCCCTGGCAAAGTCGGCAACCCCAGAGAGCAATGCCCGGGGCCCCAGTGGGCCCGCTGCAGCAGGAGGTCGACCAGCCCAAAGCTAGGCGGGAATGCAGCCCCTAACAGTGCGGGCAGAGACTGGGAGGCCCCACCCACAAGCACCGCCATGCCCATATCCCCCCGCGGTAGGCCCCCAGTCCCGGGCACCTCCGTGGACCCGCAAGAAAAAAGGGAGGACGGCCAAGGGACCAGATGGGCGCGGGTAGGGACACCACTCCAGACACGGCAGGACCCCCCCCCCGGCCACACCCCGACCCCACGCACACATCAACCAGCAGTCCCCCAACACACCCCCCCCCCTACCAGCAGCCCCCCAAACCTACCCCCCCGCACCCCCCTACCAGCACCCCCCCCCCCCCCCCACTAAATCAACCCCTTCCAGTCATCCAGTCATCCATCCATCCATCTACCCACTCATTCAGTCTTCCTGTCCCGGGAAGTAGCCAGTCACTCACCTGCAGCCCGCACCCGCCCCCGCAGCTACCCACACCCCCGCGATGGTGGGCCCTTACCCCCCAAGAGGGAAGACGGGGGCAGTCGTCCACCCATTCCCCAACATCTGCTCCCAGTTGTCATGTAATGCAGGTATATGTGGTTGTGTTGGAGAGATAAAATGCAATAAAAGAGGGAATGGTGTCCTGGAGTGTCACCGTCGTTTGGCGGATGATGTCCAGGCACCACCCCCCGCCCTACATATCTAATGTGTATTTAAAATGAGGGTAGCCTTCTCCGTCGTATATTGTGGGAGGTGTCACAGATCTGCAGCCTCCTCCCACCAAGATTTAGACAGAGAGACTAGCCCTCCAGGCCTAAATGTAGTGTGTCCTTGCAAGTGTTGTAAGGGGCCCAGGGGTTGCCCAACCCCGGAAGCGAGGCAGTGGCAGGTGAGATTGGCTTACTGTCCGCTCCGGGAGGAAGGCCCACCTGGTGCCCTGGAGATGTACTGTGTCCTATGTGATTAAAACTGAGAGTCCCCGTCTAAAGGAGGCAGGGCGGGATCACCGATAGGTCACCCCGCCTGCCTGATCCCCCATGGGAACAAGGACTCTCATGATTCTATTTGTGTGAGTGAAGAGAGTGTGTGTACTGGGATCTGGTGTGGTGAGTGGGAGCAGCCGACTGGCCACACCGTCCATCCCCCCAGGAACAGCACTGCCCCCCACCGCAGGGGCCACGGGAGACCTGTGAAGATAATGCGGGCAGCCGGGAGACAGCTGCCCCCCCCCCGGGACCAGTCCTACTCATTCACACGCACTTACGTACCCACCCGTCTCTCAAATGCACATACTCACATACACACCCTCCACCCCATCCACACACACACACACACACATATGTTCAATCACACCACCACCCCCCCCCCCCCACACACACACACACACACACACACACACAAACACAAACATACACACTGGAGCCACTGCTTGAGCATGCACAGGGCCGGCCCCGGCCCGGTAGGAAGCCTCACCCCGCCCAGACCGGAATCGCTCCCGCGCCCAACCGATCCCCGAACCGATACCCCCCCTTAACCCGCAAGCCCCGGAAGCACCACGGGTGCTGGCTAGCCTCCCGCCCGGAGACTGTGGCGATAGCAGCAGCCGTGAGTTCCGGCCCCCCCCGTGTCCCCCCCTCACCGCCCCTTGACAACCACCCCGTCACCCTGAGCTGGCCGGCACCCCGCAGGCCCGGGCCCCCCTAGACCCCCCAAGCCCCACCCCCCATGGCCACCGCCAGCCAACGGAGGAGCAGCCAGCCAACCCATCTTAAGGCACCCTGCCCCACCTCCCACCGCCCCGGGGTGACAGCAGCCTTAACCCAGATGATCCAGTCCAGCTACAGGACTCAGCTCAATGCAGACAGTCTCTAACTAGAACTGGAGGTAGCTGGGGCATTAATAATTAGAGAAGTTTACAGTTTTTTAATTGAAAGCAGATAACGTTTCCAAGGTGAAGTAGTCTATTAGAATGTTAGTGTACTGAGTGATGCATAGTTTCTTTTTAGTTTTCCAGTTCATCAGAATAATTTTCTTTGCGACAAGCAAAGCATTGAAAATTAAGACTGATGTGTTGACCTCAAGATCAGACTCAATACTATCTAGGTCCCCTAATAGACAAAGTGCTGGTGTTGGTGAGATGAGGTGTCTAACCCATGATGATAGCTGTCCGCAGACTCCTTGCCAGAATTTTTGTACTGGTAAACATGACCAGAGAGCATGTAAATAGTTGTCCACAGCATTCTCATTGCAGTGTTGGCAGATGTTGGAGTCAGAGAGACCCATTTGAAACATTCTTTGACCTGTATAATGTGTTCGGTGAAGAATTTTAAATTGTATTAGCTGTAAGTTTGGGTTTGTGGATACTTTAAATATGTTTGAGCATATACGATTCCAGAATGACTGATTTGTAGTTGTAGATAAATCTTTTTCCCATTTGGTAGTGGGTAGACATATTAAATTGTCTGTTCTCAATAATAAAATACATATTTTAGAGATTAGCTTAGGTGTTGTCAATCCAATAAATTTTTCTAGTACTGAGGTTAACTGTAGATCTGGGTGATTTATTTTGTGTGTTTCAGTGAGTAAAGACTTGAGCTGTTGATATTCCAGGAATCTACTTGTAGCTAAACCGAAAGTAGAAACCAATTCTTCGAATGAAATGATTTTATTGTCTGAGATGATATGTCTGAGATGTGTTATTCCATTATTTTGCCAGCTTGGAAAATTTATTGCCTTTTTGTTTAGTTGAAAGTCTGGATTGTTCCAAATTGGTGTGCGTTGGCAAGGAGCAAGCGGTGAATCAGTCATTTTCATAAATTCCCACCAGGCTGTTAGTGAAGTACGTATGCTCACATTCTGAAAGCAGTAGTGATGTTTTAGTCTTACACTTATAAATGGTAAATCTGCTATTTTGGTGTCTTTGCAAAATGTCTGCTCAATGTCAAGCCAGGCGAGGTCGGTTGAGCTAGAATTTATCCATTGATGGACATGTTGCAGTCTGTAAGAGAGGAAATAGTTGTAAGGGTTTGGTAGCTCCAGGCCGCCACAGTCCTTAGATTTTCTGAGCTTTTGTAAGCTAATGCGTGGTGGTTTGTTTTTCCATAAAAATCTGGAAAAATAAGAGTCTAATGACTTAAACCAATCCTGTGATGGGTGATTAGGAATCATTGAGAACAGATAATTAATTCTGGGCATAACCATCATTTTAATGCTAGCAATTCTTCCCATAAGTGATATGGGCAAGGGCTGCCATCTTTTGAGGTCGTCTTCTATTTTTTTAAGTAATGGTGAATAATTTAGTTGTACCAGATCTGACAGCCTAGGTGAGAATTCAATGCCCAAGTACCTGATATTCCCTGATTTAAATGTGGTTGAAGAGGAGGTGTCCTGGAAAACCATGTTAATTGGCATAATAGTCGATTTTCCCCAATTTATGGAATATTCAGAAATGGCTGAAAAGGATTTAATAACACTAATAGCTGCTGGAATAGAGAGATGTGGGTGAAGTAGGAACAATAACACATCATCTGCGTAAAGGCTTATTTTGTGATGTATATTTTTTGTACTTATTCCAGTAATTTTAATGTTTTGCCTAATTGCTTCAGCTAGTGGTTCAATAAAGATTGCAAATAGTGAGGGAGAGAGTGGGCAGCCTTGTCTAGTTCCTCTTTGAAGGTTAAATCTAGATGAAGTTTGGTCATTTGTTCTAACTGATGCATTTGCAGAGCTATAAAGTATTTTGATCCATTCTATAAAAGAATTGCCAAATCCAAATTTATGGAGTGTAGCTAATAGGAATTTCCAGTTAACTCTGTCAAATGCTTTTTCTGCATCTAAAGAGATAATGGTAGACTCTAGCTTTTGGTTGGTTGTAAGATCAATCAAGTTAATTAGTCTATACATGTTATTTGATGAGTGTCTACCCTTGATAAAGCCAGTTTGGTCTGGGTGTATTATATGGGGGGTAATTTTTTCCAGTTTTTTAGCGAGGGCTTTACAAATTATTTTTACGTCTACATTTATAAGAGAGATTGGTCTGTAGCTTGAAGGCATTGTTGGGTCTTTTGCTGGTTTGAGGAGCAGACTTATAAATGCTGAGTTCATGTTTGATGGCATTTTACCTTCAGATTTAATTTCATCCACCATTCTGCAGAAGGTGGGTGCTAGCACATTCCAGAACTCTCTGTAAAGCTCAGTTGGATAACCATCTGGCCCTGGAGCTTTTTTATTGGCATTTGCTCTAGAGCCTCGTGAAGATCAGCGGAAGATAATGGCGAATCTAAGTTTTCTACTTGTTCATTTGTTAGTTTTGGTAATTCTAGACTGTTTAAAAATAAGTCAATGTCAGGCACAGATGGGTCAATTTGAGATGTGTATAGATTTTTATAATATTCCCTAAAGGTATCATTAATCTCTTGGGGGTCATGAATGAGTTCCCCCTTTTTGTTAATTACTGATGAGATTGTTTGTTTTTCTTTGTTATTTTTAAGTAAATTTGCTAAAAATTTGCCACATTTGTTAGCATGTTTAAGGTTATCCAGACGTAGCCTTTCTATCTGGAATTGGGTTTTCCTATCGATTATGTTATTAAGCGCTAATTTCTGTTTCCCTAATTCTTTCAGGATATTTTCTTGAGGGTTGTCTGCGTAGGCAGTTTCGAGTGCTTTAATTTGGGTTTCTAATTCCAGTTCTTGCCTAATATCCTGTTTTTTCTTGAATGAGGAATATGAGATTATTTTACCTCGCATTACTGCTTTTGCAGTCTCCCATAGAACACATGCTGAGGTTCCTGGGGTGTCGTTGATTTCCATGAAGGTTGCCCATTCTCTTTCGAAGTAATTTTTAAAGTCCTGATCTTTAAGTAGTGATGTGTTAAGTCTCCAGCTTCTGCTTGATTGTGAAAAGGTTTTGGACAGCGAGAAAGAGACTGGTGCGTGGTCGCTGATTGTGATAGAGTGAATGCTGGTAAGCGAGATATCTGATAGAACCGAGTTGTTTACTAGGAAGAAATCTAGTCGTGACTGTGAGTGGTGAACCGATGAGTGAAAGGTGTATTCCCTTAAGGTAGGATAAAAAGAGCGCCATGCATCACAGAGACCAAAATCAATCATATATTGTTTGAGAATTCTTGTCGACTGAGATTTTCTACAATTTGCGGCTGTACTCAGCCTGTCCAATTTTGGGTTAAGTACAAGGTTGAAATCCCCTCCTATTACAAGCTTGGCACCAGAATGAGCAGATAGAGCAGTGAAGAAAGTGTGGAAAAAAGAGGGGTCGTCAATATTAGGTCCATAAATACTAGCAATGCAGTATTCTATGTTAGATATTGTTATGTTAGTTATAATAAATCTTCCTTCAGGATCTGAAGTAGTATTATTATGGGTAAAGGTGACATTCTTACTTATAAATATGGCGACCCCTCTTTGTTTGGAATTGTAACAGGCTGAGTACACATAGGGAAACTGTGGTGAGTAACCTGTGTTATCAAATAAATTGGGGAGATGGGTTTCCTGTAACAATACAATATCTGCCTTCATTTTATTTATATGGTTAAAAATTTTAATTCTCTTCTCTTTCTTGTTAATGCCACGCACATTCCAGGTGACAAACCTCAGTGATGTCATAGTTAGCTGAGTGACAGGTTTGTGTTAGTAAATCTTATGTGTATGTTAGTCTGGGCATTCATGCCAATACATGCAGCTGCTGGTGAATGCGTGATCAGAACCGCGCGTGTGCTTGTAAGTTGTGGTAGGTTAGTTATGAAATAGCTGTCTATCTGCTTCTGAATGTAGTCGAAACCATAAAATAGTGGGGTTAACAGGTAGGAAAAAAGAAAAAAAAGTGCAAGGGTATAAGTGGTTGAGGTAGAAGCCCCAGAAGTGCAAAAGAAAATATAAATAGTGAAGTAAAAAGAGAGAGAATAGAGATGGAAGTGAACAACCTGTGAATACATTTTTAACATTAAAGACATTGACAGATCTTACCTGTGAGACACAGTGCGCCGGTGTGTAGACATAGAGGTGTACGTGCTATAATAATATTAAATTCTGACCACCTGTAATCAGTAGAGCCACGGGGTGGATTCCCGGTCGCGATATAGTTGACCGTTCACATATAGTTTGTCCACGCTGATGACCGCTCTGCAGCCCTCGTTGAGAAATCGCTTTCTCAGAGGAAAGAGCCGCTTCCTTCGGGCCAGGATCTCCGGAGGAAACTGGTCATTCACACTGAAATGTGTTCCTTTCAGCTCACGTCCGCGGCTCTTCAAAGTTTCCTTTTGCTTGTAGTCGGCGAACTTCGCGACGATTGGCCGCGGTCGCTGGGCGTCCGGTCTTTTCCCTCCCAGGCGGTGCGCGCGGTGGATCCGAATCTTCTCCACGATTCCTTCCTCGAGCTTCAGGTTGTTCCTCATGAAAGCTTGGAGCGTTGCTTCTATATTTTCATTTGTCTGCTCCGGGATCCCCAAGAAAACCAGGTTGTCTCTCATACTGCGTGCCTTAATGTCCAAAACGCTTTCATGGATTTGTTTATTTTCCGCAGTTAAGCGAACGACGTCCTCAGAGAGAGATTTCACGTTGCCTCTGAGCGACTCGTTCTCTTTGGTGAGAGAAACCACCTGTTTGTGGCAGAACTCGAGTGATTCCCGAAGCGCAGAAAACTCGCGATGCAAGACGTCGACCAGAGCCAGACGCGCATCGAAGCTCGCAAGTCGCTGCTCGATTGACTCCAGTATGTCCCTGAAGCCTCCGTCAGCGTGGTCTTCATCTGGGGAATCGGATGGACGCGATCGTTTGTTAGCTGGAGTGCTAACTGGAGTGCTTGACGGAGTGGCTTCTGTAGACTCGGGACTAGCTTTCTTCTTGGATTTTCCCATCGCTACTTTGTCAAAGTATTCGTCAATAAAATTCTCTAAGTGATCCAGATTGTCGAGGTAAGTGATTCCAATTTCACAGGTTAGATAAATGATGTAATTTTACAACCTCTTGTTGGTTATTGGGCGCAAAGTTAAATAAGTTTGTTTGGAGTTTAGCTGTATACGGCCCGCATTGAGACTCGGCACTCTGCTACTCTGTCTTCCGTTTCTCACAGGAAGTCCATCCCCTCCTTTATGTATTAGTTTTTTAATACATGGTCTTAAGTCTTAAATTTAACCTGTAGGAACCCTGGAAATGGCTACAGTAGCATCAGCAATAGCATTGGTCACATGACACATACTCGACAGTCAAATCAAATGAACTATGCAGACTTATGAGAAGTATGACATCTAACAGCATGTCCGTGAATTCTTGTGGTATTCTTGTGGTAAATTTGTGGTATGTAAAAATGCTCTGGTTTTATATTCTTCTTTCCCAGAAAGAAGAAAAGGCCATGATTGCAAAGATGAATCGGCAGCGCACCAATTCGGTCACTCACAATAGCACTCACTGGACCGACCGGCCCTTCTACAATCACCTGAGTGGCAATAAGGTTTCCAAGGAGATGAAGAGGATGGTAAGGAAGCTAACATAGAAAAAAAATCCTGTTTTCTTCTCTTTTAGGATAAGAACATTATTAGAGTGCTGGGAAACGTTTAATGTAATTGACGGGTCTAAACCCATTACCACCTCTGCCGAAGGAGAAGACCTTTGACAAAGGAAGGTTTTTGCAGCATGTGTTAACTAAGCCTAAACAATCCCCAAGACATTTCTTGAGGGGCAGATGTAAAGAAGCTTCTATCTTTTGTGAGGTCTCTGCTCTTTCATTGAGTTCTCAGCTTCGGAACCCAAAGGGAACAGCACTCTAATTAAATAAAGCAGGATTGCCTCACTTGGCGTCCTGTGGGATTTAATCAGGCAAAGTGGAACCAGCAATTAGTTCCTCTGGGCTTCATGGGAATAGACTTTATCAACTTCTTTTGGTCTGAATCACCTGTTACTTCATCTTATTTAAGACAACGAAAAGGAACACTTAAATCCTTCTGATTTTTTGTGTTTAATCACAAACCTTTTCCCTGTGGAAAATCCACACTTTAGGCTGGGCATTCAGAATAAATGTGTATGTAAAGGATAATACTGTAGTTTATGTATAATATGTATATGTATAATTATTCAAGTTCATTTTCGATTGGAGCTGCCATCATATTTACCAAGTAGAATTATTCTACTTCAAACTGGGCAATGTGCAAAAGTATAGGATTTATGACGACATATGAAAGTGACTTTAAAAAGTGATGGATTAAAAAAAAAACTAAATAAAACGTAAATGAGCTGTTCAGACTGTCCTGAAGTCCTAGTCCTAGTACTGTCACAGTACTAGTTACAATACTCCACCCCTAAAAAGGTTGAATGTGTCCATTGGGTGGCTTTCAGTAGGGTTGCAGCTAAACTCTGCAGAGATGTGGCCTTGAAAAAATGTTTTTAATTAAAACAGAATGTGTACAGACAATTAAGTAAACATAAAGGTTTGGGGAAAAACATATGCCAATTTCTTTTTTTCTCTCAAAATATCTCTGTATGAAAGATAAAATATCTTGCATTTAGAAACAGGACAATAGAAATAATGCATGAAACGGAAAGGTTCACAAAATCCAATTAATCACAGAACATTTTGTTAGTTCTTGTTTTTTCTGGAAATCAAGCAGTGCTTTAATAACTTTGTTAATTAATGCAAGTTTTTATTATACTACAGAGTTTCATGTCAAACTCTGTAACTACAGTATTATGCAACATCTCTCCCACTACTGAATCAAACACTGTATTTTCTGGCTGAAAGATCAGTTTGACCAAATAGCAGCGGACTGGGGGACGTGTTTGTAATTATTTGTGTGATTCGGCTTGGTGATGATAGTGACACAGATACAGTAAACCCTGCTGGAGCCCAGGCTGGCGTATCACTGGCAGATTTCAGTCACCGCCTACTCAAATACTCAGCATTGCCATTGATGTAGGCTGATAAACATGCTGTGTATACCGAGGAGCAGAATTCATGTGTTATATTAAGAACAGAACCAGTCTTGGTCTGTTGTATTGTCTAGAGACTCACAGAACATGTTGTTCACTGAACTGAAAGGAGTGGTGTTACGCATCAACATACAGACGGGTCTCTTTCGAGTGAAAACATGTAGACCTGTGTGTCGGAGTGTACTAAGATTAGCGTATATGTTAAAATGCCTTTTTAGAATGTGAAGAACCGTGTCGGGTTCATTTGTGATGCTGATGTAGGGACACTTTTCTCATTTTTCCAAAACAACCCGAGGCTCAGAAACACTCACTAAGCAGTCAGTAGGAAAATTTCATCCTATCTCAGTCACCAATTACTTTTTAGCAACACTAGCAGTGCAATCACCATGGCAGTTCACCTTCACACTCTGTTCTTAATGGTGGAAAGGATGCACAAATAATGCGACATTTTACGTAAAGCCATCTTCATTTCATTCTCCAATCCTTGCACAGGTATGTGACTTGTAAATGAGGGGAAATATATTTCAGTATTATTATTTAGTTGGTTGCTTTGTTTTTGGTTCATGAATGATCAAAATGCTAAAAATTTCAATAGAGCTTTTTTCACAAAAACTTAGATCATTGTGATTTTTTTATGTGGTGATTCATATACATCATGTTAGTAAAAACAATTACATGTGGTTAGACAGTACAGCAACCAAAACAGGAAAAATGGCTTAAATAAAGGGTTATACAAAAGTCATTATTGTTCAGAATATAGATTTTTTTGCAAATCACACCTTTATGGTTTTTATACATAGCTTAACTCTTAAAGTAGTCGTTTTTGTCTCTTTATTTATTTATTTATTTATTTTTTGTTTTTTTATTATTTATTTATTTATTACTGAAACAAAACAAGATTATATACAACTTTAACAATATAAATTGAACTTACTTAAGCATTTAAGCACCATTAGAATGAAGCATTGTGTTACTGCTTTCTTCAGATTATGGTTGATTATGTCAATGTCTTCCATATTTTATGTTTATATATATATATGGGTTTTATCGGCTTAAAATCATTCAAGGTGAATACGATTAGAAAAACATCAACTCATGGCTAAAACACTGCTCCTCTGGTTATTCCTCATTTGTGAAACCACTTCTCCAGACACGCGACACAACATTTCTATTTTAAATCACTAATGAGAGGTCCATCTCACACCTGAGCACACAAGCTTACTTGTGTAACTTCTTCATTAATTGTGAATGACCAAAAATTATTGTCTGTAACTTAAAACGGCTTAAAACCATATGAATGAAAGCCAGATATGTTGCAGTGGCCTTTGTTGTAGTATCCCCCCCTACAAGATAGTGTGAAAAATGTTAACCTATTATTGCTTTTATGTTGATTTGCGTGACTCAGATTTTTAAACTTAAATCCAAAAAAACAAAGCAGACGCAAGTTGCCTGTTGACCGTTTGTAATTTGTGTGTTGTTCTGACTTCATGTGTGACTCATATGTCTCATGGTACATGTATAATGTGTTCCAGAAGATTGGAAATCTGTGTTTACAATGTTATAAATCAAAGTTGTAGTTTTATCTCCAAGAGAACAGACCAAACACAGAGCGGATAGTCGAAGCTTCATATCAGTGATCAGTCAATACCTCAGCAGCCACCTCATCTTATCTCAGCATGCTCTGAGTTTTAATTCCCAAAACAGAGGTTTAAATCCAGAGATCTAGCCACCCAAATCAGCGCTCTGGCTCTTTATATGCCTATTAGTCATCACCGATGTTGTTCCAACTCTTTTATTAGCAGTTCTCTGCTTACAAGCGAAGAGCAGTGTTTGTCTGCGAATGATTTTCAAAACCCTCCATTCCTTTCTTGCTGAGGATTAGTCATGGTGTACGTGCTGAATGAAAACATAATGATTGAATAGAGATTTGTGTCTGGAGTTTAAAGGCTTTGCTTGAAATGAAATATTGGGTAAATCAACTCATGAACGTATTCCTCCAGAAGAGGGCACTGTTGAGCTGATTTCAAAAATAGTGTTTTTCTAAACTATTTTTCTTCTTTTTCTTGCAGGGATTTGAGGATCCTAAAGATAAGTGAGTAAATTGACCATGTCTATGCAAAAGAGGGTTTCTTAAATCAAATCTGCTTGTGAAGAAAAACTGTAAAACACTGACTTAAAATCAACATTAATCTTTTTCTTATTTCAATATGATTATGATTTCAAGATCCTCAAAAACATAAAAGTGATGTTTAGTGGTGCAAGAAAAGTGATTGTTAGGGTTGCCAGAGTTTAAGAAAATGTCTGTGAACACTCATAATTGCTCAAAATCTTAAAGTGATTGTTAGGGTTGCCAGATAAAAGTACTAAGTGCACATTGTTTAGATTAAGAAAATGCTCCTAAACGACAATTTGTATACCAATTTATAATTGTTACTAGGTCCGATTACAATTGGTCAGTTAACAAGTAAATCCTTACCTTTTTTTTGTTTTTGAAAATATATGTTGTTTGTTATATTCAAGTCTACTCGCTAGAATTGATAAAGATGTCTAATTTGGGGGGGGGGGGTCTCTACTTCTAAGTGAAACAATCCCTTGTATTTTCTTTACATTTTATTTTCAGAAACACGCAGGAGAACCTTAACCCTGAGGATGAAGTGGATGAGTTTCTGGGACGAGCCATTGATGCTCGTAGCATCGACCGCTTACGTTCTGAACACGTCAAGAAGTTCCTTCTGACATTTCGAGAGCCTGACCTGGAGAAGAAGGTGCAGACTGCCTTTGTGTCCTTAAATAGCTTGATTGTTTGTCAAATCATTATTGCTATGAACGTTACCTCATATGAACCAGCGCTGGTCATCACAGCTGGCCTTTTGATATAGTATTAGTGTTTAAGTAGAGATTATGCTGCAGGCTTCACAAGAGTCATTTTACAAAACAATGTGTTGATGTGTGTTTTTTGTTTGATAGACATACGTGTTGAAGAATCTGTATCAAAGCCATAGTTGAGCTAAAAATTGACGTGAACTATTTTTACCAGAGCATCAAAATGGAAATCGGTTATGTTTAATAAAAGACATATTATAATTAACCATACAAAAGCTTGTTACAATGTAAATTTAGTTGAATAAAAATGACAAAATCATATAAATGTAAAACATATAACATATGTATTAGCAGTGCATTAGAAAATGGTTGGTAACTAAATCATTTAATAAAACCCTGTTTTTCATTATTTTGTAGAACCAAAGGTCATTTGTTAAACTGTTTCCAATCATGAACGTTTCATTTAACAGATCTTTAGGTAATGTCAGCTAAAATGTTCCTTTTATGAAGAGAGCTGAGAGCCAATCAGAGCTGCATTATGTTTGCGCTGTTGTGCTGGCGAACTAAAAGTGTCAAATATGGGGTGTGCTGTTGAGCTGTACAGAGGGAATGCAATTCAAGGTACAGATTCGGAATGAGTCATAGATCGACGTCTTTAGGCTGCATTGTGTTCCAGTGCTTCATTCAAAGAGTTTTGTCATTGAACTTTGCAACCTCAGAGACATTCAAACTCTTCTAGAGAAAGTGACATATTTTGCTTACAATGAATCTGAACTCTTGTAAAATGTATCTATTTCTGTAAGGGTTTTTGGAGTTTTATTTCATATATAAGAAAGATATGTTTATATGTAAAAACATAACTCAAAAGTTTGAATTTTTTTTATAATTTGATCGACCCTGTAATGTAGAGAAACTCTGAATCACATGTTTAAAAATACAAAATACTTTGACAAACTATACATTTTTTGTTGATTTTAATGAAATTTCTATAATTTAAAAATGCATAAAATAAAGGCATAAATAGCTTTTTAGTAGTTTGATTATTGGGGTGTTTTTTCAGATCCAACAATTTAATCCCAACAGCAGATAATCATTCCTGATTACTAGTGCAAAGTTTTTGGGTAATTTATCTGCATAATTTTTGGAAAATTTTGTGAAATTCTGCAGACAGGCTTAAAATTTTGGAGAACAAAAACTGGAAATCATTCTAGCTCCGATAGAATAACCCAGGGTATTAATGTTTACCTAGTCCCGCATTGGCCAGACCTTCAGGGTTTTAATGGCAGCACAATTCCCAAGACCCACCCAGGAAGCCATTTGAGTGATTTTGTCAATCAACCAATTCAACGTCATCTAGCATAGCTTCTTGTTGCCGGCCGTGGAAATATGACAAGTTAGCCATAGAAAAAAATGTCCCAGAAGACGAGGGATAACATGAATCTGTACAAAAATCTTCCAGAATCAATACAACATGGTTTCCGTGGGGTCTTAAAAGTTTAAAATTTAAAAGTCCAAGTTTCAGGCTTTAAAACATCTTAAATTCACTGTTCTAGCTCTTAAATTATTTTTCACCGGTCTTATTTTTCTGAATTCCATGTAAAGCTCATTTGATATTGTAAGGGTTGCCAGAGATTAAGAAAACATTTGTAAATGCTCAAAAAACAAAAACTGATGGTTAGGGTTTCAAACCTTGTTTTTGAAGCATACTGTTTATTATACAAAAGGTTTTGTATGCATTTTCATGGTATGATATATGTCTTAAATTTGATCCTTAACAGTTTAAAAAAAGTCTCAAAAAGTCAACCTTATGAAACTGGCAGAAACTCTGTACGAGCGGGTGCAAAACATATAAAACTCACTTCTACAGCAAGTCCAGATAAGCTAAGCTAGACCAATCATATCACAGTTTTTTTTAAGTGTTACCAGTGAAATGTACCAAACACAAATGAAATCTAAGTATCTCTTCTATTCTTTCCTCTTATCTCTCTCAGTACTCCAAACAGGTAGACGGCAGCTTCGGAGCATACGTGGCTTGCGCCGCCCTCGTCTTTTTATTCATCTGCTTCATTCAGATTGTCATTGTACCACAGTGAGTGAAACACATGACTTTAGACATATGCTCTCTGACTTTTTGACATTTATTGAAGTAAATTGAGATGTTCATTCAGGCTGCCTGCGTTAAATATGAAAACAATGTAGTAATTTTGAGGCCCCTGCGTGCTTCTCTCCAGCTCTGCGCTGATGGTCGGATACTGTGTGCTGTGTTTGGTGCTTCTGGTGGCTGTCATGTTCATCTCCGCTATTTACTCTTGTTTTGGGGTGAGTGCAATGTTGAAATTGTATTTACATGTACATTCTAGACCTACATGCGATCATATGGGCTTATAACGTCACATTGTTTCATTTAAGTTTTGGGCCCACGCTACGCTATTCCCAAGCTCTGAAAAGCAATCCGTCTTCCAACACTCGTCCTTCACAGACCATTTCCTCACACTTTCAAAGCCATCAATGCTAAACCTGAGTGTTTATCAACCTTCAGACCTTTTCGCTAAAATAAGCTGAGCGGCTCTGATTGATATCGGGCTTTTAGCTGCGTAACTCTGAACAAATCTCCAGAGACAGTGAGTCACACAGAGCCGAGTCAGAGACATAATAAAGTGCTGGCAGCTCATTTGTGCACACTGAGCTGGAACCACCATGGCACTGTTAGCTTCACAGGTCATTCCTTAGAGATTCTGTGAAATTACAATCTGAACTTCTTGACCTGTGAAGTCATTCGTCGAGTCTTGGCCAACCAACAAGATTCACAGTGTGTTTTTTGTGTAAGCAAAGGCCTTGATTAGATGAGAACAAAAGCTAAAGTGATTGAAGATGTTTGATTAACAGTCAGAAATGCATTTTTCAGTGCCCCTATCATGATTTCATAAGGTTTCTAACAACAGGTTAACCGATGTTTCATGCATAGTCTTTCATGCTGAAGACTATAAGAATTCTAAGGGGTTGTTGGCTAATACATTACAGAGCCCAGTAAGAAGCAGATAGCAGACCCAATCAATTCAAGACAGATCAATTAAAAAATTTTATTTAATTGAAATTTGGCATTACATGTAGTCTTTCTGCAGACAAACAATAGCAACAATTGCATGAATAACCATAATCTATTTGCATTCAGTCATGCATATAGCCACAGAAATCAAAAGTGGCTGAACAAGGAATTTCGGAAAATATTTATAAGGTAAAAGGCTGATCGGAGGAAGTAAGTACCCCTTCAAAATAAAAGTGTGAAAGGAAAAGTCATCTTGAACTCACATAAATGAACACATGGAATGTATACACTTTAATTCTCTTTTAATTAGAACTTTACATTTCCTTTTTTTTTTTTTTTTATTCATCCAAAATGGTTTGTGCAGCAAGTTCTTGTGTTCCAATCTTATACTTCAAGTCTGTTGTGATTGGATGATGCTCAGCAGGGTCCTCAGCTCCTCAAATCTATTTTAAGGCTTTTATGGCAGTTTTCAGTTTGTACCGCAATTCTAATCTGATAAGTGCTCAATATCAAAAGAGCGCCACTGCGGCACCACAGATGAGAAATGGTTAACGTAATCCAAATGGTTTTTGCGAGGGGAATATTCAGAAAATTGTGAGTTTGTGGATGTGCATTCATAACTAGTGATGTTTTTTTTACTGTCAATACGTTCAAGAAAATGTTATTTTGACTGGTGATTAGTTTCAGAAACTCGGAGTAGACTCAGTTTTTTCTTTAAAGGCTATAAGTAGACATATAGAGTATTTTCAGATTTAAAACTCAAAATTGATGTTCCATAAAATGTGGAGCCGAGCTGCACAAAACATGAAATACAATTTTATAAAATCTATAGCTCTTTAAACCAGAGGTCTCCAACTCTGGTCCATCAGGTGTTTCATGAAGTCCAGAGAACGTGGGTTACCTCTAAAGTGCATTATGTTTATTTAAAAGGGATGTTTCCTGATGTGTTTGAGCAACCATAGTGGCTGGAAAAAGTAAAGGTTAGAGATTAAAGTCACATTTTTGAATAGCCATTTTGTTACATTGCTTGAAATAGAAATAATCTGTTTTTTTATTTTTTAAGTTAACATAAAACAATTTGAATATTGTGACCTGCTAAAATAATCAAAATACACTACAAATCATTTTGGGTTGCTTTAGTGAAACTTTTCCCAAACATAATAAAAATCCCCCCAAATTAATAGAAATACAACAATCTTCTTTTGAAAAGAGGAAAATAAGGCAGTGCTGCTTTAAGGGGCCTCTTGTACCATATACCGTTGACTTCAGCCAATCCCCCCGCAGGCCTGGTTGCCCAATAAACCTACCCAAAGTTGAGCCTCGTTAGAAGCTTGGTGGTGGAAGTAGTGCTAATGAGGCCAGCAGGGGGTTCTCAACCTGAGGTTTGTGTTGATCCTAGCATCCCAGTGCAGTGTGCTATAAAATAAGCACTCATCAGATGAGATTCACACAAAAATTATAACTCTCTGTGGTCATAAAAAATTCCAGGAGTAACAGTAGGGGAGTAACTCTTGTACCTTGTGCAAGTTTCCCACAAATCTCAGTCTATTAAGGCCTACATAACCTGGTCTCCAATCACCCGTCTGTGATGTGTGTTCTGGCACAGAATGACAGCCATCACATAATCCAGGTAGAGTTACATGCTGGCAAGGGGTTAGGAGACAAATATGTGAGGTGCTTATGTTCATGTAAATAATTATTATTATTATTGTATGATTTTATTATTCTTTTTTTTTTCAAGAATTAATTCTTTCATAAAATTATTTGAGTATAGAAAGAACTGAAATCTTAATCACAAATGGACAGAATCTCATGAAATCATTGTGAACTTTGACTAGCTTTTGAGCTTCAAAAAGGGTTTTATAGATTTGTAAAACTTGACTGTTTTAAATTACATTTTTGAATCAGATATTTCAGTAAATGGTTCCATAAAATGTGTTTGATAAGATGTTAAGCTCAATATCTGTTTCTTTCTTTTTTCAGTTATTCCCTGTTCCACTGCAAACTCTGTCTAAAAAGATTGTCCAGTCCAGAGTGAACAGCACACTGGTGGGAGTGTTCTCGATCGTCTTGGTCTTTCTCTCCGCTTTTATTAATATTGTGAGTACTTCAAGTATTTATTTGCAAAAAAAAGAAAGTAACAAAATAGAAATACAGATAATGTAAACTAATATATAGGCTTAGTTGAAAAACTGACTTTGCTCTTGTATGAGGTTTATTCATTAGTCAGATCTCATGTGAGTTCTTGTTTCTCTTTTTTTAAATTTAGTTCACCTGCAGCAGGGATGACCTGAAGAAGTGTTTAGCGCATGAGTTTAACATCAGCCTCAGCAGTGTGAATGCTTGTCATGTTCACAGCTCTTCCCTAAACTACTCCCTCTGGTCTCAAAACAGCCTCTGCAACAGTTCCTCACCTACCTGCAATTTCCCTGAGGTAATCCAGTTTATTTTCACTCATAAAACCCTCTTATACCTCTACAAATAACTTATAATTAGTAAGCAGAACTCTTCAATAGTTGAAAGTTGTTGTATTAATACACATTTACACATCTTTTTCTTTGAAACAGTAAATGAATCCAGCAGTTTAACAAACAAGAATGAGTGCCAAGTTAGATTTTGATCATAATATCTGTATCTTTGTGCCTCCAATAAAAAGGGTTTTATTTAAAAAACGAATGTACACAGATCAAATACATATTTCTGCAAGTTTTTTTACCATTACCTCAAACAAATTTTAGGCTTTACATTTGTCAAATGTATGTTTAGATTTTACGTTATGTGGTTTATTGTACTTTTGCCTATTTATTTAATTATAATGGAATTTTTGGATACAAATCACATCTACCATTATGCCCCTTGGCAAGCCACTTCACCCGCATTGCCCTGTATGGATGTGAGTGACTGGTGGGGGGTGTTTGGTGGTGGTCAGGAGGCCTTAGGCGCAGAATGGAAGCCACGTCCCGTCAGACTGCCCCAGAGCAGCAGACCAAGGTAGCTCAGCACCACCAGAGAGTGAATGTGGAGTGAGTGAACAATGCTCTAAACATTGTAAAACATTTTTGAACTCTATAAAAGTGTTATATAAATTGAACATTATTGGGACTTGAATATTATGATTATTATTATTGTTATTATTATTATTACCAGTGGCGCTTTCATTCGCAGAGTATGAAGTGTAGACACGAAGTGTAGAAGATAAAGAGACAAACGAAAGTCTCCCGAAAGCTAAGATGAGGAAATATGACGCGTATGTAGCGCTTGGCTTCACTGTGACGGCGATGGGAGACGAGGAGAGACAGGTGTGGTTACTGAGTCTAAAAATGTTGGCAGTGGAAAGCATGAAGCCAAATAAATGAAGGCATCACTACAAAGACATTATACCCCATTCACACTGAAAAGTATTTTCAGTGAAAAAGTACCGAATATTGCCAGCAATCATGGTCAGTCAAACAATGTTTACAGTTTTATTAAGGATTTAATGTTTTCTTACATTTCTGATGCACCTTAAATCTTTTCTGCTACAGTTAATAAAGCTATTCTTTGTTGTAAGTTGGTCCATATTTCTTTTTTTTCCTCTTATACTTTAATAAGGATACTGTGTTATGCAGAGGTGTACTTATAACAAATTTAAAGACAAATAATACTCTTTATAGTTGCGCGAGGGGGGTTACAAGATGTTTTTTTTTTTCTGGGGGGGGGGCGACAGAAAATAATTGAGAAACACTGGTTTAAAGGAACTCGGAAGTCCCAAACTAGGCAGTTTTTTTCCATTTATTACAAAGAAGCTGAGGAGGAATGAATAGACTAACACTTGAATGTGCTACTCTTCCTCTGCAGTACTTTTCCTCGTCTGTGCTGCTCAGTCTGCTGGCCTGCTCCGTGTTCCTTCAGGTCAGCAGTATTGGTAAACTCTTCCTCATGCTCTTCATCGAGATCCTGTATGTGCTCATCATGGAAGTGCCAGAGGTCAGCCTTTTCGACAACGTGGACCTGCTGGTCATGGCCAATGCATTGTGAGTATCTGAATTGCTGAGAAGGAGGAAATCTAGATTTTCATTGATGTCAGATGGTAATATTGATTTGTGTGTTTTTGGCTGGGAAACTACCGTACTTTACCCCTCTTTCACACTGCTTTTCTGTATTAGTACTTCCCCATAATTTTCCCATGTAAAACAGGGTTCTCAAGTCTCACATAGAGCGTATATGACATACACAAATCCGATTTGTGTGTCGATCTGATTTCTCACGCACAAAAAAAAAACTTGCATCACTATATCTTAACAACATTTGAGCACTGGGAGATAAACTAGAACATTGCATAAACAAATGTAAATGTTTGTGTTTGTAGTGAAATCCCAGCCATAATTAAAAAAAAGTGACGTTGTGCCAGTTATATCTAAAAAGAATGTACAACTACAACAAGAAGCTGATTAAAATAGGAGCTAAATGGTTAAATATCGATATTTGACGCTGGAGAAAAATAATAATGACAATCTTTGTAAAGTTTGAAAAATTATTCCGTAATATTGTTGATATTACATTGCAAATCATTGTTGTCGGTTGGGTTTTAACCTGTTGCATTTGTGTTTCTTCACAGGAAGCCTAATAATGGAACATGGTAAGATAATATCTCAGACTTATTGTTCTGATTTGAAAGTAACCCAAGTAAAGTGCTATCACTGCATGTCTATGAAAATCTACTCTTTTCTAAAATCTAGAAAATTTAAGCTTTTTTGAGAACCTTTTGATGTTGTATGTTTTCTGTATTAAAGCACTGTGATGGACACACGGGTTCCACTAAAGATCATGACTCCAGTAGTTATCACAGTCTTTGTGCTGGCTCTCTACCTTCATGCACAGCAGGTGGAGTCCACCGCCAGACTGGACTTCCTCTGGAAATTACAGGTCGGTTTGACTAGTTTTTTTATGTTTATTTTTTTAGTGACCGCTACAAAACAGCACCTTTTTAACCATTAATCTCATTACATGTAACACAGCTGGCCTGAGCAACAAATTCAATATTGAAGCTTAATATAAATTTAGCCAGACCTTCAGGGAAGGTAGCTTTCTTTGACCAAGACCCATCCAAGCAAAAAAATAATAATCAAACAATCAAAATGTTTGTATACGGCCCTTTTTAGCAGTTGCTTCACAAAGCCTCACATCAGTTCAATAAGAATTTCTATTGGATAATTATGTGGGGTAGAAATAGAACATATGATACTACCTTTAGTAATCGTTTATTTAAACTGACCAGTAATCTCTGACTTATTATAAAACCCTGATTTAACTGATTTTGTTCTGGGAAAAAGCAACCATGACACCTATTTATTATTGATGTGGGAAACAAACAGAGAACCCAGAGTAAAAAAAACTCCAGATGTGTTTTCTTGATTAAGGGTTTAATTAAGTTGCTATGAATATTCACCTGCATGTAACCAAATTATTCAGTGTTATCCAATGTTTAGTTGTTCGTTATATCCACTCATCATCAATACACATGCTTTTTTTGTTTTCTGGGAAACAAAGTTTTTGTACATCAAGACACTCACAAGAATTAACACGCCACTCGCATCTATTAGGTATCTGGAAAAATTCAAACAACCAGTCCATGACTTCAGGATTCAATAAACATGTACCAAACCCATCAGACATCCACCTGAACCCATGTGACCCACACACTTTTATATACAGTTACTGGTCAAGCCTCAGTCAGGCAGCAGTGCAGTGGAAATGCTGAGAATGCACTGTGGTCACATGCAGCCTCAATATTCAACTAGAACTAGCCTTCACGTGCCACACGAAGTGCGTTACATGCTTTTAAAATTTTTTGATTGCAAGCATTAACCAATTCATTTTGATTGCTCTTGTTAGTCATATGTATAAAAAAATGCTTTCATTTCCTTTTTTTGTGGGCTCATTATTAATTTTCCCTTTCCAGGCCACAGAGGAAAAGGAGGAGATGGAGGAGCTTCAGGCCTACAACCGCCGACTTCTTCATAACATCTTACCTAAAGATGTGGCTGCACACTTTCTGGCACGCGAGCGGCGCAATGATGAACTCTATTACCAGTCATGTGAATGTGTAGCCGTCATGTTTGCCTCCATCAGCAACTTCTCAGAATTCTACGTGGAACTGGAGGCCAATAATGAGGGTGTCGAGTGCTTGAGACTTCTCAATGAGATCATTGCAGACTTTGATGAGGTACAGCAAACCTTTACTTTTAGGTGAACTTTGAGCACCACACAACACACTCAAACTAAAAGCTTGCATTATATTATTTTCCTACTTGATGTACCTTAAAAAACATTTAATGCAATTAGGATTGCTTTGTATCTGTGTAAAACTACATATATTTGATTGGAATGTTTATATGAAACAACTTGAATACATTTTTATGGTTTGGGTACCTCTGGTTAGAAGGCATTTCTTGCAAAGTAAAGCTGTAAAATTGGTAAAGCTATTTATTGTATTGTTTCAGTTATTATATTACCCTCTCACATGAAAGAAAACTGATCATATTTCCCCATTCCTGGCTATACTTTTATTTGGCACCTTCATGCAGATCATCAGCGAGGATCAGTTTCGTCAGCTAGAAAAGATCAAAACCATCGGTAGCACCTACATGGCTGCGTCTGGACTTAATGATTCCACTTATGATAAAGCAGGAAGGTCACACATCCGCGCTCTTGCTGACTACGCCATGCGCCTCATGGACCAAATGAAATACATCAATGAGCACTCGTTCAACAACTTCAAAATGAAAATAGGTAAGCATTTGACTTTTCATTCATCCAAACCTTTTCTATACCTCTCATCACTGGTTAAGACCAATCCGTAATTATGCGTTAAGTCAACAAATTGCTCTCTTGTTTGCAAAACCCTGTGCTGACCCCTTTGCAAAGCCTGATGTGCACCTCTAAAAAATTGTAGCTACATGTCGCAGGCCTGCAGACACCAAGCTCTGTGATTGGTCAACATGGTGCGGAGTGAGCACTTCGACTTTCTCATTCTTTCAAACTTTGTCGATAAAGTAAATAACTTTCTTTTGTTGTGTTGTATTTTGGTAGTAGTTCACATTTTTATCATGCTGATATTGCAATGATACTTCTTCTACAGCAGCAACGGAAGACGAGACTCAGAACTGTATATGCTCTTCATGACTAATGGGCATATACGGAGCCTTCACAACAGGGCAATTTGCAAAAGGGGTTAAAGGCTGACCACTGTTTTGCGTGTCAACGTATCATTAAAAAAAAATAGATGCCAATGTGAGCTCACACATCTGGCCGAATGCTGGGTGTGAGCGGAAAAAACGTTTGGGTCTACCATTTCGGCTTGGTTCTTTCCACAAGAAGAGCGACCAATGAAGCTGGTTCTTTGAGTGGGACATTAAAGAGCATCTAGGTGGCGCTTGATACACACACTCATGTTAACCTCATGACAGAAAACTGTGACGAAGAACAATGTGTTCAAGAGCTGTGGAACAAATTGAGAAAAATGAACATTCAGAAGCTCGTCTTGTTGGTTTCTGACAAAGCCCACAAAGATTATAAAATGACTTGACATGTTTCTGTTGTCCCCTGAGTAGTGATGGGAAGTTTTGTACATTTTTCTGATTGAACGATTCATTTATTCTGTTCATATAAAATAAAATCTGATCTACTTCTAAACTGACAAAGATCCAAAAATAGAGAAAAATCAACAATCTGGGTAAATACTCTTACCTGTGTCTTTTGATTATTAACAGTGTAATCTGCGATCACAATGATTCCATTCCCAAAAAGAGTAGTTACTCATGAGTCATTATAAAGATTTGTGCTTTTCACAAAAGTCACATCACAACGTCCATCCAAGGATGAGGAGTGTCACTGTAACAATGTTAAAGAGAAGAGTTGTAAAAAACACCCTGCAGAGAAGTCATCCGCACTAATCTCAATTCCACAAGTTGTGTATAGACCTTTAGTCTTCACTTCATCTAAACCGTGTTTTAGAACTGAGAGGGAAACAAGGTGTCCAGATGAAATTAAGGACAAGTACAATAAGACCACGGTTGGTGTCAAACTTGCCATGTTTTAGACACACCTAGAATTGTTGTACATCTTAAAAAACATGTACATTTTCATAATCTGAGGATTCATCTGTTTCAACTTTTTTTCTCTGTATTTACTGTACGTAAAGAGACAGTTAAATTGAAAAACTCAAAACTCTAGTAAAAAACATATCATATATGGTCACATTTAGTATTCAATGCATAAATCACCACTGCACTGTCCCAACAAGGGACACTAAGCACTTCTGGTCTCTCACTTCATAAAAATGGGAGTAAAATTAATATTGTACTCTCCCATAGGTCTCAACATGGGTCCTGTCGTTGCGGGAGTCATCGGGGCTAGGAAACCGCAATATGATATTTGGGGGAATACTGTGAATGTAGCGAGTCGTATGGACAGCACCGGGGTTCCTGAGAGAATACAGGTGAGTTTGTGAATATCATTAAACTAACTTGTTATACATTTGTTATACATATACTTATTTATTATTTACAATTTTTGCGCTAACTTTTTTTTTTCCCTCCAAGGTCACAACAGACCTCTACCAGGTTCTCAGCTCTTATAACTACACACTGGAGTACAGAGGAGTTGTCAAAGTAAAAGGCAAGGGGGAGATGATGACATACTTTCTGAACGGTGGACCCAATAGCAGTTAACCCTCATTGGCTGATATTCAGAACAATTTTGAAACCCAATGAGGTGGAGATGCTATGGGCTATGGTTAAAACCAGCAATCCTCCTGAACCAGTCAATTGGATTTGTTCAAAAACCGCCAGAGTGGCATCTTTGCACTCAGAGACTTCCTCTAGGATTAACAGAGGCTTTGACCCTTTATTTAAGGCATGGAACAGCTCAAATGCGGCTCGTCCTCAGAGACCAAAGAATCAAAGGAATCTCAAGGCATATACAAGACAGTTGTTATTTTCTTAAAATGCCCAGAGAGGACCCATGCACTGCTTTCTTGGCCCCTGGCTCTCAGGATTTGGTGGGTTTGGCTGGGATATTAATCCACCGAACGCTTTTGTTGGCACAAAAACAAAACTGCATGGAAGCACTGACGCCAATATACCTGTAAAACACATGTTTTATGTGCAAACGATTGAGCAGTGTATGTGTAAAGAATTCTGTTTATTTGGTCCTGTCCACGTGACTATATGATGGATAGAGATATCGCAGTTGATCTAATATAAGGTAGAAGGCCATAGTGAGCAGCGCAGCTCTGCAAACCCTTTATGGTACTCCAAACTTTGCTGCAGTTAAAGGTACGTTTATAGTTACCTCCAAGTGGGGTCGAGAAGAAAGAAGCCCTGTTCATGCTGCCAGTGACTTAACATAGATTAAAGCCACAGTACGCTTTTTTTTGGTTTGTCATAGCAGGTACTAAAACAACCCAACAACCAATCAGCTCGAGCTCTAAAAATAAGGTGTTATTTTTTGTTTATTTCGAACTTCAACACTAACCCACAAGATGGCATACTTCACCTTTAAATTAATATGTTTACCAAATAGACAAATAATCATGTCTAACTTGTATTTCAGAGTTGTGTTACTTGATGTATTTGGACAGCTTTAATTGACTAGAAAAGTATTTTCTTACTAGTTTAAGTTTGTGTCTCTTGTCATGTACTGAGGCAGTATTATTCTTTAAGTGTTCAAATATTACTAATAGTGTACTTTCTTTACAAATGGCTGCCATGATGGATATGGGAATGATGTGCCACATCCCAATTCAAAACTTGTACCGCACCCTAAAAGTAGACGTTTTGTCCACGTCAATACGCAGTAGTGTGTGAGAAATTAACTCTATAATTAATACGACACAAAACAACCCTCTCTATATTGCCTTTATTAATTTCTGTGCTTCTGAGTCGTAATACATTGAGGACTCAGTTGTTTGGGAACACAGTGGATTATTATATTAGCTAATATATGTTAGATTGAGTGTCCATTGAGCTGCTTTTCAGAATCTAATCTTAAAACGTACACATCTGAGCCTCGTTCGTTTACTTTTAAATTTATACTATGGTTTGGGACACTAATTCTCCTGACCTGACTCATACCACTTTGGCTCTTTCGGGTTGGTGTCATTTCCGAGTGACTTCCTGCCTGTTTGAGACCTGAGACTGAGACCTTGTTACAGTCCGGTGGGTCGGATGCATGTGTCCCTGCTCCGATCTGATGCCATGTTAATTTATTTTAGTTCTATTTCTTCTGTTACTTTATGTAGTCTCTCTTGTGTTTGGGTTAACAGTAAAAAAAAAAATATTTTGTCACTTCAGGTGACCATTTGCAATGACGACAGTGTCATTGGGGTTGCGCAATCTTTCTTGCGGTGAGGTACGGAAAGGGTTTTGATCAAAATTAAAGTAAACATGGGTCAAGATGCAATTGTGTGGCTTTATTTCAGTTCAGTTTATTTCATTTATCAGGAAGATATATAGATAGAAAGTAATAGAAATATTTATTAGTTCCTTCCACTGACTGCTTTCAGCTCCATTTTCAACCATGATTTATGCTATGTCTGTCAGCATACACTGACATAAAAGTCAGTTAAATGTGAGCTTGGTGTTCAGACTGAGGTCACTTTGCAGAAAATCGGTTATGTATCAGATTCAGGACCACATATGAAAGCGACCTGGGTCAGATTTGAAAAAATGGAAGTTGAACTGTTCAGACTGTCCTAAAAATATCAGCTACAGGCCACTTATGGACAAAAATGTTTTGATTTAGGTCGCTAATGTAGCCTAGATGGCGCCAGCAACTAACCGAAGCTGTAGATTTACAACTGAAAATATAATAAAAATGTAATTCTGTTAAAAAAAAAATAAAATCTCTGAAAAACGTGGTATATTAAGACTTTGAACAAGGTACCTTTGGTATTATGCTAATATCAGCAGCCTCATCATTAGTGTTGTTATTATTCCTGTAATAAATTTTAATAACGTATTTTCATTGATGAAATTATAAGATAGCAACAAAATAAATGATAAGATAATATTATTAATTCATACAAGCATTCATTATTAGTAATAGTGTTATTTTAAATGTTATTTTAACCAAATACATCTGTAATGATATTAATGACGAAGAGAACTGACATGGCATCAGATCAGAACCTGAGGTACATCTGATCCGCGAGACTGACATGGCTGCTCGGGAGAGGCAAAGTCACTCTCAGTCTGGCAGAAAGTCACTCTGTCTGGCACAAATTGACTCTCGGTCTAGCACAAAGTGACTTGGAGTGAAACGGAGCAGGAATTGCCAAAGAGGCAAGAGTCAGCTCTCTACTGTGGAAATCAGAAATGCACTGTTATCTGATGTTAATCACATGTTTGTTACCAAAAAGTAAAAAAGTTACGTAAATTTTTTAATGTAACTACGCAATCAAAGGATGTGGAGAGGATTCAGTTGCTGGCCGCATGACCATGGCTTGAGACTATTCATTTGTGTTTCAAACACAAATTGACATTTTCAAAAGTGCACACTCTTTGTCTACAAGGAAGACACTAAGGATAGAGAAAACCAGCCAATTACAGCTGCTGTATTTTTAACATTTTATATTTTGACTCCAAAAGCCAAACTGTCAAAGCTATTTTAGATGATATATTTTCTACATTAATATATAACAACGATGTCTCTCTATATATACATACACACACACGCACACCATTTCCTTGTTAGTGATTAGGAAATTCCAGATGTTTCTGCTGCTGCATTCATTCAGATTACGTAAATAGCTGACCTTGTAAACGAGTCATGGAAGTATGTTTTGCCTTTTTTCTTCAAAAAAAAGAGTTGTAAGAATTTGTAGTTTGGTCTGATGTGATTCTGAGAGAAAAGTGGATGTTTAAGATGTGGAATGGCAAGTCACATTTTTACTAACACATCTGCAGATCTTGATGTTAGGCTTGTTTTCATGGACAAGTTCAGATTCTCCCACAAACAACTTGCACTGCAGCTCGTTCAGCTTTCACTTCCCTCACAGTTCAGGCTGATGGTACGACCCAATGAATGTCCATATTCTCCAATGAGGCCTTTGTACTTAAAGAATTAAAGCTTGCACACAAATGTAGAGTATTTAATTAGGAGAAAGGATTTTTATTTTCTGTTTCAGATCTTCAGCATTTTTTCAGATACCACCAGTATATGATGTGTTGGCAAAAATTCCTCTTCTCCACAAATGTATTATGAGAGAATAATCTTAATGTTTGGTCCTTTTCAAGCTTCTTGGACCCAGCTGGGCTTCCAGAGTCAGTTTCGTCTTTTGGTTTCTTCAAGATAGTCAGCGCCATTTAGTTTCCACATATTTTAAAATAAATGATGCGATTGAATGTTGTGTCATTACTCAGTAAATGTTCCATCAAATATTTAAATCTGTTATTTAACATGACTTTTTTAAAATTATTACTATTAAACGTTGTGTTAATTGATGTGTCATTACTTTACTATAATGTCAATTACAGTGAAGCATTTAAAATAATTGTAATGTTACTTTAGTGGATTTTAATTTATTTTATCTGTCAAACTAAAACATTAAAGCCAGATACGTCCCAAATGAAATGAATGTATTTAGGGCAGGTGGGTATATTCTGATACACCTATGGTGGAAAATATATAATATTTTTTGCATTTTATTCATACCAGGTCTTGCTTCCACATTTTTTGCAAGGTGTACACATTCTTTCATAATCTGTAATGAAAGCTCATTGAAATTCTGTCAGTATAGCCATCCTGCCATCAATGACTTCAGACCACAGCATTGAGTTTGGCACTAGCCATCTAACCTTGACTGATTAAAATATGTTTGTTAAACATTGCTGCCAAACGTGACCATGTAATAAAAAGAAAGGGAGTGGAGTTGACCTAGAACTAATTTAATATAGTATTAAATTATTCCCAGTTTGAATGAATTCATTGCTAATGAATTGACGTTGTGTGTATCATCATTTAATTTGAGTACTCTGTCCTCCATACTGATGTCACTGCAGCATAGATTTTTTGGAGTGGTTACCTTAAGCCTAATGTATTATCACAAATACTGTATTAGCATCAGGACGTACCCCTCTCACTTCATTGCCAGTAGCTCATTTAACCAATGAACTATGTCTCAAATGCTTCAGTACACTCCTAAACAAAGATACCAGTTTCTTTTTTTTGTAACCCCACACCCTTCCCCAATCTAAGAAAGCATATTTCCACCAGGTAACATTTTTTTTAAAGTTTCAAATCAGAACAATTTTATTTTACTACTTTTAAAGTAGTTGTTGCATGAACTATCCAGAGGGTGGAAGCAGTGCACTTCGTTTGAATCTCACAACCAATCAGCATGATTATAAACGATTACATTTTAAAGAACCTACATTTCCAAAACAAAAATAAAAGAACAACAATCACATTAGAAAAAGAAGCATTTGTCACTAAATCTTACGCTCATTTTACTACACACTCTTTGGGAGAGGAAAATAGACGGCGCATTAATAGAAAATGAAATCTCTGATCACCCGATTTCACCGTGTGCTGCATTTCAGAATAACATCTCCAGTAAATAATAAGGTAGAAAAATGTTATAAATTACACAGATGTCCATAATGTACCCCTCAGTAAGTTCAAATCAGCTTAAACTGACTGTAATGTTCTTGAACACAAAAGGTGGACTGCATCACAGGTGACTTGCAAGCCATTTCATCGATCAGTTGATAAAAACTACCATCTTCATCATCAAAGCAGCTTTCAGAATTTGAAAGCAGCTCATTTATGAATTACACAAACTCCCTAAATTTGAGAATAAAGAAAACAAAAGCTGTCGCACATACTGAAATGTCAACTCTTTTCATTACAGTGTTTTTAAACTATTATATGGGCATCAAGATCCTGTTATGTGTTTATTGCAACATCAATAAAAAGTTAATGTAGATTTCAATAAAATATATAGTTTAAATAATTCTGATTGAATTGTTCAGCAGGAGGGTTAACCAAACAACTGAAAAAACAGGGTTTCTTTCATTTAAACCTGATTGTACAATTAATCGATTAATAAACGTTAAATTGTATGATTCTTTCAAGACCGTTAGGGATCAAATTTAGGACATATTATAACATCAAAAATGCATACAAAACTTTTTTTCATAACAAACTGTTTGTTTCAAATGCATTGTTTGAAATCTTACCCATCACTTTTATCTATTTGAGGGCTTACGAAGGTTTACTCAAACTCTGGCAACCCTAACCATACGTATTACAAAAATAAGTTTTTATGAGCATTTTTTTCGAAGTCTCTTTTTTTTTACATTTAAAAGCATTTTCTCAATCTCTGGCAACCCTAACTTTCACTTTTAAGATTTTGAGCATTTGTGAGTGTTCACGAGTGTTTTCTCCATCTCTGGCAACCGCGCGTGAGCTTTTCTCAAACTATGTTTTGTACACATAGCTTTTTTAGCATTTAGTATCATTTTCTCAATCTCTGGCAACCCAAGACAACAACAAAAACACATGTCAAATGAGTTTTACAGAAACACTGGGAAAAACATATCTGTGAAAAATATTTAACACATAGAACTGCGAATTTAAGGGGCCAGAGAACCCAGAGAAAGGGAATAAAGGGTATTGTTTTCAAGGAATGAGTCTACACAGACTTAAATATATGAAATAAAAGCACGTTCACTCTCAGCACTTAGTTGTACGAATGCAAACAGCAGAGACCCATCTTTCTTAACATGCCATCACAGAAACAGGTTCAGTCTGGCACCGCTTGAAGAAAGAAATGCTTGTTAGGAAAGTTAAGCCTTCATTTGTCAACCATCTATAGACAGTCTGTCATAAGCACCTTCAAAACAAAGCCAAAAAGTACAAATAAAACATGTCATCTTTTCTGTGCAAGGGATCTCACCTGCTGGCAGCAAACACTGATGAGAGGAGTGAATATTAGAGCGATTCTATTTGCCTCATGCAGAAGCACACCTGCTGACAACATAGATGCACTTGATAAACAACATGTTTGATTATGCTTTCAGGCTTGAGGTGGCTCACTAATGATCACAAACACATTGACACTTCAATTAGGATTCTTCTATGAAATAGGCGGGCAAAATAACCCCCAGAAACATGAAGCGGTGAAGAGAAAACCCAGCGTGTTACTCTTTCAGTCAGCTCTAAACATCTTCCATTAATCAAATCTGATGCACAATAGTTCCATTTAGGGTGTACAATAAGCAGGAAAAGACAATTGATGCATAAACAATGTAAAAAGTCATTGATTTACTTAAAACTAAAGGTGCCCCTTTATAATCATTTATTAAAAAAAGAAATTATATATATATATATATATATATATATATATATATATATATATATATATATGACCTCTCTAGACTCATTTTGCACATTGGGAAAAAGACAGCTCAGATGTACTATACTCAGATAATAGCTTTTTATGTATACTACGGTTTAGGATACTACTCTTTCGAAACCAATAAAATATTTAGTGTGGATAGTGCCCCGATTGGGACGCAGGGTTGTCTTTGAATCGCCTCAAGTGGTTAGCATGCTTCCCCAAAGCCCCCTGCTGGGTTTTTCTGGTTAGCGAGCAGAAAATGCACCCATTTACTATTAATATAGTCACATTTTGCTAAATGTCTGTATTTTGTTTTTCACTGGTTACACATCCAGGTCAGCCAGTGCGCATCTGATTGGCTAGTGGCCATCGAGCTGTTTTGAGCTCACAGAAAAAGAAAATAGGATAACACAAACATGCATAAAATATGACTTGATGCATGTTTCCACTATGACTTGATGCATAAAATTTCTGTTGCTTTGCTAGTTCATAAAATAGTGATAAACATTGACTTATTTGTACAAAACATCTTTATTAAAATTCATTACACTAGAAAATAAATCACAAAATCACATGTACACATAATTCTCGCTATATAAAGGTTACTTTTGCAGGTTAACGAGAGCAGGAATACACTCTGTACTTGAATACATACATACAAACATACACTCTCCCCACTTGTTGTTAACCTTGTTAAAATTTAAATAAAGTCAAATAAATAAACAGCTAGGTGTAACTGCTCGGAAATGTTTCTACTCAAAATAAAAATAGTTAATCAATTGGGGCTTTGAAAGTAATGACGGTAATAATTTTCATTTTTGTAATAATAATTAAGAAAATTGTGCATACAGCAGCTACAATATAGTGCATGTATGCAAAAAAAATCAGTAGTTTAAAGAAACAGAACATAAAAACCTGGTTTAACATTATACAGTTTTAGAGGGACTTTTAACTAATAAAGTGATGCTGAGGGAGAAAAATCTTGCCAGTTTGCCACTAAAAATACTACCAAAACAACTCATACTATTTGTTAAGAGCCCTGCAGTGTCTCTCATTGTTTGGGGAGCATGTTTTAACATAGACAAATGCTTCTGAATACTTACCTTGAGTAAGTAGCAACAGAATTCAATCCTTGGTCAAAAACACCGTTTGCTTTTCATTGTTCAACCCCGGATATCATGAGACTATTTTTATATTTTATCCTTGACAAACAAGCTTTTCTCAAACACTTTTTTATTAAACCCTGATTTTGAAAAAAAAAAAACGATTTAATTTAGTATGAATCTACTTCCTCTAAAGCGAATCAGATTTCACTTCAGAATTCCATTCGTCAATCTCTAGTTTTTTTTTATCGGAACATCAGTTTCTCTTCCAGTGAGAGTACTTTTCTAGAAACAAACAAAGAGCAAAGCGTGCTTGACAATCCAGTTTTCCCTGTGAGCAGGGGAAGGAGCGGCGCTAGCTCGAAGGCGTTGGTCAGACGTTGTAATCGTGTGCTTTCCCCTGCGCTGGTCTCAGGTGGATCTGCAGCGTGATGAAGGCTCCCACCGTCACGTGGAAGAGGATCTGCCACACGTTACGCAGTTCATACAGATACATGTTGCAGAGGCAGATCAGCGCAAAGGCAGCAAACGACTTCACGTTTCTCCAGATCGTGAAGTAGACGAACAGGTAACACTATGTGGGAAGCAAAGAAGCAATGGTTTTGGATTGAACATTGGATAGGGGTGGCTCTCCAAATATCGCATTTCATTCCTTGGTTGGATTTTCAATTTTAAAACGAATTTTTTTTTCGCATGAGTGATTATTCAAAAATTCAAAAACAAATTACAAGCTAGCAGCTCTTTTTGTTTTCATTTCATTTTGGAAATGGTCAGCATGACCCTGAATTTTAATGCTTTCAACAACTTACAACGTTACAATGAACGAATTTAGCAAGAAAGAGTTTGTAGGAAAAGCAAAAAATAGAGAAGACTGTAACTAAATGTGTTGTAGTTAGAGGGTTTTAGAGAGAAGCTTTTAGTGGTTTTATAGAGTAGTGATGGGCAAACTGATAAATAAAATGCTTCCAAAAAAACCAACACCTGGCCCCACAGTGACATCTAAGGGTCATTTGCAGAAACTCCATTGCAATTGTATTAAAACAATTATTTGAATTATTGATCATACTTATATACTATACAGCTTTAGAGAAAAACTGTATCTTTAAAAAAAATTCTCACTTTCTTCAATTTCATAAGCTTATAAAATATGTGACGTGTTAAAATATGTCAATATAAAAAATATATCAAAGTAAATCGCAAAATAACTCTGTGAAAATAAAACCACGGTTAATAATGTTTAGTGAAAAAGCTTCTACTGCAAGCAATTGAGCCGGGGAAAGAGACTCTTTGAAACTGCGAATAACTTTAGTGAAGTCTCTCATGTTCGGTGTTCTTTTTCTTTATAGAATGTGACAAACACATCTTCTCACGCACATTCCTCGTTTTCTCAAAGGGCTCAGAAGTTGAGGCATGAGTATGGCCAGTGTGGAATAAAACCCATCGTTTGATTTTAGGGCTATAGCTATCGAATATTTTAGTAATCGGGCATTCTACTGAGTATTAACTGAGTATTGCTCGTTTTCTCAAAGGGCTCAGAAGTTGAGGCATGAGTATGGCCAGTGTGGAATAGAACCCATCGTTTGATTTTAGGGCTGTAGCTATCGAATATTTTACCGAGTATTGTATTAACCGAGTAATCAGATAAAACATGTGCGATGTCACGCTCCACTCGCCCACAGACAATCAATGTTAGGAGGCACGGAAACTACGATTATTAAAAACACGTTAAATCCATTTGAAATCAAGTGGGACATTTTGTGTAGATTACCAATGATGTGCCATAGTAAAGATTAGTGTCAAGGCTTCCTAAAAATATGGTTATAAAGTGGAATGTGCCATTCTGGAGAGCAAATTAGAGGAGAAACCATGCGTTCACATTGAGGGAACCGTCACTGAAGAACAGTTGTTTGTTCACATTATGTATCACTGCATGTCGTTAATCACAAACAGACCTCGGTTAACAACCCCCAGCCAATCAGAATCCAGTATTCAGACAGACCAGGCATAGAGGGATTAATAGAGGCTTCGAGGCAGAGGATTTTGCCTCAAATAAATTTTGTAATCGAGTTCTTTGAGTAACTCCAGGAATCGTTTCGCCCTAATTCGCTTCAGCTTTCACACTCCCACTAAAAAAAACCGTCAATGACATCATTATACTTCAGGGTCACATCATTTCCCAAATAAGAAAAAAAAAAAAAAAAAAAAAACATAAAAACAGTTTTGATCTTAAAATTAAAAAAATAAATAAAAAAAATTATAAATATTTGTTTTGTTTAAAATTTAAAAAGGGAAAAAAAAAACTCTTTTTTTCGTTTCCAATTAAAAGTCAAATGAGCAAATAATACGCAGATACTCCAACCACAACATTTGTTCCGTCTCTGAGTTTCTGCTTTAACCTGAGTGAAAAAGAGTGATTTATTAGCAGAGGTTATTCAAGCTCAGATGGTGAGCCGAGGAAATGAAGGCCAGCAGGCCGACTGTAATTCACCCTCTGACTGCCGTCACTTACCTGATACAAACAGGCTGCCGCGCCAAGGAAAAAAGCAATTACATAATTAAAGTCTTCATCGCCGTTCTGCAAATGAAGCAGAAAAAGAGGAAATACAGAGTGAGGAAATTACAACAGGATGAAATTTAGTGTGAACCGAAAGAATGAATTAGAGGGCTCACTTATCAGTGCAATAAACAAGAGAACACTAGAGGTTATGCAAATAAAAATCACATTAACTCTGAATGCTAAGTCTGACTGCTGTTTCTTTGCATTAATTTGGGTTTGTCTAATGGCGCGTAACTCGTAACTAATGCTATCTCTCTCGTTCTGAAATAAAAGTGAGATTTACCATACCTGCAATACACTTTCTATAGTGTGGACTCCACGCAGTAAATTAAGAGCCGCACACAAGAGACTTAGGACGCAAGCGACGATGCCTGATAGAGTAACGGCCTCCAACATTTGATTAGGAGCTAGAGGGATAAATCAAATACAAAATCTGTCAAAATAACAGCCTGCACATCTGATGTTCTGCACTTCAAAAAGAATTGGCACATAAGTTAACAGAGTGTTCCCTACCTATGCCTTTATATTTAGTCTGCTTGGTTTGTGAGAAACCGTTGATTGATCCAATGTCCTCAGCGGTGAGCTGATAAGGAGGCCTGAGCCTGATCTCTATCTGCATGTCGGCCAGATTCATCTTGGTGGAGAGGGAACGAGGACTGTTGTATCGCAGCTTGGCTTTCCGGATGAAGTTATCTGGAGAAAAGCAAAGTAACGGCACTGTGAGAGAAGACGGGGATCGGTACGGTCCAAGAGGTAGGGAATGCTAACTTCATGTCAGATCATGTTAAAAAGAATGAGTACAGGTTGTGAAATTTGAATGAAATGTATGGTTTACAGACAAAACAAGTTTGTAACGACTAAAACAAATCTAGAGGTTTTACTATAACCACTTCAAGTACTCTTTATTTAAAACCACAAGTAATCATGAAATAAAATCGATGTCTCACATGACATCAAGCCATTATGTTGAGCTAAAGTATTGAAGTATTACTAAAAATCTCATTTTTAAAATGTATGTTTCATCACAGATTTTGGTTGCGCTTACGTTGTTTTGTTTTGACTCTCCTCTCTGGTTCTCCATTCCCTAAGAATTAATCTGATTGGCAGATGGTTGTCAGAGGCACTAAAACGTCAAAACCTTGTCATGTTTTGATAAACCATGATGACTTGAAAACTAATAGATGCTTTTAAAAAATAAAGACAGCTGAAAGTAGAGAAAAAAATTGAAAAAGTAGTCGCAATGTTTCTCCTGAACAGGTTGATTTTGGTAAAAATCCTACTATTTTATACTATTGAGTAACATAATAAAAGCTCAAAAACATATTTCTTTAGCCCAATTTAATTTTGGTCATGTTCTCTTTCCATCTTTAGACATAGATTCGAAGTAGGTTTTGGGTGTCCAATATGATTGAGCTTTTACTCTTACTATTATAATACTATATATTACCATCACAAATTTGTACAACCACTGAACTTAAATGCAGTTTGCTTTTTTTTGCTATGAATAACCACTTTTCAAACCTTTACAAAAAAAGCTGAATCATTATTAATAGACGAATAACTGTAATTAATAGATGAATAACAATATCATATTGGTGATCCGGCAACCCGTCATTTGAGGAGAGGAGCAGGCGGATTTTTTTTGTTGTAGCATCAGTCTTGGGCAAACTAGTTCCACAGAATGTTGGCGGTACGTCAGATGGGTTTGGTACAAATTTATGGCAACACTTCCAAAATCCTCAAGTCGTGATCTGATTGGTTGAATTTGTCTGCAAGAAGCAAGTGTCACCTTTACTTTGGTTCTTTTCTTAAACTAAGTTAAGCCATACGATCAAGATGAAGACCTTGATCTTGTATAATGAGAATTAGCGGTTATATAGTTATTTTTTCTAGTGACATTTCCACACCTGGAAACATGATGCTACATGAAAAGAAATGGGAATGATTTTTCTGACAAATTTGTTGGTCAAATGGCTTTCTGGGCGGGTCTTAGCCAAAGAAAGTTGCCAAAAGGACCAGACCTTCACTGAGGGTTTGGCTACATGATACTAGGCACAAACTTACATACTGCACCTTAAAAATTAAATAAACTAAACCATTTTTTGTACTGATTAAATTATTTTGAAATAAATACTTGTGCTTAAAAATATATAGTGCTTAAAATATATTGGCAAAAACTTTTTTTGTGACAAAGTGAGAATTGTAACAGTCTGTATGTTTTATTTCGGTGTTTTAGTCAACGTTTATTGCAGTCCGGACAATTCAGAGCTTAGATTTTTTTTAATCCAATAACTTTAATAAAGATATACCTATATTTATGTATACAAGTCATCTATACTTCGTCATTTTTTTGTTCTACTTTTTTATTTTTTGCTAATGATAAAAGAAAGATACATACGCATAGGTTATTAGCACATAAACGAGAAGCAAAAATAATATTTGTGAACTGAACATGAAAAGAGAGGAAAAACAAAAAAGCCCCCCAAAAAAACTGTAGTGTAAAAGCGTGTTGAGATTGATTTTAACTAGATTTTAAAATAGTTTTCTCTCAGAGCTTTTTCTCAGTTCAAATGCTGATGCAAAAGCATAAACACTTTTTTATTTTAACAAACACTCTTTTTTTGGTGTTATTAGATTAGAAATTAAAATATTTAAGAGCTATTTAAGAGCTATTTAAGCTTCACAAACGTATAATTTACTTGTCTTCCAAATGTTTAAAACCCAGTCACGACCTTCAGTCCATAAATGGTTTGTTTTAGACCATTTTTATCCTTCAGTTGGTATCTGGACTTTATTTCAATCTTATGTGTTGTATATTATCAATAATATAAATGCTTTCTATACTCTCTGATGCTGACTCAAATCAAGTTTGGCGTTTAGCCCACATTCGCCGACATAACTGAATCCCTGAAGCCCAACAACCTGCGCTGTTAATTAAGCAGCAACTTTAATGAAATCCCAGACATTAAGATTTCAAATAAAGCTTCTTTAAAGGCATATATAACTTTTTAAATATAAAATTAAACTCTACATAGTTCAGCAAAGTTCAAATGACCTGCTTTGTAAATGTATTTCATTCGTAAAATACCTTAAACCTGTCTTGCAATTCAGTGTGATAACAGGAAAGTAAGAGTTCTGTTCATCTTTACTGTACATATGACGATCATTGTTTTGTGTTTGAGGTAAAGTTGAACATAACAGAGATGAATGCTAGTCCTTAAGGAACTGTGTTAGGAAAAGTCTGTTTTTAAAACGTACCGAACTCAATGAAAGAGAAAGGCCTCAGAGCGCTGTTGACCCGCACCGAGTCGTAGGTGGTGATGAACTCTTTCTGAATCTCGTCCAGGAACGTGAAAGCCAGAACACTGGGGTAGTTCTCCGTGCAAACCATGATGTATCCAACTCCAACGGAGGTTATGGAGCTGATGAAAATGGGAAGATGTTACAGTTTACCTCAAAAGTCTTGGGCCTCAATTCAGACCAAAGCAACTTATGTGGATCACTGGTCTGATTGAGATGTGATGGGTAAGGACACAGAAGTCTGTTACATGAATGTAAAAAGCATCCAAAAGTTCATCTTCGGTTGAACAAATATTCTGGATTTGAACAATTTTGTAACTCAGGAAAAGCAAAACTCTAGCTTTCCGAATAAACTTCAGTCTGGAAGATGAAACACGAGTGAAGAGAGAAAGATGGTGAGAGCTTACTCGTCTCTACCTGCTAGCAAAGTGCAGAACACAACAATGAACAAAGCTATGAAATGGACACCTCTGGGTCTGTTGATTTAATGCATCATGATTAGACCTTGCTAAAGGGAACTTTAATTTTGCATAGGAACAGTTGCCAATAAATCTCTTCATCTCCCTCTCATGTGTTTTAGCTAGGTTGTTTTAATTAAAGGATTCTCGCTGAAAAATGAACAAGTGCCAAATTTGCACAAGCCAAGTTTTCAATTATTGAACACAGAAAAAAGCTGTTTGGAAGATAAGGCATTGAAATAGCTTCCATCAAAGTGCTGCACCTATTAAGCGATTTTTACATTACTGTTTTTTATGCTTTTGTTGTAAGGAAAATATAGTTATCTTAATGTTTTATTTGTGCTTATGTTTTTTTATCTTCATATGACATTGTTAGCATTTAGAATATGAAATCATAAAACAAAGGGGAGAAAATCCTGCAAATAATAATAGATCATGGTTAAAATCAGAACATCAACGATCGGGTTAGAACCTCAGATTACGGTTTCACCGGTGATGTTGATATATTTTCTTTAATTACTATATAATTTCACCCACTATAGATTTAAGTGTAAATTGAAATAGTAGCAAGTGTATTAATACAAAAAAAAAAAAAAAAAAAAGAGTTTCAGCTCAAATTTGTTATGATTTAGAAAATGAATTAAATGTAATTAAGTTTTTTTATTTTTGTTACCACTTATTACACAATAATAAAAAAAATTACATTATAATATATAGTCAAATTATTTATTTTATGTTCATTAGGAATAAGTTAAAGTACATTATTTGCCCCTCAGACTCAACAATAAAATGTAATGATTTATAAAATGTAATAGAAATAGAATTAAACAAACTCAATCATGTTAATGAACTTGCCCCTAAAGGGACATGGCAATCAGGGGGAAAAGGTTATGAAGAAAGATATTTTTACATTATTATGCAAATATTTGCATTTTCTCACAAAAGTTTGCATTCCCTCGCAAAACAAATCTATCTATTTGCAAGATAATTCAAACATTACTTGAAAAGTGCAATGCAATGCAAAACTTTAAAAGTGAATCCCCCCAAAAATGTCCCTTAATGGACTCCGTGAAGTCCCAATTTCTGAAAGAGTAAGAGACAACTAAGCTGATGTAGTGTTCAAACATTTCTTGAAAAAATATACTTTAAATGTACAGTTTAAAACACACTTTGTTACAATTAAGTATATTTCCAATTATTTATCCTTATATGTTTGTCTGTTGTTATAATCCAATACTTTTTTTTTTAACTTCTAACGTATGTGCTGAGATATCAGTCCCTTTGCGCCATTTGGTGGCCACTATTTAAAGTCTGGATTACTTGAAATTACAGCGATCTCTGGAAAATGTACCGCACTGTGGTTAAAACATTGACTGTATAAAACATGAACGTAGCATGCGTGATGTTTCATTTGAAAGGTAAAGGAGGCTAAAAAATGGGTGTAGCCAGCCATCGTCATATTTGAAGTGCGTCACTTCCCGATAACCAAAAATGGGTTCAGAGAGGCAGGGCATAGGAGTAATACAAACGTCTAATTTGCTGAAGATTTTAAGGCAATGTGTCTTAAACAAATTTTGAAATAATTCACCCCTCAGAGTTTTTAAAGATCAAAACTAGAGATCAGAATAAAAAAACATTACAGCACCAGGGATGTAATATTTTCATCAGCTCTAAAGTTTTAGACATTAGTCCATTTTAACATTGGAGTGAATGAGAACCTGCTCACTTCTGACCGGTCGAGGAAATACAAAACTATTGTGAAAGAATGTAGAACTATAGTAAAATAGAATACAAAAGCAAGAAATAAAATGCAAACCAGCCCCTGCCAGATTTTGATCCAACCATTTTTCACGAGTATATATAGTATTTCTCAAAACAAGCCAAGAGTAGTTTTGTTAGTAGAAACAGAGGTGTTGCATGAAGATTGCCCATCTCTCTTCAAATAAATCCAGCCCAAACACTGTGTGTGTTCAGATACCATCATATGATCTGTAACAGAGGCCTCTGTTTTTCATACACAAACACACTGGGAAACTCAATGCTGCTTAGTCAGAATAATGTTGAAGATGTCTCACTTGATGGTGTACAATCCAGATCTGAAAGTACATCGATCTGGAAACTGCCCAAGTTTTTTGGACAGAGGCTTGAGCAACTTTCTGGTCTCCTGAAGTCCTTTATCTTGTTCATAGTCCGTGGAGGCTGACAGAGGGAGACCGTCGATCACTCTCACCACTGTGGCAAACAAGATCATAGACATCTTTCAGCCAGCTCACTCACTGAACACCTGGAATGACAAACGAAATATATCATAATAACATTTACACGATGTAGTGCGCAAATGTTAAATAGCACAGCCTTGCGTAATGTTCATTAGAACAAGTTAGAAACATTTATACGGCCAAAATAATTATTATATTGACTAGCAAGCACAGTGTGCTAACGTTAGCTAATAGAAACATTAGCACGTTTGCTGGTAACATCATTGTATCACTTCGACTATTTTTTATTAAATAAGCAAATTCGCCAGTAAATACGACATAACTTAAAAGTTAGTAAGTAAACGTTCATGCACACACTTTGGTTAAGTTCATGGTCACAGAGCAATACGGTTAGCTTCGCATTTAGCGGTACTAACTACTAGTGTGTGTTCAATTTTGTCCTTAGCTGCACCTACCTAACGTTACTGATTTGAGCAGTTTAAGCTAAATGAAGACATTTCATCCCTTTTGGTGAATGAGGTGATGCTATCCTGATTGTAAAGCTCTTCCTGCTAGTCTCATAGCGGATGGATAGATTTAGTGCTGCTTACGTTCGGCGTAGTTCGGGTACGTTCGTGTTGCTTCGACAATTAACAATCGGGCTTCGACTTTATTCGGAAAGACTCGGTTGTGTGACGTGGTTGGGGAGAAGTTACGCGAAGGGGTCACTGCAAGGTCAAATGGTTTAAAAAAATCTCTCCATTTCACTTCCATCATGAACTTTATTACATTTTTTGTCTAAATTCATTCAGCTTATTCTGAATTGTAAGCATTTTACAAAGATAAAATGGACATCCCAAAAAAACTCTCCTGGATACATTCAGCTTAAAAATGGAGAATAAACAGCTTGCGGTCTCCGGTTGTTTATTTAATAAAGCAAAAGTCTAGTAAAGATGTTCACAATAACATGGAGTGCCGAAAGGGAGGCTTTGTTCAGAAAATAACAACAACTGTATTTGTTGAGTGACGTAAAACCTAATACTCTGTAACCACCACTTTAAGCAACAGACTCACAAAAAAATCTCCAAACAACCATTTATTTGCTGATCTGCAAGGACACAATAATGTAAATATTTCCAAAGAGAAAAAAAAAATGTACCATTATTTTGCATTCACTGAATACTATACTCACTGTCTGTTGTCTCTGTGGATCCATGGGATTGTCTCTCATACTCCTGGTGGGGCAGAGCAACCATTTATTTTCTTTAACAACTTGTACTAACACATCTATGAAACAAAAGTGATTGAGTTTGTATGGATTTCCTGGCAAGTGTTGCATATCGTCTTGCTATCAGAGCGAGGGTAGAGGAAAATCTTTATGCCTCTAGTAAAGATAATAGGGCTGTTTATGCCATTGACTTCTCCTACAGAGTGATTTGTTCCAGTGACGGTTGTTATTGAATATATCCACTAGCTGCTCATTTTCTCGCCACAAACTGAAAGAACTTACTGGTCATTTCAACAGCTAAAAGAATGCTTAAGAATAGGAGAGGAAATGGCATTTTCAGAACAGTTGAATATCGACAGAATAATTAATCAGAATTCCATAGCAAATGTAAAATACAAAATCAGGAGAAAATGCTCTGATTTTCAGAATGAGCTGGTTCCAACCGGTCTCCTCATGGTTCATCGGATCTGTTGAGAGAGGGAAGTCTTGTGTGGTGAGAAAGATCTACATTTTATATTAGTCAATTATGTGAGTCTATACAAGTTTGTTTTGGCCTTTGGTGTAAATCAATGACAGTTGTAAAGACAAACATAATGGACAACATCGTTACATGATCACTTTTCAGCCTCTACAATTATTGTAAAAAAGGGCTTACTGTTAGTCATGACTGTTGCTAACTAGATTAAATAGACTGTATAAAATTGTATGATGTTGTTGTATCACATCTCTAAGACCCTTTTTAGCATCTAACGAAATAGTTACAATTATACCACTTTCAGGCCCAGTCCCAAATGGCACACTCCGGACTTGTAGGCTTTATCTGAGTGCACACTCTGGTGACATCATGAAGGCGGGATACTACTTGAGTCAAGTCCACAAGGATGCACTGAGGTTGTATTTTGGGACGGACTTGTATCTCCCTGGAAGTAGCTCCACTGATCTTTACACTACAGCTGCGATTCAACTTGATAAATGGCATTACCTGCTTTGAATTCACCACTGCATTCTTGCAAAAATGTTGCAATCTGTTGTTGTTCATTTATCATTAATGCACTGTGTATGTATGCATGTATGTACGTATGACAACTAATAAAAAAAAACATAATGGCAGCAAGCATCTTTATATTTCCATGTTTGAGTGCGTTTGACAGATGAAAAATTTTTTTCAAGCAACCAATCTACACACTGGAAAATTTGAGCAACAGTTGACAAACAAAATCTGAATATTAAGGTCTGACATTTATATCTGGTAAACAGACGCAAATGTCTACATTCTGTCATACTCAATATTGGATTCTTAGATTCTCTGAATATTTAGATTTTATTTTTACCCCTGGTTCTGCCATGTCTCTCAGCCTCTCACTCTATGTATATTAATGGAACCATCCATTATTCACAATATAATAAACAGCGCATGTACTGCATTTGATTGGCAGGTGTACAACAGAACCGTATGTCCAGAAGTCACTCATCCCTTGAGGTTCCAACCTCTATGTCATGCTTTTTAAGACTTTCACTATTTTGAAACAGACAGATTTATTCCAGTCAAACAATGCAAAGGAGAATCAGCAGACAGGAAAAAGTCAGAAGTTAACACACAGAAACAGCAGAGACAATAGTTGTTGTTTATCCCACATGCATTTTTTTTTACAGTAGATGGCTGAGAAGAGTTATAACCATGGAGAATTGGGAACAGGGGTTCAAATTTTTTTTTCCTTTGGAAGTTGCCATAAGTGTTGCATATTTACAACGAGAATTCCAACAGAAAAAAACGAACAAACAAACAAATATCCATAATTAGAAAAGCTCTTCTCTTCTGTGTTCAGTCTTTGAAAATATGTTTCAATAACCTTTATTTAACGAGACAAAACTCCATTGAGATTCAGATCTCTTTTTAAGGTTGACTTGGCAAACCTCTATGAAACACCTGAAACAAATATATACATCATGTTCCTCCCACTGTCATGATCCAGTCATACATATTGCTTGTTGGCACACAGAAAATTACCTAATTTTCGACTAATACTTTCATCTTTTGGTAAGCCAAAAATATTTTTGCCCAGGGACATCCAAAAAAACATTTCTTTTCATTGTTTATCAACAGCGTTCTACTACAGTTCAATTCCGTGGTCAGTCAGCACAAAAATAAAACAATAAAAAAAAAACCTTTTCTGTAATTATAAATTCTGTTATTCTCTTGTAATCAGGTCACACTTTAACAATGTAAAGCTTATGTTTATGTTAAGTTGAGATTTGTTATTATAATGAACAATTGAATGGAACAGTTTTTATTGTTGTTTTAGTGTATTATTGTTAAAATCTACTATTCATTCATTCTTTAAAAAAAATTGTACAGGGTTTCGAACACGAGAGTCAGGCGGATTACCTGAAACGCCACTGTTCTAGATGATGTCATCAGCCCCATGCTACATAAATAACAGCGGAAATGACAACCCATATTTATTTTGGTGATTTTTAAAACAAAATAAATGGATATATAAAAACAACAATGTTTAACTAACTTGAGGCATATACAGTAGTAATGTTAAGTTTAGCTAAACCTTTACCTCATAAATGAGAAGACAATCCTCTAAAGTTAAACAGTAAAGACACTACTCAGTGGTGCTGAAACGATATGACTTTTTTTTTTGCTGCAGCGCCACAGAGCTAATCTGTAACATCACGGCGTACATTTTCAATGAGCACCATCTTTACCTTGTCAAGATCAGACCATCCTAATATAACTAAAATAATTTTGACAGTGGATCTTAAAACGTATGCCTTTTATTTCACTTTGAGTCCATTGATGCAGCAGAAATCTACATACAGTAGAGTTATCTGGGCACAAGATCTGGGCAAATCCCACTGTTCACAGAACTTAGGGATGAGAGAAAGCAGATGATTTATTCTACAATAAAATAACTCAACACAACCACACCAAAGCTCCTGACAATCCGAATACAGATGTGAATGTCAATGCTCAAACGAACCAGGGTAAGAAAACAATGGCATGATGTAAGACAAATCTGTGCTAGCATTCATTCATTGCGCTGGTTGTAATGGACCATTAGTTGGACAGCTTTGACTCGCCCATCTCTCCTCATCACTCGCTACAAAATATAAATTCTGTACATGATCCAACATTAGCCTTAAAGATCTAGAAGACATTTTCTTGCATATATTTGACATCTATGCATCAGCGTTCCTTGGCTCATGTTTTATTCAAAAGTTCTTAAAACAAACTTGGCAGCGAAATGTAAACTTAGTTTCTGCTCAATGATCTGCGCTCAATCTCTCAGACACATGTAAACAATTTATAATTTGGCGATGTGAATAAAGAAAACATCTCGATGACAAATTATGATGAGGCCAGTACTCTTCAATTTTCTTTATCCCTGAGAACCTTATTCATAATGAAAGGAACTAGCCTTCTGAATTATATAACAAAAGTTCAGCTGCAGGATCATTAAATATGCATGCAGCTGAGAGCAGGGCTTTCTTTTTTGACACAATAAAGCAGCGGCATAAAGTAATCGATTGGTGTGGTGGTGATCTCTAAAAGAGACTGAAAACAGATCCTTCAGTACGATGTGCTTTTAAACTAGTGAAACATGTCAAAATAGCATCAGTGGTTCGTTTAATGCAAACAATCTCTCTCCCTAAAAATCAACTCATCGTCATCAATGGTTCAAATCTTTGTTTCCTACACCATAAGCAGCACATCACAGGTCAATGTAGGTTTGAGGTAAATCTGACCAGATAACCAGAGCAGACGTGAAAGCAAACAAGAAAGCAAAAATGTGCCCAGAATTCATTTGGAAACCAGATGCTCATCTTGTTTTGGTATTTTCAGTTTTCATTTATTCGGTCACAACTGACAAAAAATGTTTCATTAGTTACTCTTGTGTTTTGGCCCTTTTGATGAAATGAAAGTATAAAACAGTAAATCAACAATTATTTCAACATTTAAGGCCACACAATTCAGCTACACTTCTCCCAATAAAAGAAAATTTCCCCATTTCCTGTCTTTTTTAATTTTTTACAAAAACTATTTGCAGTTATGATTGTACACTTTGTTCCCGCTTTCTGGATTGAAATTGCCGGCGATGCATCGAAGTGTTAAAAAATCAAAGTTAAATCCCAGACACCAACCACATGTACGGGACCCTGACGAGTGAAGGTCCAGTGTTGCATAGATTTCAGTAACTGAAGTCACAGTATTAGGAAACATTTCACTTAACATCTGAGGAAAATCAACAAAATTATGTAAAAAAAAAAAATCTGAAGTGGTTTGACGCTTTACATTGGTATAAGAAACAAGGGCACCACTGTATAAAAATAGCCTTTTCCAGCTGAAGGTTCAAGTCTGTGGTGTCAGTGCTGAGTTGTCCCTGACAAGTCACAGTGCAATGTTTCGCTCCTCCCACAAACATGAACCACAATATCAAAGCTCCTCCTTCCTCTTGACAACTTTTTCTTGGTCCCGGCCCCTGAGACTTCGCATGAAACCAATGAAGCCAGCTTCCTGGAAAAGGTGAGCGAGGCGCACAGAGACAAACACAGATTAAAGAATTTCAGAAGGCTTCCCAACAGGGCACAAAATGTAAAGAAAATCAACAAATACATGCATATGTCCTCATCTAACACAATAACAGTTTTTTTTTTACTTTACATGTTTTCTATAGAAGCAATTATGTGAATTATGCAATTGTATCTCCTTAAAAAAGCTGGGTTTTAGGGGGAAGGGATTGATGTTCAGTAACTCCGCCCAATTTTGAGGCAAGACTCCACCCTCGCTAGTCAAAGCGTGAACAAGAAGGTAACAAACAACGAGTCCCAAAGTACTGCTAACATTCTAGCTAGTGCTTAGAAACAATTAAATCGTTTCTCTTCTTCTAATGGAATCTCTACCAAATGTACCAATTGTTATGCTACGTCATCATCTCCACTGCTATTTTCTGATTGTCTTTGAATTCCATATGGATGGGGAGATGAGAGAAAAAGAGGGGAAAAGGTAACACTTGTTTAACTTTGTCTAATATTTTGTAATTGAACAGTAGTGCCACAAATAAAAAACATTTGTTCACAAAAATAAAAATTGAGATCTTTCTCGAAAATCTATACCATTTAAAACATTGTAATATGTCAATTTCTTAGCTATAAATCAGTCATATTAGAAAGAACATACCCCTCGATCACCATTGTATTTCTCGCTGAACTTCCCATAGTTGTAATAGTTGAAGGTTGGGTATCCCTCAACGCTCTCCTGTTTGCACAGCTCATGGTTTTGTCCCTTTGTGCAGTCCACCGCAGCATACGCAATCTGAAAGAAACTCAATTGTAATATCATGACATAACTCAAGATTCTCATTTATTGAACACAGATGTCAAAGTATTTTTTTTCCGAAGCCAAATGCAAAGCAGCAGTCAAAAACGGCAAGAATGAATCAAAGCTCTTCCATTTAGAGCTGCTATTTTAATGTGCGAAACCCCGAGTGTGAAATCTAACAGCACAGCTGCAGAGCACAGAGCACAGACTGACGCGTTCACTCGTTGCACTTCCACATCTAGCTTACCCACTCGCTTTTTTTCTTTGGGGTAATGAATAATGAGTAATGCAGTTCTGTCAAGAAAGACCAGTCAAAGCAGGGTGAGAAATAACAATAAACACCCTGACACAAAACTAAGCGAAGAGCCATATGCTATGTGTATCTGAGAAAGGCACAATTGAACAATAAATGTCTGTTTAGGAGCTGTATATTTTAATGTAATGCTAAGACAAAGAGGCTCTGTCAAGGTGTGTTTTAGTTCAGCAAACATCTATTTATAAGACAGGAGGTGTAAAAACAAAGCTACCTATTTGCATAACTCAATGTTTGTCTTCATGGCAACAACATCTGATGCTTTACAATCTCATGGGTTCAGCCACCCCCTAATCATGTGAATCAATCGTTGTGCTGTAAATTCAACATGGTACTCCTACACTCAAGGCTCTCTTGAAAAAGGGATTTTTTTTCTTCTTGTAGTTCAACAGCAAGCTTCAAAAACATATTCAGTTTGCTTTATTTCCTCATATTTTAACCTTTGTTTAACTTGTTAATTTTATATTAATACAATTTATATTTTGTGTTAATTCGCTAAATATTTTTCAAATGGTTTTAAATCACAAATTTTTGTGTAAAAATGTTATTGAACAAAAATGTAGGTTCTTTGTACATAGATTTTTTTACATTTCTTTTTACAGAAATATTTTCTAGTCAAATTTGTAACATTGACTTTTTAATGAGTAACAGTTATTTTTTATTTTACAAAAATGTACTGTACTTTAACAAATGGGTAACATTAATTTTTAACAGTTTTTAATAAGCAAATATATATACACACACACACACACACGCACATATCTACGCCGCAGACAGAGAAGACACACCACAAACACACACACACACAGATAGAGATGAGAGAGAGAGATAGGAGAGAGAGGAGAGAGAGAGAGAGAGAAGAGAGAGAGAGAGATAGATATATAGACCACACACACACAGAGAGAGAGAGGAGAGTAGAGAGATAGAGAGAGTAGATAGATATATATATATAGAATATATATATATATATATATATATATACACACATACATATATATATATATATATATATATATACACACATATATATATATAAATGTTTTTCTTATCCATATAATTCGCGCCACATTGGAAAAACCATATAATATTCTGTTGCGGTTTTAGGCCATGTTAGTTGAACTAATACAGAACCATGTTCAGAGATTTCAGAAAAACCAGAAAAAACAACATTGAGACTTAGATCTTTTTCAAGGGTGACCTGTCCAAGAGTTCTAAACATGTCACTTGTAAATAAAAAAAGCTAATTTACAAAGAAAAAATGATAACAATTTGCTTACAGATAATCCCGTTCAGTCCATTCATGAATTAACTGTAAAGCAGCTTTACAGACCCCACTTTGAAACAGATAGGATCTTAAAGATTACATTCTTTCATCTGAGGTTGACATCAATGTGACTGCTCAATCTCTCCACTGACAGGAGAAATAGATAGGAAAGATAGTGTTCATTTGGTTGCCTGCCAGTTCTAGTATTGATCTTTGTGAGCTGGTAGAACACCCTCCCGGCTCTTGACTGATCTTGCTATAGCCTCACCAATAAGCATAGGTAAGCAACACAAGACTCATGGCCTGGATTTTGTGCTTACATTGTGGTTTATGAGATGGATGACATTCAAAAGTCATTCACAAAGGCAGCGAGATCCTTCTCCAACACCGATGATCAATCTCGCTTAAAAAAAAAAGCCCAGATCATTGCGCACAGGAAATGAAACAGCTAGCGAGCTCATGAATATTAATCAAGAGACCAAAATAAGTTATTTCCTTAGCATTTGGTGGCATTAAAATGATCAACAATGAACATCTGAACGAATATCAGGCTTTAAACCTTTAGCCCATTTCATGACTGAAGTGTGTTGATCTGAATAGGACTTCATTCACTGGTTAACGTCTGCTGTTTGTAACTCTTACAGAAAAACTCTTACGTAAAAAATAATTAAATAAAAAAAAAAATCAATCAAAATGTGATTTAAATGGACAAAATGTTTATATAGCACTTTTTTTGCAGTTGCTTCATAGCAGCTTCACAAAGGCCTAGTATGCATTAAAAGTTATATATAGGAATATATATAGGAATTCCTAAAGGATAATTCTATGGTAAAGTAACATAGCAATTGCAAAGTTTATTAGTTTGAAGAAATTGTTTAATTAAACCGAGCAGCAATTTCTGACTTATAAAAGCCTGGTGTAAACCATTTTTTGGTGAAATAAAGCAACCAAATCACTTGATTTTTATTAATGTGGGAACAAAATTGAAAAAAAAAAAAAAATGGTAAAACACACAAACATGTAGAGCAAGTTTAAAAAGCTCAGGTAACAGTGTAAAAAAATAAAAAGCTCTAGATCAGGTATTTGCTAGTAATTAATTATTAATAGCCAAGCGTTTGATTTGGATGAAGTAAAAGGTCTTTTAATTATTTTGCTATCTTTTAATTTCCTTTATATATATGTTTTATCTAAACAGTTTATTAATTAGTTACAATTAAACAAATCCATAACAAATATTGTGCCAATTACAGACTGTTAGACATTAAGCTGTTTGTTTAAAAATGGTTATAAAATCAATTTTGCTATTTTTAGTGACATAGTGTCACTTTGTTTTTGCTTATCCTTGTTTTGTTTTAATAAATTTTCCTTTTGCATTTTCTGCATTGTAAATAAACCACACATCCTGAGAAAATTAGATTCATTTATTGTATTGCCACCTGCATCTTGAAAATTGCTAAATTTTTTAATGTTACCGTCTTTACCCCTGACTATTAAGAGCTAAAGGTCATAACAACAGCTAGTAAAGCTAAAACCTTTATAATATGGCATGCTACATCACTGCGAGAAAGCGATCTCATTAAGCATAAAATCTTCAAAAGTTATGAATGATGACATCTCACTCTGTAGATATCTAACTGAAGACTACTGAGAAAAATACTTTTGAGGGGAAAGAGCAGCAATCAAAATCAATGCAATGTGTGAATTTAGAAGTGCTTAGTCCTCATGCCTTCCACAAATTCACGTAGATCCAAGTCCCCTCAAAAGAATTCACTAAAGGAGATGTATTATAGTTAAAGGTCAAATATGACAAACAAAATATCTACAAATAAATTGCATTATTTGGTCAAACTCATATAATATGGCATGCTACATCACTGCGAGAAAGCGATCTCATTAAGCATAAAATCTTCAAAAGTTAAGAATGATGACATCTCACTCTGTAGATATCTAACTGAAGACTACTGAGAAAAATACTTTTGAGGGGAAAGAGCAGCAATCAAAATCAATGCAATGTGTGAATTTAGAAGTGCTTAGTCCTCATGCCTTCCACAAATTCACGTAGATCCAAGTCCCCTCAAAAGAATTCACTAAAGGAGATGTATTATAGTTAAAGGTCAAATATGACAAACAAAATATCTACAAATAAATTGCATTATTTGGTCAAACTCAAGCAGTTTACCTTAAAATTGAGTTAATTTGTAAAACCAGAGTCTTTGTTTGTTGTCTTTGTAGATTAATACAATAACAAAAATAAATTAAATTACTTTGCACTGTTGACCATGTGATTTAATTACTTTATAGCACCAACTAGTTAAGATCAAGTTATTTTGCATCATTGGTCACGTAAAAAAACACTTAAAACAATTAATTCTAAAATAAATAGTGTTACAATTTTTAACATGGTATCTTTGATTTATCTTTGAAGGTTCAGCATAAAAAATTTACATCCCACTTACTAGAAAAAAAATGCACAATGAGGTCAAGCAGCAAGTAAAGTTTAAACCTTTAGAAATAGGCAGATAAAGATGAAGGTGGAGGATGGTGTCAGACAGAACTGAGACCTTTAGAATATTCTAGAGATGAAAAGAAATTTAATTATTGGAAGAGTGAAGAGAATTGCACTTTTCAGTGTCTGGAAGTCTTTTGTTATTTAGAATGGAACTTAATGGTGCAGAGTCTCACCTTGCGGTCCTCTTTGAAGATTTCTGCTGCTGTAGTGAAATGAGGGACGGCATTCTTGCAGTGCGGACACCCTGGGAAAAGACAAGTTTTCATTAAGCAATTTCACTTCATATAATGTAGGTGAAATAACAGTACCAGCTGACTTATCCAAGTGCAATCAATTAGAAAATAATATGACGAATGGGTGCTACAATACCTCATATCATCAACCAAGCCAACAACCAGAGCTCCGATGGCTGAGCTCTGGCTATGCAAGTGTCTTCTCCTCCCCTGGACTCGCAATTTTTAAACACAAATATGCAAATACAATGGAAAGTCTAAATAATTTAATGCTCTTTCAGATTAAATTCTTCCCTCAAGATGGCAAAAACAGATAAATTGTTCCAGAGGGATCCTACAACAGGACTTTCATTATCTACTATTTGCTGGTTTTTGATGATGGACAGCTTTAAATATAGGTGCCTTTGTGCCTGGGATTCTTTATTTGTATGGAAATGTCTGCTGGTGAGATCCTATGTGTGTGTGTGTGTGTGTGTGTGTGTGTTGACTAAAATTCAGCTTTTAGTTGTTCATTTTGGTTTAAATGCCACAAGTATAGAGAAAAACAGGAAAGCCCCTCACATGACGTACACATGGATTATTGCAGGAATACTATCTAGCACCCTAGTTGTTTTGTATTATTTCTATAGTTAGTTAGGCTTACTAAGAATTTCTTTTTGAATTATATAGGTTTGAAGGAGAGAGTTTGCTTAAGTTCCTTTTTGTGCTAGCACCACTTTGTTTTTGCTTATCCTTGTTTTGTTTTAATAAATTTTCCTTTTGCATTTTCTGCATTGTAAATAAACCACACATCCTGAGAAAATTAGATTCATTTATTGTATTGCCACCTGCATCTTGAAAATTGCTAAATTTTTTAATGTTACCGTCTTTACCCCTGACTATTAAGAGCTAAAGGTCATAACAACAGCTAGTAAAGCTAAAACCTTTATAATATAGCATGCTACATCACTGCGAGAAAGCGATCTCATTAAGCATAAAATCTTCAAAAGTTATGCAATCTTGTTTTAACTCCAATAAACAAGCCCACTTTGGTAAGCTTATATGTTTTAGAAGTAAGTTAATGACATGGCACTAATATGTCAAGCATCAAACAAAAGCTTTCTTGTTTGTGAAACAAGGAGACCAATTTAAGACGCATAAGCGTTATTATGAATAATGGAGCATAAAGCTCTGCATCTTCCCTCTTGGTTCAAGTTGCCATTGAATGAGGAGAAGAAAGGCTGGGCAGGACTCCAGGCTTGTGCGGGGCAATGAGATTCTATCGCTGTGCCAAAGTAGATCTACTAATCACAAACTTAGAGCTCTACTTAAAATAACAGAGCATTATCGTTTTTCATATTGTGCATGAATACTTGCTTCAAGTAGCCCAGGAGAGCACTCTAAAACATATGGTTCTCTATGTGGACAGCTGTGGACAGCAACAGTATATGCTAAACTAGTAAATGAGAAGATTAAAAACAGTTTGGATGTCAACAAGACATCAACAAGGGCTCAGCTTACCTTAGCTTTTGTCTAGAAAAAAGGAAAAATGATAATGAAACATCAAAATAGTTCCAATACATAAATCAGTTTTCTCATAATCAGTCCCAGATCACACTGGAGGTGTTCCAGTCTGTCGCTGAAATGCAACCGACGGCTTCTGAGCACTAAAGCACTTGAGTCTGCTTGATATCCACCAAGAACATCGCGTTTCGCTGATCATTCTCTGTCCTTTGTGTTAACATTATCAGGAACGCTCTCTGATGGTTAAGCCTTCAGCTTTGTACAAAAGTCAAGACCTTCCCCATCACTAACTGAAAAATCACTTCCATAGCAATGAACTCTATTCAGTATAGGGTTCATTCAATGCTGCTTTTCACCAGAACAATGCTGCACTGATGGAATTAAGCTCACCATAAAGGTTCTACACTAATCACAGCTTTATTCATACAAGCAATTGTTCCACTAATCAACTGTTGTGATGAAAAGGCAGTAATACCCTTTACAAAAGCGCACTGTTGTCAATTTCATATGAATTATGCAAAATATGAAGCTGCAATTAAACGATTGAGTGTGACAGAGGTCAGTGGATACATGGTGTGACAAGACAAAGACAAACGTGTAAAAAATACAAGCTTGTTGAGTCGTTCCGAAGAATGCATCAATTGTGACAAGATATTGTGACTTTTAATTTTTAATTTAGTTAAAAATTGTGTTTAGAGCCACCAGTGCTGTAGTTCCAAGCACGTTCAAGTCCCTAAAATGATGAATTTAACAGAAAGGAACATTTGTAATCTAAGAAAGATAGTTCTCATTATTTACCATTAGTATGGGTCATGAATTGGGACAGTGACTGTATATAACACTGACATAGTGAGAGTTTGCAAATAACGAGAAAGAGACTTAAGTGCTGATGATGCGGTATCAACATGTTTTTATCTGTAAATTTGGCCATTTTTAACATTGCTGTCAATGGGAGCTTGCTCACTTCTAAAGTCAGACTCTAGTGGTCAGACGATCAGCGCTTGAAACAGTGTTTTAAGAGGGAGCGCAGCATGTTTTAGTTTGGTTTGTAACTACACTTTCACATTTGTTCTGAAAAATCACCAGCTCACACTCGCTCTCTTAATTGCATTCATTAACTGCATTGAGATAAAATTTGCTTTCTCTTATTAAATAAAAAACAAAAATGTTATCAAATCCAAAGACAAAATTAGTTTGATTGTTTTTTTTACATTCAAATTCAAATACTGATCATTTGAATAAGTTACCCTCTGTTGCCTTGCACATTGTGAAACGATTCTTTGTTGAGCTACTAGGGAACCCTTTTTATAGTACAAAATGATTGATGAAAGTGATTGAAAGCTTAATTATATTCAACAGTGTTGATGTTCATAAATAAGAGAAGATCAAATGCAAATAATCTGTTCCCTTTGTTTTGAGTGTAAATGTTTGTAATGGCCCTGTGATGCTAACATGATGAGTGCAAAAAAAAAAACAACGTGCTTGGTGCAAGTCAGAGTGAAAGGCACTAATAGACAGATGTTCTAGCTCACAAAATATTACAAAGTTTTCTACAATTGTTATCAAACAGGATGCAACAAATTAAGAATAAACTAAAGCTTACATGGAGCATAAAACATGACCAAAGCATGTTTCTTCTTTTTCAGTGATTCCTTAAAGTCTTCTGCTCCCAAGTGGTTCACGCTGGACGAGGTCTCATCCCATGACTTTTCTGGAGGAGGCGGAGCCTGTGGACTGAGAGGGGAGAGAGATTCCAAGATCAAACAAGTGGGCTTTCAGGTCTCACTGTTGGATAGAAAAACAATCTCTGTTGCCATTTAACAGCAATTCAATACTATATCATATTTTATAAACATTGTTAAGGAGGAGCATATTATATAATTTGCCAAATATTTACAGGGGTCACCACTTGAGCTCGGCAACATCTTAAAATTTTAAGTAGCCAGCAAACCAATAATAATTGATTATGAAAAAGTAAACTCAAAACAAACTTTCAGGGCTCTTAACCTAGATTGCATCCAGGACCCAGATCCATGAGATCTTTTGGCTCGCTTAGCTCATTTGCCAAAAGATGCAAATGACAAGGCTAAAGTCTACAAATAGTGCAATTCCCAGTGCAAAGTGGAGGCAGGAATTATAATTGGTAGATGGTCAGATCCAAGCACATTTACATTTAGCAGACGTCCAAAGCAATATACAAAAGGGGAGAGGCAATATGCAATTTGTTAAACAGTGAAAGTCTATCTTAGTTCGCTCATATAAGTTGTATCAACTGATCAATAAACCATATCAGGAAGAAAATAAACTCCGAGGAGGAAAAAAGGATTTTTATAGTAGGTGTTCCCTGAAGAGAAGAGTTTTCAAGTGCTTTTTGAAAGCTGTTAGTGTTCCTGCTTTCCTGACTGGATCAGGAGTTTGTTCCACCAGCCAGGAACAGTGAGAGAGAAGCCTTCTCTGAACGCAGGCTTCTGGAGGGCATGTATGGGGTTTATGAGCTTGTGGAGGTCTGGATCATCTGCAGAGGTTTGAGCGTGTTTGCTGGAAGTCCTGCTAGGAGAGCGTTGCAGTAGTCCAGACGTGTGAGGACCAGACCCTGAACAAGGAGTTGAGTTGCATGCTCAGTTAAGAAGGGCCTGATCTTTCGAATGTTGTGCAGTGCAAACCTACACGCTCAAGTTGTCTTGGTGATGTGGTCTTAAAGGACAGTAGTTCATCCAAACACCATGTCTGCACCATACGTCAGTTCACCAACTGATATTCTATTGGTGCTGTTGGACTGTGAACATTGTGTCCAAGATATAACCCATCGTTTTTACTCCATCCAAAAGAAAACATTTGGCAACAAGATTGAAATGTCAGAGTTCATGAATGGCTGTCACTCAAAAATGTGTGTGCTGTTAAGTACAGGATTACTTAACTCCTAATACAACTGTAATAAAAGAATGATAAAAGTGTTCCCTCTTACAGTTGTCAGAAAGTTCAAAATTGTCTAAAAATACATATAAAAAAAAGTGTGGACCCAGACATTAGACATGTTTCTCGTAAATTTGGTCAGTTTTTACATCACTGTGGATGGATATCTGGAGACAGTCTCTAGTGGTCAGTCAAGCAATTGCAGTTCAGATGCTTAGTTAATGAAAAATTGCTCCATCTTTCTCAAAAATCTGATCTGTAATAGAATTGAATATAGAGATGCTTTTAGATGTGTGTGTGATTTCTAGAGGCAAAAAGAGCTAATTGTATCTGTAAATTGTTAAAAAGGCTCTTATCATTGTGATCAAATGTAAAAAAAAAAAAAAACTGGAAGATGTATCACAATAAAACTCTTAATTAACTTGTAATATTTAGTTTGAGTCCATGCTTGTAATAAATTACTTCATAAGAATGACCATGGAGCGTGAAAAGAGCTGATGCCCCTTAATGGTGTCTCCATCATTTTCCCCACATCTCTTGAGATGTCTGGACTGTCTGACTACACATAGTCCTAAGATCTGAGAGATCCCAAAGTCCTGCTCTTAAACTGTCCCTTATGCCTGCAGAAAAAGACTGCTCCAGCATCAAAGCAAGGGTGAGCCATTCCACTGAGAGTTCAGTTTAGCAGTGATTGACTGAAGTCAGGCTCCACTGAACAGCTCTCTGAGAGGCAGAGGTGCAAAAGTGCACTCTCAGGCTCCCAGCTCACACAGAAGGAGTCACTCTTCAGGATCAGATAGTGCTTGCTTTTCAAGGGAATGTTTCCATAGACAGAACCCCTGTCAGTTTTATGGGTCTCTTAGGGAAATGTTTGGCAATCCGTGAAAGATATGTGTCCGAACTTTGCTCAGTCTTTTGCACAAGCTTTGTTTTTATTTTAAGGAAATATTTTCTTATCTCTGTTTATATAATTTATCTTGATGCTTTGGAAGTAATCAGAGCAAGCATTTGGCTGGTCAAACTCTAGGAGACCACTGGCCATAACATACAAGCTAAAACTCTGGTGTCTCCGAGAAAGAGATGAGGCTACACTCAATCAGTTTCATTCTGAGCATACAGCCGACGACCACCACTAATGACTCTGACCATTTGAAATGAACTTCTTACCCTTTATCATAATTATATGATACGGGATTAGCACTAGACCAGCTCAACCAGGCTCGGTTCACATGAACTCCTGCAACTCGCGTTGTGGGGAGTTCATGTTTTCCTTATGAGTGAGTCAGTTTTATTACTCCGGATGCTAATTTTTTTTGTCTTCAACTACATAAAAACTTTCAATTAAGTGAATGGAATTATCAATAATGTCCACAGACAGGCTAAACTAACCTTATATAACACTTTAAAGATTATTATTACTGGCCACAATAGATTGAACAAGGATTATTATATTTCCTGATATCAACAAGAACTCTATGGTTACCAAGCAAACAGCATATTATAAATCCAATTTTAGTCAATACGTATTTTCAATAAATCAACTAAAACAACATTAGAATTCTTGTCTGTGAAGCTGCTTTGAAGCAATTCCACAAAGCACTAAATGATAAACTTTTATTGATTGATTGCTGTAAATATAGAGATGTTGAATGGTTTCAATAAACTAGAGTAAAAAATAAAGGTCAACTCACTTCTTCAGCCACTCGATGATCTTGTCCTTGCTGCGGAGTTGAGGAAGGGTGTACTTCTCCTCTCCTTTTTCAAAGTACTTGACTGTGGGGAAGCCTGAGATTTTAAAGCGCTCTCCAGCTGACTTGTGAATGGTGGCATCCACTGCCGCCAACACACCTGGGCTCTGAAATTACATAAACATTCAGGAAAAAGTTTTTTTATTAACAAAATAATCTGTTCTAATTAGCAAACCATTTTTAAATGAAAAGTTATCCACAGATTGGAAGAGAACTGCAAATATATGAAACTCTTCGTCATTTTAAAATGCCATTGAAAATTCAGTTTATGATGTCAAAAAGCCACTCTCCCCCACCAGATCTGTTCTAATGATTGACAGGTAAATTTATTGTCTATAATAAATAGAAATAGAAATAAAAATAAAGCAAGTTTCATGCACAAAACAAGACAACTATCAAAAATCAGATTAACTAAATAATGTGTTTTAGCCTGTTCATATATAAATACAGAAAACCACATCCTAGTAAAATCCATGTTTAGAAGAAGAGTTTTAAATCATAGAATGTATTCAGGCACAAGCGTCACGGTGGCGCAGTGGGTAGCACGGTCGTCTCACAGCAAGAAGGTCGCTGGTTCTAGGCTCGGCTGGGGCAGGTGGCATTTCTGTGTAGAGTTTGCAAACTCTGTGTAGAGTTTGCATGTTCTCCCCGTGATCGCGTGGGTTTTCTCCGGGTGCTCCGGTTTCCCCACAAGTCCAAAGACATGCAGAATAAGTGAATTGAATAAGAACAATTGCCCATAGTGTTAAAGTGTGAATGTGTGTGTGAATGTTTCCCAGCGATGGGTTGCGGCAGGGAAGGGCATCCGCTGCGTAAAACATATGCCAGTGAGTTGGCGGTTCATTCCGCTGTGGCGACCCCGAAAGGGAATAAAGCCGACATGAAGATGGATGGATGGATGGTATTCAGGCACAGAAATGGCTCCTCGAGTATGTTTCTTCATAGTACAAATGCAGATTATTTTTGCTTTAATTTGGAAAAACTGCTTGACTCAAACAGGTTTAGTGAGTACCTAAGGTTTCAATATATAGTAATGGAGATGCAGATATCGTGTGTCTTCAAGATTCCGGTTGAACAGTCTCTGAGTATGCTTTGCTCAAAGACAAAAATATTATATTTTAATATCCCCAAAATGAAAGCTTTCTGAAGAAACGCGACGTTTCACTGCTGCTCATGTGATAACCACGACCGGTTAAAGCAGCACAAATCAAACAAGCCCTTGTACTTTGACTTTTTAGAATTATTATAATAAAAATAATCTGATGAGTATTTATAACTGAAACTTAACCTGGCACTCAGATGATTGTGTTTTAGAAGAACTATAAGAATTATATCACATTATATCAATAATGTCATAATAGGATCATTTAAATTTGTTTTTGAATTACTTTTACTTTCATTTTTGTCATTGTTTCAAACAATGAATTCACAAAAATAAATACTGACAAAAACATCCTGTTAAAGTAATGCGCAACAGGGTCCCTTGTGATTTTTGATCATAGACTTTTGAACAATGTCAGTGTCCCAATCTCCTAAAGTTCTATAAATGCAAACATCACAAACTCTCTTGAAGTTGAAGGCCGAACACACATGTTCTCTCTCTAATTGTGTGTAAGGCTTTGAGCAAAAGAAATGAGAAAAATAAATGACTTCAGCTCTCAGGGAGAAGAGGAGAGGACTAGCTCATGCATTAGATAGCGTGTCATTATTGAACTCTGGGAAGAGCAACACTCTGGCTTCGAGCTCCAAGGCTTTGGGAACGACACAGAGAAAAAGTTAAATAAAAAAAAAAAAGAAAAAAAAAAGAGATAAATTCTTTAACTATGAGCCTCTGGTGACTAATACTGGCCAACTGCTCTGGACTTGAGAGAGCGCACGCCCAGAAAATTAGAAATACAGCATTCGAATGATGCTGCCAGAATTTGTAAATGAATGGTTGAGGTCTTGGTTGCAGTTAAAAAAAATATAATCATGTCATACAGGGACCGAAAGGCTGAATCCAAATGTTGTTTGCTCTAGGCTTTTGTCATATTGTTTTGGATGATGGAAGAAAATGTTTTGGCTGATTTTACTGGAGCCAATTGGACACAGGCATTTTATGAGGAATGCCTCGAAGGTGCAATTACACACTTAAATGTTTTTAATTAAGTTCACAAGCGCTCTCTTACTCCATGATGTTTCCAGCAAAGTCAAATAATTGGGAATTTTGTTTGCATAAAGTTGTCGAGGCCGGGGGTTTGGGGGGCTCATTAAAAACAAGGTTTACAGTAAGCGACAACTCGTCATGTAAGAATAGAAATGCTTGAGCCTTTAGCGTGAAGACTAATACTGCAGTACAAGATTAATTGGTTGGTTAAAATGCCAAAACCTCTAGAAAACTCGAGTCGAGTTATAACATTACTGTTAAACAAGCTGGTGGAAAAGAAGTATTCAAGAGGCAGGTTGTAAAACACAGTGCATAAAAAAATTACGAAATTGTAAAATATTTGAAATAAATGCAGTGATTTATCAAGTTTTATCCCTTAGTAAAGAATTTCATAAGGTAAAAGATTCATCACCCAAACACAAACATCATCTTATGCTTTAGAAAAATTTTTGTATCTCAGACGAACTTCATGTTTTTAATCCCACATGTTTTTTTCTCTCACACAACCTTTGCAAAAATTCCAGAGCAAAAGACATACTGTTTTTCAGCAAACTCTGTGCTTGACTGAGAAATCCTTTCCCGTCTGAATGTGGATGTTTGTGTCTGCAGAGAATTTTGTGGGTGTTTTTTTAGCGTGCCAAAATTTACAATTTCACTATAAACATTTTAGCCTACAAGAATGAATGAAAATGCAACCCTTTGAAGATCTAAGAAAAATCTAAGATGCAAATCGAAAGAAAAAAAACATTTCAGGTAACAATTTTCATTTCAATGCTCAATAGCAATAGATTTATATCCCTATTAATATAATTAATAGTATTTTTTTTTTAAATAAATATTCCATTGCACCATTGCTGCTTTGACACAATCACAAGTCAAACTAATATACTTGTATGTATGTATATATAGATATATATCTATAAAATCACTGACGTGTTAGTCCCATCCAAATCAGCACATGGCAAGATAGACATCCTCTGAAAAGAATTGTTACTCAAATGTAATGTGGAAACTTAATCCTGTCCGATTAAGGCTTCATAGAGAAAAAAAAGAGAAGCCACTCACAGCTGCGTCTTTGTTGAGGATCTCAGCAGCTTCGTCATACTCCGGCTTCATTTTTTTACAGTGCCCACACCCTAAAAAAATAACAACACCTTGATCTGACGTATTCACATCAAGAACAATCCTTACAGTGAAAGAGGTAATAATGCTAGGCACAATCTTTGTGTGTAAATACGGATATTGCATTTGGTCTAGCTGATGAGATTGTAAACAAGTGATCTTGTAGCTTCACAGTGGATTAAGGCGGATAGACTGATTTGGTGCACACTGGAGGCTCGAGATGGATTGGTCGGATACATCCTGTGCTGTTCAGGAAATGAATGCATTCTATCAGAGGTGATTGATCAAAAGAATGATATGACAAATATGAAAAAGAGTCAGATCTTCATGCAATCACAAACGAAATAAACAAATCCTATTGGAGTCTGGCTGAAACACACTTATCAGTAAATCTGTGCTGCTTTGAGCAGAAAACATCAACAGGGAATAAACAGAGACAATTCCTTGTAAACATTTGTATTTTAATATAATAATTTAACTTGAAATACAAAATTGTACACAATAAAATACAACCTTAAAAGCCAATCAAGCATGAAAGGCAAAATCAGCTTGATCTCAGTTTGTTTTCGATACTCACACGGAGCGTAAAACATGACCAATGCAGATGGATGTTCCTCCAAGAACGTGTCAAAAGTCTCATCAGTCAGATGGAAGACAGCAGAGCCAGACTCAGACCATGGAACCTCAGGAGCTTTGGGCTGTGGAGCCTGAGGGCTACGAAAAAGAATAGATAAAACAAAAACATTTCCGTGTCAGTGTGTGCTCGCTTGCAAAAACTCCATGAATCTCCATAGCAGCAGCATATGACTCAAAACATTCCAATTGACTAAAAGAAGGTCTAAGTTCTTGGACGAACACATCTCACAACTCAACTCAGTTCACAACATATGCTCAGAATGGTTACACCCAAAAGAGAGCTAGTTTGAGCCCACAATTCACAGCTGTCTGCTGATGGGACCTGTGCCCATAAACATTACAAACAGAACTCAGAGTCCAAGGTTTGCTTTGTAGAGAGGCTGATCATTGGGAAGCGGAACCACTGAATGGAAGAAGCACATCTCAAAATGTTTTCTAAATTATACAAATCAGCATCTGCAAGAGTTCTGAGATCAAAGTCACAGTTGGGGTCTCTCAAACTCCATGTGTCCTTACTTTAGTCTTGTCGAACACAATTAGGATGTTTTCTCTCAAAACCTACTGTATGGATCACCTACTTATCCTGTAACAAACGTCCAGGGTGAGTTTACAGCGCTGAGAAAATGATTGTTAAACAGTCCTCCAAAAACAAGGTGCTGATACGTTTTCACTAGTGTTTGCTAAAACGTGTGAAATCATTGAAGAACATCCATTGTATAAAATTTAGAATATAAAAATGATTGTTTAAAAATGAATCTTTGTTTAAGGAATTATTGTTAATTATAAGTAACCGTTTGAATTTTAATGTAAAGCTGTTGGCTCACTTCGATCATCCAGACTGCAGTGTGTGTCCGAAATTTTGGGAAAATGTGTTATATCTTTGAAAATATATCTTTGTAGAAGGAATTCCTATGAATTATTTTAGAAGCTTCAAAATTCTTGGGCTGGCTAGTTACCCAGTATCAATCGGTCAGGGTGGGTTCATTAAATAAAGAAACAAAACAAAAACAAGGTGTTGATACATTTTCATTAGCTTTGAAAAATAGCCTGAAATCTTTGAAAAACAGTTATTGCGTACAATATGGAATACATACATAATTTTGAAGGAACTCCTTTTAAATATTTTAAAAGCTATTTCATGAAGTCGGAATTTAAGTATCCACATGAAGCATTTTATATGCGTAATATAAGACATAAAAAAGTTGCACTATAAAAGAGTTTTAAAAAGCTTCTTTGTGACAATTAAATAAATAAAAAATGAACAGCATTTATTTACGATTGAAATCTCCCAGGATGTTATTAACATCGTTACTATCAAACCTCACACATTCCTGCTGCATTTATGCTGACAAAATTAAAATCCTGTAATCAATAAATTACACACGAACCCTCAGCTCTGGTGAAGTTGGCCTCTGCTAGCATTCGAATATTCTCTTCAATATGTCGTTTTAATAGTTTGGAGACAACAGAGAGTTTAACATCATCTTATTTCTGTTTGAAGGTACAGTGGAGAGCTTCTACAAATCCAAAACATCCTGGCTAACCTTCAAGATCATAAATCAAAGCATTCCGCCGACTAACTCAGTGATTTCTTGCAGCTTTAAGGTAGGACAAATGTAAGAATAAGCAGAGACCAGAAGTATCTGTAGAAGAAGTTTCCCTGTACTCTATTTACTTACTTTCTCAACCAATCAGCAATGTCTTTGGAAGTGGCTCCATAATTCTCGTAGTGATGCAAGAACTTCCCCTTCCTGTTTGGAAAAATAACAGATAATTTCGGTTAATTACACTAAACAGATGAAATCGCAATTAAAAAAAGATTTTTGTCATGAGCAGTTAAAAGAACAAAAATTCATGATCAAATGTGCCAGTTTATTAATTTAACAAAAACAACAAAATTCATTGGTGCTCAATGTCATATTGTATATTAATTTCCTTTTTCTTATGGTAAAGTTTTAAAGCATCATTATTATTGTTTAGGAAGGTAAAGATGGCTAATAGGCAATCAAACTATTAGTAAAAGCTGTAAAATCAAAAGAAGACCACAAACATGTCTGCATTTTGCACTCCCATCTGTGATGAGATTATTTATTAAAGAATCGATATTGAGGTCTGTAAAGTACTTCACTTTTCAGCTACATTTTGGGAGACATCAAATTGTAAGTGCAGTCGGGAACATGACAAAGAAGAGCAACACCATTGGCACAGTTGTCAGCATTCGATCGGCTGATTGGATGATCAGAAATAACCTTATAATTCCCAGTTAGAGTTTGAACTTGCAGATAGAACTAATTTGCTATTTAAATAGAAAGCCAAATCATGTAAATACCTTTACAAAATGCATCAGAGAAAGTAAATAAGATGTAAAAAATGTTTGAATATTTCAAGAACTCAATTATTAAATAAATGTCTGGTAAAGCTTTTTAATAATATGCGCTACTAAAGTTAAGCTTGTTAGATGATTTTTAAATAAAGTTTGAACCCTTTCTAAAGCTGAAAAAATGTAAATCAGGAAAATTATTTTTTTTGTCTATACACAAGACATCTTTATGTGTAATAAAAAAAATAAAACAAATGCACTCAGATTTAAAACCATTTTAATGAATAAAAAACATTTTATTTGCAGATAGAACCTTTTTGTTATTTAAATAAAAAGTAAAAACATTTAAATACTGTTACAAAATACATCACAACATAAATAAGATATCTAAGATCAGCAATTTCAATAGTATTGAAATTAACCCTTATATCAGTTTTAATTGAATCAGCTCAATTTTGACCAAAAGGTATGTTAAACTTTTATTTTAAATAATGTTTTAACCATTTTCAAACTTGAATGATTTAAAAATGTGGAACATCCTTTAACTTCATGATTTCTACTTAAGCTGACACTGAATAATACTCCTCATTACTTCCTCTACTCGGTTAGAATTAGAGGACAACAGTTCGCAAAAAGAAACAGAGTTGGTTTTAAATCTCTTAGTATTGATTTCAAAACGCACTTCAAAACTTCGTTCTTTCAGAAAGGACACGCTAAACGAAAGTAGTCAATAGTTATTAGTGCTTATTTTCTCAACATTAATTGCACTCGACAGCTTAGGGTACTTGAGCCCACACAACACAGATCCAAGGCATCGCTTCTTGCCAAACAAGACAAACATTTTAAATGAGCGCTTGACTCGAAGCTAATTAAGCCATTTGGCTCAGGGAGCTGAGGATAATCAGAGACCTCATCTTGCAGCGTTTGCATGTATGCTTTCCTAATCCATACAAACACACGAACCAGATCACGAAAGCAAACAGAAGAGTAGTGGAAAACTTTTATCTGCCATCTTCTGCTCTCGTTCCGTGACTGAAAACAAAGGACAGATGAAAGCTTGGTGGTGATACTAACAGTGGATTGTCATTTGTAACTTTCATTAATGATTCGGACTAATGAAAGCTTCAGTAACTGAAACAAAGTAATCAAAGAAGTGGAAAATGTGTCCATAAAACACAATCCTCTCTTTACTCAGAGACAAACAGCTTGGAGTGAATGCTAAAGGACAAACGTTAATATTTTATCTTATCTATTAGTAAAGTAGAACATTTATTGTTGCCAGTCATTCTTGAGGAAGCATGAGCTGTTCATATCAGTCCATGAAAGTCTAAATACAAATGTTACAGACTCATAAAATATGAGCTTTCAGTGATTTATTTCAAATCATAAATCGTCTCTTTGCTGAGACTAGAACTTCTAGCATACTCACAAAAAAGATGCCCTAGAAATGCAGCAAAACTGATTTATGTATTACCATCTGACTTGTGTGCACAATTTATTTTAGGGAAGAAACTAGTACTTTTTGTAGCATTTTTAGAAATATCTGTGATTAATGTGGTTGAATGTACCGAGAGAAGTAATCTATATTAGTTTACATTAGTATTATTAGTTTGTCATTGTAATAATGAAACAATTGGTAGGTAATATAAGAATACAATCTGCCAATATAAGAAAAGAATGCTTTCATGTTTAAATGAAGGTTTTAAGTAGTAAAAAGTGAAAACCTTGTTAGAGAGCCTAAGGGTGGAACATCTTCCCAAATAAATGCACTGTAAGAAAGCTAATGACACTAGCTTTACAAGAAAACATAATTTTGAAAATGCAAAAGATTGTGAAAATTATTTTTGAAAATTGATTTATGAAAGAACAATCATATTTTTGTTACTTTAACACTGTAGCCAAAGTGACAAATAATAAACATATCTTTGCCCATATGTGGCCTGTATGTGATATTTGTTTGAACGGCTCAATTCCAATTTTTTTTTTAAATACGACCAAGTTGCTATTATATGTGTGATCATGGTCATGCTGTAATTTCCTGTTCTAATAGTTCATAGAGCCCAACAAAAACACAGTTTCTCAGATACGAGTCACTGGAGAAGACTACATTCTGAAATAGAAACAGAGGTTTGAATTTGATGTTTTCCCGACTCCACCTCCACTAACATGCAGTATTTCTTGCCATTTTCTGTCTTTTTCTTAATACTAGTAAGTTCCAATAATTTTGAATTTACACATTAACAGTGCATTCTTGATGATGTAGTTTCATCTTCTGTGCTTGCATGTCACATATGCACTGCCTTTTGTTTACACAAAAGATGGATAGCAGTCACATATGAACACATACATGAAAAAGTTTTCACACAAAACAAAACCTGAATTAAGCATTAATGTTTGTAGTCTGAATGTAGGCTAATGATGAACAATTACCCTCATTTTTTGATTAGCTGACTACAGTGTTTTTTACCAATCTTGAGTCTTTATCTGAAGTTCTATGTATCTAAATCACGAAACTTTCTTTGCTCTATTGACATTTTAATAGTCTTTTGAATTTAAAGTTCGCTTTCGATCAATCACCACCAGCTCTCCATGAAACATTGTGCCTCTGGGCCTGAACCAGATTCTTGAGTTTGACTGGAAGTCTTTGGGAGCTAAAGTTAAGCGTGTGACATGTTAGTAAAGATCAGAGTGCAACTTACTCAAAGTAGCAGAAGGTCGGGTAGCCCTTGACGCTAAACTCCTGTTTGAGGCTGTCAAACTCTGCTGGGTGCACGTTCATTCCAGCCAACACCTGCACCAAAGCAACGCATTAGATGTGAAGTAAACAATCCCTGTTGAGCACCTCAAACACAGGGAATGAAGATGAATGGGCAAATCAGGGTGTACGCACAAAGCTTGCCCGCAGAGAAGCATTCAGTGAAGTGGTATATAAAAAATAAACCTCCTATTACCCCTAAGATATTAGGAGCTATTCACAGACGGCATCCAAAAACATTCGTGCAACTTTAAACTACAAAACATTCACTATTTTTTCAAATATCAAACACAAAATTGGGTTGCGTTAACCTAAGTCTTTCTTTTATTTTTAAAACACAACTAAATAAATTTTAACATTCTTTGGAAAGTTGCTTTAGATCTTCAGCATGGATGTTACACGCTTCTTTACAATGCTTTAAATCCCAAAATAATTTAGGTTGAAGAGAATAAACTTCATGAATGTATATAAATAACAATGTGTTCCTTACGTCTAAAAAAACTGCAGAGTAATGTTGGATGATAATGACTTCTAAAAAATAAAATGCATATTTTCCCTGAGCAGGTAACAAATCTTCTGTCATTTTGCACACATCCGTCAGCCCACTGAAATGTATGCAGACAAACTCTGCAGACAAGCAATTACTTCCTGAATCCATCAATAATTTGGCAGCGCTATCAGCTTCACACCATACGTTACTATATGCGGAAACGCAGAAACACACGAGGCAGCAAAATCACATGTGGCTTTATCCCAACAAGCAGGCAATTCATTATGTAAATCTCAGGACACCAGCATATTTATATTTACTAGTGCTCTCTCATCAGTCCACAGTTCAGAGAAAGATACAGTTTTGCTACATAAATGGATCTGGAGAGAAATGGGTAATTAGTAACTATAAATTAATTAATATCATGTTTAATATTTAGTATGGATTTTAACTTTTTACAGTTAGAAAATGTATCAGCTAATGCCCCAAACATTTGAAAGATTATATTGCACACTTTAAATTGTTAATAATCCATTAGTACACCTTTAATGTTAATTATCTTAGAGTATTTTAAAATATATTGGCATCTTCCCTAGTCATAATACCCTGCAGCTCTTGACTGGTTCCACCTTGAAGCGAAGCAGGTTTTAGCCTGGTTAGTACCTGGACGGCAAATTTTGAGGTTGATGAAAATCAAGTGGTGCTGAGAGTTCCTGAAAAAATCCAGGATGTTACGTTGAAAAGGGTTGGGCTGCAAACATGGCTATAGGAACCATTCATTATTTTGATCCAGTGAGCACCCGATAAATGCTTCCTCAGTCACAGACAGTGTTGCCTACTTAGCGACTTTGTCGCTAGATTTAATGACTTTTCAGACTGTCTACTGACTTTTTATTGTATCCTTTTGACTAGCAACAAATCTAGTGACTTTTTTTTTTCCTGCTGTTCCTGGCGACTTTTAGCGACTTTTTTTTGTTCTGACAGGTAAGCTCTTCAGACGGAGGAACACTGCTGCAATGTCTGTGCTATGCCTTTCTGACACTCACTGTTTCAAGATTGTGGGTCTTTATTAGAAAATAATGAGTACTGTAAAATCTTTTGTTTACATATTTGCACAAGAATAGTAGCCTGTGCCTGTGTGAGATTTTCCTCCCTCTTACAACTTCCATTATCATCATTACATATAATACAAAGTAATCCAACCGTTTGACACTATAAAAATACTTTTTTAGATATGAATTTCTTGACACAAACCATGAAATCAAAATGGATCTAAAGATGTGATTACCGTTAGTTTTAAATCATAGAGCTTACCTATTATTTTCAAGCAACAGCAAAACTTCATTTCGCTCATTGTTTGTATTATTATATCATTTAATTTATCATTACATGGTTGTTGTTTACAACACCATATGTGTTCATTTAAAAATACCTGCAATACTTTTGTTTGCATTGACAGAAACCTATCGGGGTGGGGGACATACGTCATGGACGACACCTGATATTTATGCAAATTAGGGGATGGCGTCACCCAGCAACTTTTAGGCCAGCCTATAGCGACTTTTCTTACTCAGGGTTGGCAACAATGATCAGCGGGTAAGAAGGTTGGTAATGGTGGCAAACAGTTTTGGCCACATTGTAGCATACCCATGACCATCTGATTTCTTTAAGTTTAGTGCCTGGATTCTTTCCGCATGCTCATCAAGCTTAATCTCATCACTTTAGGCAGCTTAATGGTTGCTTGCTACAACAGCCAAATTTGCCCACTCCTAATTTAACCCCTCCATTATAATTGGCTATTCTACTGGCTACCCATGTCTCCTATTTATCATTACTCAAAGTGTGGGGAGTGTTCTGCTGCAAAATGGCACCCATTATACCATCCAGCTAGATGCAACACACTTTCAGATTCAGAGTGCTTTCAGTGTCTATAAAATAGCTATACAAGTGTCATGATCTACTATAATTATAAAAGTTTGTTTTGATAAATGTATATTTTAAGCATTAAGTGGACAGCCTTCGATGATGTATTTCAAACACCCATACATTTAGAATAATGTGCTCACTTTGTGAAGAACAAAATGTGTTTTTGTTGAATGCTCTAGCAAGAAAAATAGCCTCAAATCAAAACATTTCAAATTCAGTTCAGATAATTCAGTGCCATATTTCTTTTAGAACTGCCATAGTTCTAGCAGTCACCATTTTTGGGGTGTATCGCAAATGGGCAGATATACAAACATATTAAATCCCCAATAAAAGATGTACGTCTTACTTTCAAAGGTTTAAGCTGTAGACATGCAGACAGTTACATTCTTAAAATCCTCCACGAGGGGAAAACGTGGACAGTCTGAGTTTGGATGCAAGTTTGGGCAGTCTGAAGTATACTCATGCTTGAATATCGATAGAGTAAAAAAACAAGTCAATAAGTAACTAAAGAAGCCAGCACAGAGAAAGAAAAATGAGTGGTGAAGTTTGCTGTGGGTCTCTCATCAGCTCATGCAGAGCTATTGAGACGAGCCGGCACATAATCCATACTTCATAGACTTCAACTGCAGAAAGTATAGCCTAGAACTGTACGATGAAATCAGCTAAATGGCTTTTAAGCAAAACTGCCTCTCTCAAATGAGGAGGAACTAATCATTTAGTCAAAAAGTGACATTAATGGTTTTGTGAAACATTCCTCCTGTAAAGTAACTCAAGCACTGAAGCAATAATGAGAAACAGCAGAAGTGGAATCAATAGGTCATGATTCTAATTTGCTTCTGTACTCACATATTTTCCTTTTGTCTCCGTGGCTGTTTGCTGGAAAATGGGCTGCATCCTTTTACACACTCCGCACCCTAATTAAACAAGTTCAAAGTTCATCATCAGTTCTATGAACACAAGGCTCACTTTTATGAAATCACAGCTTCCACGGAACACACTTTCACTATAAGAAGAATCCTGTTGTTTACCAAATTAGGTCATTTCTAAATGTAGACAGTGAGATATGCAGCCAATAAAAATGACACACTAGAATGAAAAGCTTCAACGTTGTTGTTAACTGTAGAAAGTATACTTTTAGAAAAACATTTTACACTGGAATTTTTTAGGTTATTCAATTATTTAACTATATACCAGCATCTTCAAAAAATGAAAATAAAAAAAATCTGAAATGCACAAATAGCTACTTTAAAACTTTTTAAGAAAATTGATGCACCCACTAACAGCATAGATATGTTAGATGGTGCAAACCTATGCAATAGGTTCTGAAAATCATATTTTTATATTTTTAAAGAGCAATATCACGTGTTAGCATTCAAATCTTTGTGAGAGACATTTTTGCAGCCATTAAGATTAATTCATTTAAGACGATTGTTTTCACCATGTGTCAATATTTAATGTAAATGTTTATTAAACATGAAAGAGACAATAAAGTGTTTATTGCTGTAGATTGAAATGATTTCTCATCTGCAGTAGTTACAACGGTTGATTCTGCTAACTGGCTACAGTCCATGTACTCTAATAGGCTCAATCAATTCCTCTCTTCTCCTCCAAAAAGTTATTGTGTGGTCCTCTTAAACAAAAACGAACCCTTATTTTGCCCAGCTTAAAGATGAATACCAGAGCAGGACAAGATCAAAAACGAAATGTGTAAAGTTCCTTGAAGGCAAAGAAAAGCTCTTCAGATGTAATATATTTCATCAAGATGGACAAGAAACAGTTTTTGAGGTTTAACTCTTGCATGTGACAAGCTTTCAGATTTGGAAATCTTGGCATGCACAAACAAAGTGGAGTTGTTTCACTCTATCATGGCACATCTTGCATCATGTGAAGTGTCAAGTTCTGACTCACATGGGGCGTAAAACATCATGAGAATCGGGCGCTCCTCTTTCTTCAGTAGTTTCCGAAAGTCCTGCAAGACAAACAGCACATGGCAGGTGAGTCAGGGTTTCCGCGTGGTCTTTACGACTAAAATGTAAAAATATTTAGGCCTTAAAAGTCTTAATTAAGCTGTTCCTGGTCTTATTTTTTTATTATTATTAATTCTCGGATCTCCCTGTAAAGCTAAATTGAATTCGGTTTTTGTTGTTGCTAGGTTGTTTCTGTGCTGTATATTTTTTTATTTAAACAAGTTATAATATAATTTGGTTTATTATGACTACAAATGAGACCAAAATGCAACAGCCAATCAGCTTTCTGTTGCTAGTACAAGCCTCTCTTGGATTGTAAAGTCACCACAGACACGTGTTAGCTATGGGCATGTACAGGTTTAACAACATTTGGCTGAAAAAAAATACAGAATATAGGGCTTAGTTGAGGCCAGTTCAGATGTGTTTGCATACGGTCTATTGTTAAAAAAAAAAAATTGATTAAACTAATCATTGAGTGCACAAGCCCTGTAGTTTCATTCAAACAGAGAGATACATCAGACTGCTTTGAAGGGTCTTTATCATATACAGATCTTAAATTTGATTCTTATTGGTCTTTCCAGACCTGTCCAGACAGCAGATTTTTCCTGAAGACAGAAAAAACATCTCCTTTGTTCTGCATCTAACATAGATTCCAACAGGAAACTGATCTTCACAGTAGCCAGCTTTACAAAGTGAAACTAACCTTCTCTGACTCAATGTGAACCACATCTTTAGCCTCAGGGTTCTCCTCCCAAAGGGGGGAACCGGCAGGGTCTTTCAGGAAGGCCACCATGGACTGCAAGAGGAAAGAGTAGAGAGAAACCAGGAGAGAATGGCATCTGTTCAGTCACAACTGAGAAATATATAGATAATAAAGTACATTTACAGAATCTATTTGAGTTAGAAAACCCTACAGCATTGGAGTTGGCAAAAATGGATGCAAGGAGCTAAATATTCTATTTCTTGTAAACCTTGATTATACTGTATACCACCAATGCTGAATAAACAGTGCATATTTAACTTTACAAAATGTTATAAATAAATTCTATGTAAATAATACTTCATTCGCATCACCCATATAAAAAAATTATATATATATAACACAAAAAACCTGCATTTTATCCATAAAATATATATCAAATATACTCAAATGATACTTTTAAATAAATAGTTTAGCATTGATTAAATCCAAACTGATAATGGTAAATACATGGGTTATTTTAATGTACTTTTATAAAAAAATAATAGATAGCCATATTATCTAGGGTAAACATTAATATTCCAGTCTGCCTCTTACAATGTAAGACAACACCTAGAGAGAATTATCAGCTAGACAGCATTTCCCTCCAGCATAGCAAACCTCCTTTTTCTATTAATCTACTCAACTCTGACAAACGGAACTAAACACTCCCTTGCCACGATGTCTGCTACACCTTGTGAAAATGAAGAGAGCAATACGTGGTTCCTAGCAGCAGGTGCTTTAATAAGAGTTCTTCCCTCACCAGAGGCGCATCGAACATGTCCCATCAATGTCTCATCATCCAGCATACATAAGCTCATTCATTTTTAACATATTCCCATTACAGCTCGCCTCCCTCCATGGCCATTCATCAACGCCTCTCACATTCACTCATAATTGAGTCGAAAGACGTTTGGAGAATGAGACAGGAGAGAGAAAGCAATGGGACACGCGCTACAAAGGTCTGCCTGTAAATCAAGAACTAGTGGCTTTGCTCCTTGAGGATGAGCATAATGAAATAACAGCAAAAAAAAAGTTAAATCTCAATCATCCATTCACTGATGATGGAGCACCTATACAAAAAGCCTCTGTTGGTTTAGACTGGAAATGAGATTGATCTGTCTTGCAAAGGAATATTGATGAACTGCACTCTGAATAAGGCTTTTGAAGTTACCGGTATTTTAAAGGACAATACGAATTATAATAAGCATGTGTTTTTTGTCTAACAAGAAATCACCTTAAACGTGGTTGGTCTGTTGTATTCTGTGTGAAATGTCCCATCTCTGTAATAAAATGAAAACAAACAATGATTAGCAGTACATCAAATGAAATAAGCAGTGCCTGAAAAAGAATCATTCTTACTTGTAATGCAGGACCTCAACTCCTTTGGTTTTCGAGCTGGGGTCTACTTTCACTTTTTTACAAAGTTTGCGGCCTTCAGAATCCCTAAAAAAGGTGAAATGTATTAATATCTATTTTCTGAAATAGAGTGGTAGTGTGCTTTAAGGTGTGATCAAAATGACAGTGGAACATTGAACGTCTTTAGTTTTTTTTATGATGCAATTACATTTAGCCATGTGTCAATCCAGAGTACACATTAATGCGCAAGTATAATCACAAATATTTATAAATGAAAGCAAATAAAAACTAAGCATGCAAAATTGAATTATTTACATTTACATAAATTAAGTAAGCAACTAAAATTGAACACATTTCTGATAAATTGGCTTTCATTGTTCAGTGTTTGCACAGCAACTTTGGGGCACTTTCGCTCAATAATAATGTTCTTCAGATTAACTTGCTAACACGTGGTTAGTTTTTAGAGAAAATTTCCAGCAGAGATCACATTTAAATGCATTAGCAGTTCAGGAGTATCGCTGATAGGAACGAGGATACTTTAGACACAACGTTCAACAGTTTCTGAAAGCAGAATCAGTAACCTTCATTCTTCCTTTGCAAACATTAAGTCATAGCAAATTATGCTCAACAAATATTATAATCACATTATTTTATGATAACATGGGGTCTGGAAGTACATCCTTCATGCAAATTGATGCAGCCAAAAAGAGAAGCGATGCAATTAATGTCCCAAGACATTAAATAAATTGCTGTAGCAGCAATACGAGAGTGCTCATGGGAAGCGACAGATGACCACAGCAATAAGCTAATGTAAGCACTGCTGCAATTTTTTGCAAAAACCCTGTCACTCTTTTCATTTTGAAGGATAAAGCATAAAGCTTCCTTTACTTTACTATGTATTAAAGCAAGTAGTGTTCACGTATAATATGTCAATTTGTATCAATTATTTAAAAAAATGTAGGAGGGCTCCAAGCAACCCCACATAAAAATGACCAAAAATGTGCACACTTCTTTTTGTCTGCAATGTTTCTGACTAACAAAAACTATTTGTAGGATTGTGACCCTGCATAGTGTTTAATAATTAATAAGTTTAGCGTTTTATTTTATGTATACTATTATGCATGCTATTCCTTATATTTACCATTAAATCCAATGATGTTACTCGTATTAAAAAAGCAAATTATGCTCAAGAAAAGTAAATATTAACACAGCATAAACCTAGTGTAAGAGTGAAGTCACTAAAGGGTCTCAATGTGTAACACATGAACGATGTCACATAGTAGAATGAGATCTTTCTGATATGACGTCTTTGTTCAATATTACCTTTAAAAGAGTGAAACTCAATTGTTTCCTTGTACACACAAGTCATTCAACCAGATACATCATTAAACACACAATGGACAACAGTGGACAATTTCTAAAAGTTTTTATTGATACACGATTATTAATCAACTACATTGCAACAACAATTTATGGACAACACAGGATGCAAAAGAACGGGTCAGTGATTTATAATAAAAAATTTATTTTGAGTTGTGCATTCAGATTACTTTATAATTACATTTTTAGTTTCCCAAGTAATTTTTCCTGAGGCACACAAATTTCTAGTAAAGACTATGTCTGGGATCACCAGCCTCCAGCCTTCCAGGACCGGAATTCTCATTACTCTTTTTTTATACAAGTGAGGCTCCAGCACTTAAAAAGACAATAATAAAAATAATAATAACAAGTATATCTGGAGTATATATCTGATGTCATTGATGCAACATGATGACAACCAAGGTGGCAACCAGAGAGTGGCTTTATTATTTGTGGCTGTAGTTCTATTCATTGAATACATACAATGCTCTTTTCAAACAGTGCCATTACAACAATCCCTCTAATGCACACAATACAACCTGTAACTGAATTAAAGTCTTATGAATGTTAAGTCTTACTGCTTATGAATGACTATAAACTATTTTTTTTTCTGATCTAAGACCTAAAACCAGCACCTAAGGGTTTCTCATCAAGTCCTTTTTAATAAGTCCTTTTTAGTAAGATCAACAAAAGCATTTCAAAAAGCAGTGCCGGCCACATTAAATCCACAACAAATGGACACTTTTGGACGATTTCCAGCCAAATCCAGCTCAACATATACAGCCTTTACAAAGAATTTAAAAGACTAGCAACAAAATATTCAATGTTCACCTCTCAACAAAACCTGAGAGCAGAATCACACAAACAATAACAGTCTAAATCGCTCCATTGAAAAGACTTGGCTTCTGCTGAGTGATAATGTGCATGAAAGTGTACTACACAAGTACAAACAGAAGGTAGAACTAAAGCTTCACACTAATGGAAATTCAAAGAGATGGAATTAAATTATGCCTCTGACAGCAACCACCCCCAGCCGACTAAGTCCCTTAAAGGTAGATGAGAAGCCATCATTAGTGTTATGAATTCCCCTCTAACTCCTTTGTGGGCGGACTAGAAGAGATCCCTATAGGGTCTGTCAGGTAGGGAAACTCAATTAGACATGCTGAGTGTTGAATGAGCAGTCACAAGATCACAGATGGCAAGGAGCAAGCGTGTATACCTGGTACGGCCCTCAAAACCCTGTTCATTCAGCCAGAATAATTGCTCTTCCTTGTCAAGGACCATAAGCCCTTTTAAAGCAGTCATGGTCCAAGTTACACTGTTTTGCTAGCAGGTAATTTGTTTTCCAAGACTCTAAATTACAGTTACTGTATTTAAAAAGTCTAAATGTTCAATGAAAGTGTGGGTACGTTTTCTTATATTTTTCAAAGAATCTAGTTCTTATTTTCAACACATCAGCTCTGCACTTCTCATAACCTAATTTCTTCATTGTAACCCCCAGTAGGGAACAGTTAGCCATCTCTCAGGTCCCTGTCATCTTTGGAAAACATGTGGCTGTGGCTCTGCCCCTCTTTATCACACAGTGTTCTAGGAGAAAATGTTTATTTTAAACCCAGTCTGTCTGTGTAATTTACTCACAAGGGAACACAATGTGTCCCTAGTAGTCTCATCAAGGTTGTTTGGGGATTGGTCTGAGGGAAAGAAACCAAGCCTGACAAGATATAATTATTTCAACAATTCTGTATTTACCTCGAATTAAAGCGTTAATTGCTTATTTGGTCAACAGGCAAAGTCACATTTTCTTTATTTACTAACTATTCACAAACTATTCAACCTTTTTACATCACTAACAAGAGCGCCCAAACAAATACATTGAAATGTGTTTAATTTGTGCCTATGGCAATCAATATTTGGCTCTATATGTTCAAGGCTTTAAATAAAGGGTCTCCAAATGGAGGTGGAGGGCCAGAGGTAAACGCATTTATGGCTCAACCATCATGTTAACCTGCTCATGCATCACCTGTTGCAATAACTAAGGTCCTCTCTGATTGTCTAAATCTAGTCTAGTATGCATACTAGAGCAGGGTTGCAACTAAAATGTACAGGGCTGGGACCTCCATGACTGGATTTGACAAACCCTGATGTAAATTGTATTGTTATTATTTTTTTTTATTTTTAAGTCTAGATCTGCAAATGTGTATTGAGTCAAGCATTTGTAATTAATCCTGCTATAAAATAAACCCATAGCTCTCACCCTGCCGCTATGTGTTAAACCGTAGCATCCCGCTCTTCTATTGGTCAGATCAAATCCATGAAATCCAGTGTTTTCCAGTTTTCAAGTGTCTGTCAGTCTGCATTGACTCTTTCGCGTTTGAGTCATAAAATGTTGAATATTTTTGTGTTGCTTTTTTAACAACGCAAATTTTATGGCCATGGCTCTACTCCACTACCATCCGTTCTCCTCAGACACCGCCATAACGCCTCACTTGAAAGGTAAGGTTTATTACTATTATTTATTTTGATGTTTTAGTTTTTTATTCTGTCTTCAGTGTTTTATTATTATTCATTAGATGTATAATGTGTACTTTCAAGGAGTGAAGAATCCTACTTTATTTTTCTCCGGTTTTACAAGTTATTTGACAGTTTTATTGTTGTTTCTGTGTGGCTCGGAATGGATTAGGCATTTTACAACTACAACAAATTTTAAAACTTGCTTTGACATATGAAAAATCTGACATACAAACGCCACCCTGGATTCATTGTGTACTTTGAGTTATCACTGTATGTTAATGCTTTGCATTCTCTTACAAACATATTTGGATAATTATGTTCTATGTAGGTTTCAGGCAACGGGGAGCCACTATAAATATGTGGAATATTAAAATTGTGTTTGCATTTGCGATCTTACTTTCACTTTCGATTAGCCATTGTGCAAACGACATATAAAGAGCGGCAGCACCGATTGGTCAGGTCATTTTGTTGCGCACAATGTCAGTCATTACCATCTTCACTTGACTCGTGAAATCTCTCACAGCAAGCCTAAACGAGACAGAAATGGTTTGCTCAGTGGAGAGTATTTTGAATATCACGAACGTGTGTGTGTGCATGTGTGAAAATTAGCGTACGAATTTGTGCAGTTCTTCTGGGCCAAATAAGACAGATTAAGGTATAGAAGGGAAGAAATGCTAACTGCACAAAGCTGAAAAGTTCACAGTTGAAGTTTCATATTCATAATCTGACGGATACAAGTTAAACGTTTTTTTTTTTTCAAGTTCATAGAAATTTCTGTTCAGTTAGAACCAAATATTTGAGTTGATTAAAATTTGACTGCTTTATACAGTTGTTGTAATTTGTTTTGAAAATGTTTGGTTTCCTTTGCAAAACTCGAAATTAATTTATTTCAGGGTCCCAAAAACTGAAGAGTGCCTGCCCGAAGGGCTACCAGGGATTTAAAAATTTAGTGAGCCCTGTTATGTATAAAAATGCATGTACAGATGATTTTGGCTTGCTTCAGAATCTCCATACACACTGAAACGCTGCCTCAGTGGACAGTTCAAGGATGAGAGACTGGCCATGGCTATAACGTTAGATTCCAACATGCCTATAACTGTATTATGTCTTTTGTCTTAAGGAGAACTCGGAGCTCCAGGGCTTCATGTCTCTTTGTCTACTTTGTTAAGCCTGTGTGAAACAAGACCTTAAAACAAGCCCAGCCTAAAATAAGACCTGCATTTTTCTTATTTCCCTACTATCTTCCATCAAAAACGAGAAAGTTAGCTTCTGTCATGCCTCATCCTTCAAAAAGAACTATTCCATATGAGATTCAGCAAAGGACATCAACCTGAGTCCCAAGCCTCTGTCAGACTAAAAAAAACCTTAAAACTTAAGTGTGTTCCCTTTTAAGATCTTTACTGGTTCCAGGTATTATTGGTAAATAATAGTGTACATATGTGTGTGTAATACAGCGTATTTTGGATATTTCCCAAACGGTAAACGGCTCAGAATACAGGGTAACACAAACACATGCAACATCATAAATATTTAAAACACAACTCACCGATCAAGGAAAACGTAATTAGCATGTCACCTAATAAGCTGTAAAAGTTTAGAGAGATGCTCTTCTAGAGAGTTCATTTAGCAAACTAATGAGCTTTGGGGATCGATTGATTTCCCTGCAGGTAAACACAACGATTTTCCATGAAGTTTGCAAGTCATTTTATTGACATTTATACATGGTTGTAACATGTTCCATAGTTGAGTGAATACATAGATCATTCCCATCAAAAAGTTATTTATGAATGACTTTAATGAATATCAACTGATCCACATTAAAATGTATAGTTGCCGCAGCTTTTTAAAAAAAAGTTTTTTAATTTTTGAGAGTTCACAAGCACTAAACCACTAAACATCAATTTTATGTTTTATAGGGTTTATGAAAGTTTGCTCGAATTCTGGCAACCGTAACCATAATTTTTTATATTATTTATAGCATTTAGGAGTGTTTTCTCAATCCATGGCAAACCTGAGCTAAAACAATAACACATGGTAAATGAGCTTTATGACCTATGAAAAATATATTACATCTGACCTGTGAAAAAGTCTATTTAAGACTAGATCTTTGAATTTAAGAGTTTTACGGCATGCGGTAACCCTGTTAATGCTCAAATTGAATAAAAAATAGACTTGTTGAGTAATTAATGTGTGCCATTAGCACTTTTACACAACCCAGCATGGTGTTTTGTGCAAATATGTTGTAGATTTCACTCTTCTCATTATCCCAGCACCATTTAAACAGTGTTGCCAAAAGTCACTAAATCTAGTGACAAATTCGCTATTTGTCGCTAGATTTAGGGACTTTTCAGACAGTCTAGCAACTTTTTTTTATCCGAGCAACTAGCAGCAAATCTAGCTTTTTTCCTGCGGTTCTTGGTGACTTGCTTCATTCTGTCTGACGAGCTCTTTGAGTAATGGCTGCAATGTCTGTGCTGTGCCTTTCTGTCACTAACTGTCTTCGCCCCCACCAGGCCTGTTCCAGGTTCTTCTCTTCGTCTGCTGCTTAATGGTGCATTACCACCACCAACTTGAAAGTAGTATAAGAAGAAGGGAAAATGAACCTTTCCTATTATTATTAATTTATATTCTAAAATGATTCTTAGTCTATTTAAGAAATTACAGGAGTTATTATCTCTTTCATAATTTATTTTCTTTCCATTTCATATGCTTTACATTTAAGTATTACATGTTCTATTGTTTCCTCTACTCCACAATTATCACAATTCCCAGTCTTCTGGCTCAAGGTATTGAGATTGTGGGTCTTTATTACAAAAAATGAATACTGTAAAATGTTTAATTTACATACTTGCACAAGAATAGTAGCTTGTACTTGTGTGAGGTTTTCCTTCCACACACACAACATCCATCATCATCACCAATGTAACCCAAACTTTTGACACTATAAAAATACTTTTTTAGATATTAATTTCTTGACACAAACCAAAAATCTAAATTTATTTAAATACGTGATTAATGTTAGTTTAAAATCACAGAGCTTAGCTTTCATTTTCAAGCAAAAGCAAAAAGTCATTCTGTTCTCATTGTTTGTAATATTATTTAATTTTATTTAGTATTACATGTTTGTTTTAAAACACCATATGTGTTAATTTAATGACATGAAACACGTGTACCTGGAATACTTTTATGTTTGAGTTGATAAAAACTCATTGGGGGACAGGGAATGTCCTTCACGCACGTCACATGGTATTCTTCTTCTAGTGAATTTTGGGCCAGCATATAGTGACTTATCTTACTGAGGAGTTGGCAACAATGCATTCAAAATATTTTATGACACAGACCAGCTTTGATGGCTTAAAACATTTTCATTTGCAGGGAGATTGATACATGAATTGGCTAAATCATCGTCCAACAAATCCTATCTGCTCATCTGAGGTGAAACAAGGCCACACAACAGACTTAAACATGAACTACAGATAGAAAACACAGAAAATCGGTCAAACACCACATCACGATCTTCTAGACCAGGGTTCCCCAATTACGGTCCTGGAGGGCCAGAACCTTGCACATCTTTGTTGCAACCTTGCTCTAATATGCATACTAATCTAGCTTCAGAAAATAGGAGAGGACCATAATTAGTGCTTCAATTAGCAACAGGTGTGTATCACGATGATTTAACCAAAAACTGGATATGGAAACCACGTTTCTAGACCTTACAGTATGACATACAAACAGTATGACTATCGCTTACCTTCATACTGGATTATCTATGCCACAATTATTACAACGATGGTGTCAAATTTGGCAAAGAAATCAGCTGTTGCATCAAGACAGTTTAAACTTTAATCAAATAAAAATGGATTGAAACTCACCCACAATTCACCCAAGCGATGGTCCCCTGACCTTTAAGAGCCTGAGCCACATCAGACAGCAGCTTTAGATGAGTCTCTCCAGATGACGCTGAGGAGGAAAAATACAATGCTATTAACTGTGGATAATACACCTAAAAATTATACGCAAATGTATCCTGTTTTTGAAACATGTTAGCAATGTAATGCTAATGAAAATGTAAAAGCAAAAAAATAAAATTTTACCCAAATATTTGGTCAAACTAAACAAATAAACCCTTATTTCGCAAAGCAAGCCATAAAAAAGAGGAATTGTATTTAAAGTGATCATTGTGTTCATTTAAAACATGACGTGTGAAAAAAAGGAAATTTAGGAATCAATATACGCAAACTTTAAATTCCCAGTTTTTTTCTTTTAACACATAACACTATTTAGAAGTACTTCTAGAAGTAGTTCTTCAAGTAACAGCCATGAATTAAAATCTCAGAAAACATTATTCAACATAAATCCCCCTGCACCAAGAGAGCTGCACTCAGCCCACAGACCATTTGCTATAAATAGACTCAATTACATGCTTAATTTCCCTTTTAACTCCTTTAGATTTTTTGTTAATTTTCTTGTGTATGTTTCCATTTACCCAGCACATTTAATCTAGAATAAATTAGGTTTCAAAACACAGAGTTTCTACTTCAAATGTGTTTAATCGCGAGTGTGTAACAGAAAATCTGTACAGAATTTTGATTGGTGTTTACAAGAGAGCTCTTTATTTTGACAGCGCTATCCGTCAGATTAATACCAGATCATTAGGTTGTCTAATCTTGAAGACAATCTAGCTTGAAATATCTTTGTAGGTGACTCGAAGTCTGGACATGAGACAATCTTAGCACAAAGACAAAACCAAAATAAATACTGTATAGAAGCTAACTAAACGTTTTAATATAGTCTTCCACTGTAGTCTTTTTACTTGAGAATACCTGATATATACATCATAAAATTTCTTTGCTAAAGCAACTTATGCTCTAATGTTTGTTGAGTGCATGAATTATGCCTATAAAAGCCAATCCATTTTAAGTTTGTTTGGGTGGAAGTAAATTCTCATGAAAAGCAATCTGGTCTGGAAATGAAACACTATTGATTATTTACACATTAACTTGCAATTGCACATCCATTATTTTTTTAAAATATGCAGTATCTGCAGGGATATGCAGGGATCTGCAACCAATTTCAGGGCCAAGTGAGTTTTATATTCCTGGTTGATTAAAAATGAAGCTAATACGTTTTTATAAATATAAATTAAATTTAAATTAAAAAAAGGGAAAAAATGCACATGCTTTTTTAAAATCTAAATTTATAAAGAAATTGTGCTATTCATCCAAAATATTAAGAAGTAAAATCATGTTGTTCGATTACAAACATTTAGACTCAGTCAGAAAACAAAATGAGATATTTGATTTCACAGGGGTCCATTTAGGCCCCTCCATCTCAGTCCCAGCCATTTCAAATCTTAGCGAAACGGTAAAATCAGTTAATCAGTTCCAGCGGCAAGTCTAACATTTCAATACGATCATATTACAATTTTTCTGTGCATTTGGATGTTACTCAATAAGGATCACGTGACATAATAAGGATATAATTTTATAGTTTTTTTGAGGGGTACATTTTCAGAACATCCATTTTTTATCAACCTTCTATGACATGGGCACCCAAACATTTTACTGTGAGGGCCACATAACACCTTCTTTAATAGGGAGCCAGACTGGTTTTTGTCAGAAAACTACAAGTGTTAAAGCTGGTATGCTTGCACAAAGACATACATACACACACACACGCACGCACACACATGGGCGCGCGCACACGCACGAATGCACGCACGCTGGACTATTGCTATGTTGAAAATTCACTGCAACCTAATCATTAATGAATCCCCATGCTTTATTAATCCATACCAAAAACATTTCTAGGATGAAAACACTAACTCTAGTCAAGCAATCCTTTACCATCAGATGCAGATATATTTAAAGAAATATAAGAACATTTTTATTTTTCAGCAAACAAGTCCAAATGCAGGAGCAGGCCATTTGCGGACCCTATGCCTCCGTTTGAAAACCTCTGTTCTACGCCACTATTTCCACCTCACCCCATGTCCCAAAGAAAATAAGATTTGATCAATAAAATAACATATTTGTTGACTGTGATTTTTTTCTGTATTTTATTTCAAACTACTCTTAATTTCTATGCAAGCCAGTCTGAGATTTTTTCACTGAACTCGAAATCTTTTCCGATCAATCATAGTGGAGAATGTCAAAGGGACAATCCAGGGTGCTTGCTTGATTATTCACATATTATAGGTTTAATAAAATAAATCTGCAGTTACTTCTGTTCTAAGAGCTTCTTGTCTGATTTTGAATGCTTTCCAGCAGTTTTGCTGTTAGCAGGAAGCTTTAAATGGGACGGTTGCACAGGATTAGAAGTGCTAGTCATCCATCAATCAAACTCTCTGTTCGATACACCGTCTTATCCAGTGACCTCATGTGCTCGAAATGAGTCGTGAATTATGAAACCAATAAATCTTCTCAGCAAGACCTTGAGAGGATCTTTCCCTTACGTTGTGGGTGAGAGATTGTTTATGGAACATCTATTCATCCGCATGGACCCCATATATGGTGGAGCACCTGCTGGTTATGCTAAACACAGCCAGGACTGATCTAATTTAACATGAATCTTACTATCCATGATTTCAGTTTTGATTTTGCGTAAGCTATGACGATCCGACATTTTCAAAGTAAATAGTGGTGTGGAGAACAGAGGGTCAAGTGTTTTTTGCCAATACTCTTTGCAAGCAAACCGAATATAAACATAATATAGATCTCTATATATATGATAACATTTAACTTTAACATTTGTCAGAGAGACCATTCAAAATATTCTTGCAGAAAAAGAAAACGTTTAAAGGAAATGCAGAACTCAATGGTTGTCAGGTCGGATTTTTAGATAATATTTCCTGATAACATTTCCTTAATTTCACCAATAATGCAACATTTTAAAAGTCATTGACAAAATAACTTTTTTTTTTTTACAACAACATTTCCTTTTCTCCAACTAGCACAGTGGCTGCTTTTAATGTTTTAATATTACAAAATAAATGTCATCAACCATTCATCAATTATATGTATCAATAAATATTCCTATAAAAACTTGATACTAATTGAACGATTTAAATAATCATGTTGAAGTATAAGAACAAGAACCAACAATTTAAAAGATATTATTCATTTGCTGACATTTTGCGGTAACATTTGTCTTAATTTAATAATTTAATCACATTTAATCAGTAATGCTATCTAAATATTACTTTAAGACCTTTTGTAAATATAAATTCACCAGATAAATTAGCAAAACCAGCAGCTTGGAGCTGCACTGACCTGACTTTGTGTATAATACTAGAACATTAGTTCTGGTCCTCAGAAGTTTCTTAAAATCTTTGTGATCGCTGACTTTCTCGATAAGCGGAGACACTTTCACTGGCTGCAGGGCAGTAGACACGGCAACCTGAAGGAGTAAAGAACACAAGGATATAAAACAATGCATCACGATGTGAAAGCGTGTCATATAAACTGAACGCAACATAGCAGATAAAGAGTTTATAAAGCATAAATGATCTGCTTGGTAAAAAAATGCCATTTAACAAAGCAAGTAGGTACAAGCCTCTAATGGAATGATAAATGATTGGTGATTACCTTTCAACTGGCAACAAGTTATTTCTTCCCTGATGGCATGACCATAATATGAGCATAATACAAGCTGACAATGCCAGGATTCATTGGAGTCAAATTGTAAACAAGTGGCTCTCTGAGCATTTGACATCATTTTTGCACATTAATTGGTCAGCATTGAGTCCAGATCTTAACCCCATAAAGATTCTTTGGGATATACTGGAGAAGGCTTTACTCAGAAGTCAGACTTAACTTTCATCAATGCAAGATCGTGGCGAAACACTGGATTGAAGTAAATCTTTTGACAATTCAGAAGTTTACCAAAGCAATGCCAAACCTAAAGGCGGTCCAACAATATTGGAGTGTGTGACCTTTTTGGCCAGTGTGGCAGTTAAGTCAAAAAGGAAACACTGTATAATAAAAGAAGACATGATCTCCTTGCAAATCTCTCAATCAGCTTTCTCAGCAGAGCCATCATGGGTATAAAAAGAGCCAAGCTGCTAAAGTGACGGTAGATAAAATTGCTGTCGTATGAAGAAGGTGAAAATGACAAGATCAGACAGACAGTCATGTGAAATGGCCTATCATGCATGCTGCTAAGTATTGATTGCCTTCAAATGAAACTTATGACAGGAAATGTTTGGTGAAAAACTCAGATACCTCCAAAGTTGAAAAGCTTCAGCTTCCTAGATCTGACGAAGCAAACATGTGAAATAAGCTCTCAGATTAATCAACACAGTTCACCGATAGACCACAGATAGGGACGCTCTGCAAAGCTATCCTAATGTTACTTAAAAAAAAAAACTCTAGTAACATTTTCCAATTGTATGCAGCCGTGATACAAATCTTCCGGCTGCTTACAGTAAATTGAAGAAAAAAGTATATTGAAAAAAATGTCATGAAAAATAACAGCATAAGATGCACTTTAAAAGAGCTTGAGTTTACAATATTACAACCAACAACAGTAAACAAAAGAATAAAAGTTCTCATTTTGATTGGTGCTGAGAGATTGCAATGCAGTATCACCATTTTTCATTACAAAGTTTATATTACATACTTTCAGAAACGTAAGTTTAGTGTTCCTAAATTACTTCTTCGTTTGTAAGAGGTTATAAATAACTTTTAATAAATTAATACTATAAAATGATCAATTCATCTGTAACTGCAAAGATTTTTCCCATTGATTAAAGACCAAAAGTGATGGGCAGGAGACGCTCTCTTCTTCCACAGAAGGAACACTATTACTCACTGTCGTACATTTCATTAACACTGTGTGAGGAAATGACTTAAGAGTGGACTTTTTCTGCTATCTGAGTGACATCCCAGGAGCCCCGGCACCCAGAAGCCAGTGAGTGTGTGATGATGAGAGTCAAGGGTGGTTCATTAAAGGAAAAACGAGGGACCTGAAAAATCACACCTTTGCCACCACTATACTAGTACTGGCAGGGGCACAGATGTGGTGATGCATTCTGAAGAGACGTCAGAGAAACTAACTGAAAATGTCAAAAGGACTGCCTTCTTTTTTACCATGTTTTTCAGGCTTCACGTTATCCTTTTTTGCATAAAAAGGTAGCTTTTTTTTTTTTAAACGAGTTGTCTCATGAACAGTTTTAAAAGATCAGGAAGAAACAATTGGACCTACAGACGTCAGGTAGATCCAAAAATATTATCAGGATCATGAATGTCAGTTTCGTGATTTAAAAAAAATCTGTGGCCACACAACAACATTTTCTGTTTATAATAGTAAGAGTTTAACAAAATTTTACATTCAGTTTTTTTTTACTTTTCTGAATAACAAATGTTCTCTTGGCTGCTTCACAAAGCTCAAATAAACTCATTGATTTGTAGATGGAGCACTTGGACAATATTTTCATACATTCTGGCACCTTGATAAATACAGATCCTTCTAATGTCACCCTCTTAAAGGCTTTAATCAAACATTTAACATTTGATCAGAGGAGGAAGAAAACATTTGCATGAATACTTTTTCTGTGAGGTAGAACAGCGGTCCGCAACTTTTTATCATGGCGTACTGCTCAATACTTCATTTAATTTTTTTTTTTGCAAGGCCCAGGGTGGTTTATATTGGGATTTTAATAATAAATAAATAAATGAGTAGCTTCCTCATAACATTGTGGCAAAGACATAACATAATTAGGTGTCCAAGATGTAACCAAGAAAATCTTGCAATATTTATAAAAAAAAAATTTTTTAAATCCCCAAAAAAAACATTGCTTAGTCTTGGAAAATAAATACAATGGAAAACATTTATTATTTTCCAATTGATCCATGGCCTAGGGAGTTAGGGAGTAGAGTACCTCTTTAAGTGGAAAAATATACAAAAACAATTTTCAAATTTTACATAAAAAAACTTTTTTATATATCTGCTCCTCTTCCATCTATACTGCTTTTGCAATAAAATTTGAGCTCAAAGAACAAAACAGTCTAACAAATGCGTCGTCACTGGTGAGACTTATCATGCTCATGAAGTCAGTCATTCCAAAAACCTTCATGTTCCTGTAGCTATCTGGTCAATTAGGGAATCCCTAGTATCAATATTGCAACAAAAAAAAAAAAGAAAAGGCATCTTTGTGTGTGGAAAACTACTATTCTGAACAATGTTTGAAATTGGTTTATATATTATGATAGGAATAGTAAAGATGTTTCTAAAAAGTGAAAAAAAAAAACCCGTTAAAAAAGGTACAGTATCCTAAAACCCAACACTTGATCCTTTCTCCCATGTACAATTCCAGGAAGGAGCCAACTGTTGCTTTCAAGACCATTAAGCAGACAAAGGAGTTGGTATTCAATGTCTGGGCACATCAGGTTTCTGTCCCTGTCTGGTGCATCACTTATTCTTCCAGCTCTCATTCACTCTCTCCCCAAACCAGACAGGTGACCAATACAAGGAATCCATTATGTCTGCCAATCATCATGTCCTTTCTCTGCTACAAAGAGTTTCAATTGGCTTTCCTGTTGAACATCGGCATTATCCTAACATTACCTACTCTTCCTCAAAACCATGACTTATCATCCACTCAAAATCTCTGAGACAAGCCTGATGGCTTCCTGTCCATCAATGTAAAGTGAGCAGATTGCGAAAAACCTACATGATGTGAGTACCACTGCTTCATCTTATAACCAGCTCTAACTCAAGCAACTGAGGGAGACATGCAGTATGCATGCAAATCATTAACCAGAAATAAATAACTCTAAGAAACAGAAATGGCACACTTGAAAGAAACGATAGACAACTTCCATTTGTATAATAAGTCATATCTTATTGTAACCCACAGAGCTGGTGAACTGTGTAGAAAAGATTGCAATTGTCTTATAGACCTCATAATTTTTTAAAGCGCTAAGAATCTGAACATTCAAGGTTCGAGTACAGACCAAGAGCCACTTTCAAAGTTTTTTTTTTTTTTAAGGGTCCTTCCCCGGTGTCAAACTGTGTAGATGTGAAGTGAAGTGAAGTGAAAGTGACCAGTAGGCCAGATATGAAGTGACAATAGAAATGTATGCTCTGCATGTAACCCATCCCAGTGTACACACACAGCAGTGAACAAACATCATGAACACACACCCGGAGCAGTGGGTAGCGATGGCTGCGGCACACGGGGAGCAGTCGGGAAACTGGTGCCTCGCTCAATGACACCACAGCTGGTGGTTGTTGAAGAAGGAGAACAAATGTTTCACTCACACCACCTTCAACTCGGTGGATCTGGGGATTGAACCTGTGACCTTCCGACCACAAGTCGATCTCCTTCTCCACCAGAACACAACTTTCACAGGAAAGCAGCTGTCTAATAGAACTTGAACTTTTTTTATTTAATTTTTTACAGCAGACAGAAAAAGTTTGGGGTTTGAGTCCTGACTAAGAGCCACTCTGAGATGATTCTTGGAACTATTATTTCCTCTCCCAATAAAACAACACATTATTTCAATTCCTCAAAAAAATAAGAAAAAAATATCCTAACATTACATTTCCTCAAAACTATGGCTTATCATTCACTTAAAAGCTCAGAGACTAGCCTGATCGCTCCATGCCCATCAAGAGATTGCAATTGTCTTATAAAACTTGACCATTCTTACAGTGCACAGAATCCAAACGTTTGGGGTTGGAGTCCTAAGAGCTAACTAATTTTATATGAACCTTGGAAGTTCTATTTCCTCCCACAGTAAAACAACATAAAAACTCCTCAACAAAAAATAACGAAATTATCCTAACATTACATACCCTTCTTCAAAGCTATGACTTTTCATCCACTCATCTGCTCGTAGACAAGATTGATATTTTCCTGTTTATCAACAGATTGGAATTGTCTTTAACAATTTTTTTTAAACAGTGCACAGAATCTGAATGTTTGGGATTAGAGCAGGGTTCTCAAACTCAATTCCTGGAGGGCCCAGGATTCATCCCACTGTAAAACAACACATCATGTCAATTCCTCAAAAAAAGAAGAATGTGTAAATGGTGAGTGAGTGTTGCTCAGTGTCTAACTATTTATGGGATACTGTATCTCTGCTCACGGACTAAAATGACATGGCTCTCTGACATGATGATAGTGATCCTTTAAAAGATATTGATATCTGTTATATTTTCCATTTGACCAATCTTGCATTTGTAAAAAAATCTGTAATTAAATTTAAATCCTATTCATATTTTAAACCAAACTATAGGTCTCCAATGATCCAGTTACATGCAGCATGTCTTCTTTAAACTCATATTTTAGATGCAAAACTCCCACATTCAGATTTTCTCTAAAATATAACATTGCTTGAAATTTGGACCTGTGCTGAGAGGTTTTCCTAACCATGGCATTGGAAACCGTCGTCTCATATACACAGCACAACCAACGCTGCAAATCTTCCTAATAAATAGAATCTCATTTTCACATTTAGGATCTCACTGATTCAGCACAAAATCTCAGACACAGACTCCTGCTTTCTGCTGAGCACACAACATGGGGGGAGAGGGGGGACAGTAGGAAAAGGGTTTTAAGTGGCATTAGTCGATATGCAAGTGAAACCTCACCAACCACTGAAATGCAATAGTTTACTTTACCAAGCCTGGTACAAACAGCAGCAGGTTCGAGCATGCCAGATCATGGAGGGGTGAATCTATATGAGTGTTGAGAAGATTATGGATTATATGCAGTGTTATTAAAATGAAGATTAAGAGATGTTAGAGAGAAAATAATAATTCCCTTCTCTCAGCCAAGTACGAAGGTTTTGTTTGAGGTGGCAAGTGCAAAACAGGATGTGAGACAGGAAAGATCCTGCACAATGAGATGACTGACGAGGCAGAGAAGATCACAGCACAGTTAGCGTAACTGAATACTAAATGGATTTGAAAAAGACAATCAATGAGGAAAAAGTTTAAAATATATTCAATAAAAATGTCATTAAATGTCACAGAACTTGATGCACTCTATACATGGTAAAGAAATGAAACAAAAAAACTAAACTACTTTAATTAGATGTACATCATACAGGGGTCTCAAAGTCGGTCTTGGAGGGCCACAGCTCTGTACATTTTTGATTCAACCATCATGAAACACACCTGATTGCACTAAATAAGGCCTTCAAGGTTTGTCTCAAGATTGAATATTGTACGTATAGAGCAGGGTTGCAACTAAATACGCAGAGCTGCAGTGACCCAGGACCAGATTTAGAGACCCTAGTATGGTCAAGGCTGCATTAATGCATGGGCTTACCAGGGCCTACCATCCAAGGGGCCCATAATCAACATGAACAAAAAAATTAAACATACCACAAAACAAACATAATAGAGACCCATGCTGTCTAGCGATGTGTTGGTCACAAACAAACGTCTCTCTCAGGACTCTCCCTCTCTTTAGACTCTTTAAAGTACAGCTTCTTTCATGTGTAAAGTAACATTTTGTAATAAGTATGAGACAAAATTGTCTAATTATATCCTGCACGATCTAAAATTCCAATGTGAATCTAATTATTCTAATACTTCATTGAAATATAATTTCAGAAGAAACTGAGTTTAATTTAAACATAATTAATAATAAACATAAAATCATTCAGAGTAACTGTGTGTTTGTATTCAGACCTGAGGGGCCTTAAAAAAAGTTGCAGCCTTAATCCGGCCCTGGTGTAGAGGTTATTTCATACTATCCTAATGTAAAGGCTGAATTTCTAAAGACGACAACTCGTGGGGTGCTGATGGACAATAACTCATAAGGCTGCATTGGTTGATATGAAGTTAATGCAATCATACAATGTTTATTGCTTTATTTCTGCTAGATTTCGATGTGGGTAAAAATCAAAAGCTATATTTCTCACCATTAGTTTACGCATATGAATGGCATTATGTCCAATGGACTTGTTGCATGCCTACAACACAATGCACCTGCTATAAATGGCCATGCTGAACATCAAACAGGTTCCCACAAGAAGGGTTTAGTATGCTGTGGATTACTGGTAATACTGGGCAACAGAAAAATACTGATCCCTCGTAGTATTTACAATCCGAGTTTAAAGGGCTTAAATTCTGCTGGTGGATTGACCCAATTATGCATACATAAATATGTATCCAAAGACATAAATTTGTTGTTTTGAACATTAGTTTTTTTCTGGTTTCCATAATGCTGAAAACAATGGATACCTTGCATATAGCCAACATAGGGCCAGAAAGTTGTAACGAAGGCCGAATTAAATTTTGTGATTTTTTTTTATATATATGATGCAGTTTTCATCAAAGTTGAACTTGAGCATTTACCAACACACTGACCCAAACAGTTCATAGACACGAATTCAACAGCTTGCTTATAACATGGTGTGCATAACTAACACGAGTCTCATAAAATCTTTTCGAGTCAATAGATTAAAATGTCCGTTTTAACGCATATTTGCAAGATCAGGGTGCAAGCAAAGAAGAAGCCGAGAACAGATGAATGAGATTGACTGCTCTGCTCTGGAGTCTATTTCTGCTGTCAACTTTGAGCTACTGCTGCAGGAGGGACCGAAGATCGCTCCCCAAATTTCCTTTCGCTTTTGTTCGATGTCAAGGAGAACATCTCTGCGATATGCACATTTCAAAATATTGATTATATCGACCCATGATATTGATCATAACAACTCACCAGCAACAAGAATAAGAACATTTCGATCAGTCTCCCACGTCTGCCGTGCCGCTTCCCAGAAGCCATGATGCCGCTGCCACGTCTGGCTACGCAGGCGCATTCAATTTTCTTCCAAATCCCTGTATAGCGCTGGGCTTCTTGGGAAATGTGGTTTTTTTTAATGTGTTGGATTTTTTTAATGGGCTGAGAGCGGGCTGTCCAAACTATGGACAGTTTATTAATTTTGGATCCAAATGAACCGTGTAGAAAAGTTGGAAAAAAAAAATCTGTTTTCATTTTGTTTCACTTCACCCGAAAATCTGCCGTGTATAATTTTTCAAAACTGCACAGCAAATATTTCAGTGTTAAATGCTCACACCTTAAATGTAGGACATGAATTAACACTGAACTTAAATGTAGCAAAATGCGAGTTTATTTGCATATATTTTATTGAACACTTGGCAATAACACTTAATATACATACAGAATATTTGAGTTGTATATTGCTCAGTTAAATATATGACAGAAAGAATAGAGAAAACAACAAAAATGACAAATAAACAAAAACCAGACAAAATAATGTAAAAGAATTTGATTAAAAAACACAAAAAAAAAATTGCGAGGGATAAGTCACACTTATATAACCTAGTTTGGGTGAGGCAAAGTAATCTTATTATATTTTTGTATTTATATAAATATATTATTTAGTAACCAGTTCTAAGTTCTGGTGTGTTAAATACGCTTTTGTGTGTGTGTGTTTTTATTTTACTCAATGACTTAAACATTTTATCTTAAAGCAAAAGCCATTTATATTTGGTTTGGAACCTGAAAATTCACCCCTCCCATTCTATTTATTGTGAATATGTCCTTTATTTAAATGTTTATAAATTAAACATTATTTACCTTCTCAGAACTGAAATGACAGATTAGAAACCAAATTTTATTTGTTATTCTGTAGTAATTTAGCCAGCCATTTAATCTAAAAGCAAAGATGTACACCATAAGTCCAAAGCTTGTACACTTTACCGGATATCATTTTTAAGATTAAGTGTTTAATTGGGGGTTTTGAGTTTGAAAGTAATCAAATGACTCTGAAGCAAGTGTACAGGTATGTATAGGCCCAATTTACTATGTACCACTGCTTGACAGAATACATTGTATGTGGTGTTCTATGTAGACTGTTACATTACTAACTTATATGTAATATAACAGACAAATAAAATAATGTGATAAATGAATTAAATACTGAATGAATAAATTATTACTTTAATATTTATCAAACATAGTGAATAAGGTATAGTTTTTTTAGTAAGCACTAAAGCTAAATGAGCTTCAGTTTAATCATTTTTCTATTCTCTATAACTGGCCCTGACCAACGCATTTCAAATATTTTTTTGGTACTTATTGACGTTTGAGCATCATTTGTTAGCGTCACATTCCAGATCACTCCAATCCAATTTGTTTTCTAAAATAGCAAAAATATATTAACAAAAACAGAGCTGCAGGGGTGACGTGTATGGGTGTTGCAGTTCAAGGACAGCCACCCATGTGGAGTGAGGTCTGCTCCTATTGTTTCTTCCCACAATCCATATAAAATATATTTTTTATCAGATGCTGAGGAAATGCCCATTGAGCACAACTATCCATCCATCCATTTCCATGTCGGCTTTTTCCCTTTCGGGGTCGCCAAAGCGGAATGAACCATCAACTCCTCTGGCACATGTTTTATGCGGCGGATGCCCTTCCAGCCGCAACCCATCGCTGGGAAACATTCTTACTCAATTCACTTTTACCACATGTCTTTGGACTTGTGAGGAAACCGGAGCACGCGATGAAAACCCACGCGATCACGGGGAGAACATGCAAACTCCACACAGAAATGCCAACCGACCCAGCCGAAGCTCAAACCAGCGACCTTCTTGCTTTGAAACGACCGTGCTACCCACTGCGCCACCGTGATGCTTAAGCAGAACTAATCAGATGAAAAAATGGAAGTGTACAGAACATATTATTGCTATGTTTGAGTTAAAACACACAAATATGTATACTTCATTTTAAAATTTGGAACAATTACAACCTGTATCAGGATTGACAATCTGGCTTTTTCCCCTGGCTGTGTTTCTTTTTCTTTTTAAAAATGTATTTGAAATAGTTTATAACAAAAACTACCATCATATATAAACCTGCATAACAAACCAATAGAAAAAGCCACGGTTTTGCCCCGGTTTTTCTAAAACACAACCTACCAAAACATGTCATGTTGTTACATTTGTCAACAAAGTACACGATCCAAACTCAGATTGCCATGGTACCTCGTTGATTCAAGGAACATACCATCCAGTATATAAATAGGGGTGTGTGAACCCCAAAAGATTTGGATATTCACTTTTTTTACACATATAATCATACATATCTGCTTAAAGAGTTTACTATACGTTAAGAACGAGTAGCTTTAGTTGATGCTAAAGGCCCTGCGTTAAACATCAGGGAATCGGCTTGATGGTAGAGCGTCCACCCCTAAGTGAAGGAGTCGCAGTGGCCCGGCTGCGGCGTCCTCCTCTCTCTCCAGCGCGCTGCAGAGAAGCAGCCAGCCGCAGGTCGCGCCGCGCGGAGCAGCCGCTCATTCACTGACAGGGATACAGCGCAGGAGACCCGCAGCGAGCGGAGGTTCTGGTCGACACCTCACCCGTGACACACTTCTCTTCGAAAGAGACACTTCAATAGGTAAAACAACTTTTTTTGATACTATTGGTTCATCGAAATGGAGTTATTTAGGGCCGTTTAACACACCGTCTCTGATGTCCCTGAGTTGAATGAACCTGTGTGTGAAGTTGCTGAACTTATATTGAGTAGTTTTCTCACATATTTACTATTCAGTATGTACGTTTTTATTTTTTATTATCAACAGAAAAGCTTGCTTTAGTATGAATAGCCAATGTATTTTAAAAAAATTACAAACATGATTCCAAAGCACATTTGCCAGCATGCTTGTTGATGAACATAATGTAAACTAATAACAAATATTGCTGTTGTTTTTTCTTGGGTTAATAGCCCTAATTCCCATTTTAATCCGACATTATGGTTTGCTATAGCTTCTCTTTTTCTCATATTTGAAAGAGAAGTGTTGAAGTTACTCTTACACGCGCACTGTTCGGTGTTCCTTTATCCTGGTAGCCACAGAATTTACTCACCGCTCACGTTCCCCTCGAGAGCCGAGGAATGCTGCTTTGGGCTCGCATTCTTCTCGTTGAGCTCCTCGCTCTCTTCGGTCTACTTCTTTTGGTACGTGAAGGATTTTCGTCCGACAGACTTTCTCTTCCCGACGATATGAATCATCTCTTCCTCAGAAAGCGCTCCTTTAAAGATTGTCGGACACACCATCTGTTCGGCGTAGACCTGAATTTACACATTTTTGTTTAATTCGATAAACTTTAAAAGCAAAGCTGTTCGTGTTTATTGCATAAATTCGGTCTCGCGCAGCCTATCTTGATACTACTTAAAATCACCTGTCAAAAAGCCATGCGAATGGCGGGAAAATGTGTTGTGAAAATGTGTGCAAACGCATCAATAGAATTGTTTTCGGTAAACGTTTTTCTCATATAAACTCTTGCAAATGAGACGACCAAAGCTGTTCCCAACAACATTTTCAAAAAATGTCAGCTTTTAAAGCCAACCTGTGTCTAATTGGGTACTTAAATAGCCATTGTGGAATTTCGAGAATGACGAATAGAATTTTAGAAAGAAAATAACGTTTTCAATGTTTGTTACTTTTAATTTCTTCAATCTTAGCCATTTTGTTAACTAGCTAGAAATAATACTCGCCCTACCTGTGCCCGACTGTCTTAACAGCTATGGTTTCATTTAACAATATTTGAGTTCGTTCACAACAGATTTGAACTGAAATGATTACAGTTGCGATAGAACAGGTGTAGAGGAGGCGGACTGGATTGCTGCTTATGAACTGTAGGGGGCAGCATCGAGTCTTGCATCTCCCATGCTCCTTCATTACAGAGATGGCTGATTGCAGCTATACAAAGTGCTATGCTAAAGAGATAAAATCACCTGTGGCAATGGCACAGTTTAAATCACTGCCTCCAAATCCCCTGGAACTGGAACTCCAATCAAATATATCAGTAATCAAAGATCGTATTGTTCATCGAACTTTAACATCAACACCATTTTTGAAAATTCAGTGGTGAAAAACAAAAGATTGAGCCGTCTAAATGTGGTCCAGCTCTTATACTGCACATTGTCGGTGAGTAGGAACGAATCAAGGGTGTATTGGATGTTTTTAAAGCTTAGAATCAAATACTCTTTTTATAAGAAAAAGTTCAAGCTTAAGGTCTTGGGGAGCATTAAGCTTTGATAAATTGATTGAGATGCCTGTTAGTCTGCAAAAGGCTCATCTGTGAGAGGAAAGAGGACTTTAGTTTAAGAAAATGTCAGTTACAATTCTTTCATTGAAATGTATTTCCTCAAATGAGTCTGTTTTAAACCTCAGTCTATTTCCACTCATTACAAGTAAAATAAATGGGGAAGATGGGCTACAAACAGGACCACGATTTAAAATGGTTAAGTGTGGTTAAGTATGTTAGGATGTTTCTGAGAAAAGCAATATGGATCCATGAAAAAGGAACATGAAATTGAAATGGCGAATGCTGAATTGTGGACAATACTAAAATGCCATTTTGCTTCTTAGTTTGAAATGTGAAAATCAACAGTATACTGATTGTTTTGAGGATTTTTTAAATACTGTTCTTCAACTTGGAGCATTATCATGTAGATCTGGACTAAGCGGTTTCTCTCTTCTTTTTTTTTTTTTGTTGATTAAAGCATGCGCTGAAGCGCAGCACAAGGAAAGCCACTGGTTAACATTCAACATTTTCATTTTGCTGAGTGCTTTGAAAGTTTAATCATTAATTCAGTTTAATAATTAACAGTGACCTTGCCTGTGTATCCCTATGACAGTTTTATGAATTAACTAGCTCACGTTGAGAATGCCTTTTTGATGTTTGTTAGGAAAATACTTCCATTGTTTATTCAGTGAATGCCACGAACCAACAATAGCCTTGCAACGATTCATTTGTTTTGACAGTTTTACTTTGTTTTTGGTAACGGCAAGAAAAAAGTAGGAAAATATTGTTGTTCCTTTGCAAATTCTAAAAAGAATGTGTATATTTTAAAGCAAAACAGAGTTTTAGTGGGTTTCAATGTTGACTGTGTATCCAAATTATTCCAAACATGGTCGCAAAGTCATTGCAGGCTAATTGCTTTGTGTTCTTAGTATTTGCCTTAGAAAAAAAAGCATAATTTTTCACAGACCTACTTAACCGTGTAAGCTTTTAAGTGATTATGCCAAACTGACTTCTCAGTGCCCTTCACTTAAAGAAACAGAATACAACAGCACTGTTTTTTTTTATTTGACCATTTTTAATGCTTATCAGAATAATTTCTCAAGCTCGCTTATTCTAAGCAGCATCAGTATACCTCTTTTTCCTAAACACCACTATGCCAAACATTATGAATGTCTCTTGGAAAGCCTAGATAGATTGGATTTGTTCAACTGAGACTTCACTTGGATCCAACAAACCAGTAGTTCATTACTGAAGCTTGCTGGCTGGGTTCTTCATCAGGTTTTTTATAGCTTCAGAGATTGTTAAAAAAAACAGTTTTGAGAACACCTTTCAAAGCGCTCTTTCTGATATGACTCACTCTCTGAGGTCTGACACTCCACAGTAGATTGTCATCACTCATATGATGAAGGAAGTCTGGAGCTATTGTTTAGGTCTACATCAGCCAGAGGCGACTTGTGATTGTCTCTATTAACTAAAGAGTCTGCTTGTGTACAGCTTCACTAAAGGCTTTTGTGTGTGAGTATTAATATTCATATATCCCCCAACCCCACACCACCACTACCACCACCACCACTAACACATGTGCCACTTAATTCATGTGTTTTCCTACCGGATGAGGCCCCCCTTTTCAAATGTAAAGTGGTTTTTCATGTGTAACGATCTTATGAGATCTCGTCAGTTTGAAAGCAATTAAGAGGTAGCCTCATGTGGACAAGGAGTGATTGGCAGCTAAAGAATAGATACCTGAAAGCAAAGGGAATCCGATCATTTGCATTTGATAGCATCAATAATCTTAGCTCATGTGAACTGAGGACTTGGTACCCCTTATCAAAGTTTTAGGGGTGCATAAGACGTGCCGTGTGAATTATTTCTGATGTGGAGTTGGACAGTGTGGATGAAAGATTAATGGGAAAGAACTTGATCTGACTGGGAGTAGATATGAGTGCATGGAGCACAGGCGTTTCAATGTCAAGTGTTCTTTCTATCTGTTTCCTAAGATGTTGAAGATTAAATTAATTTCTTTGTGCATGTTTTGTTCTTCGAGAGTGTACAGCCAAAGATAAGAACCATGTTATTTTACTATATTTACAACTTACTACATTTACTTTTTTTTGTATTCTTTGCCTAAATTATGAGAAGATGATTGAAGCAGGTTAGATCTTTCCAAGGCACTTTTCAATATTCTCCATAAGAGTTAGACTGCAAAATAATCTTCTGCACAATGTTTGCAGTGTTAGAGTTGTGCTAGAGTTTCTGAGAAAATGTACTTCGTGATCGCCTTTCAAGAGTCGACATCTTTAAAAGCTCTTCAGAGTCGTTTTAGCTTTCAAGGGGAAACATCATGATTATCTCATCCATGTGAAGCTGAATTTGTGCCATTCAATGTTGACTTTAAAGACAGTTTTAATTCAAAATCCTTTAAAAGGATAATACTCGCAGCAATCACATAGTTTCTACGATTATATGATTCAGACTCTGTATAAAATGTATAAGATTGGACTCATTTATCACAAGTTTAAATCAGCACATCTGTTAAAAAGTAAATGACTAGTGCAGCTAAAATTGAGGAATTTACATACTAAAGCAGCTGAACACAGCTAATAACCATATTTAGTACATTTTCTTAGTTTTTCTAGTGAAGAGGACTGAAAAAGCACTTTGTTCCCAAATCCCCCTAAACACTACATTGCTTTGTTTACAAACAATAGATTATCACCAGAACCAATCAGAGAGCAAGATTGGATTTCTGTTGCTTAATTAAGCACGGAACACTTCCTTTTGGCTAGACAGTTTTTTTTCAAGCTGCCATCGGCCTGAGGTATAACTCTCTAGCTTTTATAAAATGAGCTAACACAAAGAGAGAGAAGGTGTGATTTACTCTCTTACGTGGACGTTGTTCTATCTAAATGAAAAAGGAAGCAAGTCGAGGCAGAGGAGACCGCTGTATTGTCTTCTACTGTTAAACAGTACTGAAGTTATTGAATGTGAATCTTTTTATCCCTTTGTAGCCTTATCTTTAGCCGTTTTCTTGTTATAATGTGCAAAAAATAAATTCATTGGAGCATTTGAACTGTTTCCAGCTTGATTTTCCAACATTTGCCTAAAGTGGATTTAGAGGTTTTTGACAAAAACGGAACGTCTGGATTTGGATATGTTTTGCAACAAAAGTATTGTTTGTTGACGGCCAGGACATTTGTTGTCCTGGCCGGGACAGGAAAAATGTTGTCACAAACTTTAATTTTTCATACTTAATAATGATAATTTGTCATCACTAGCATGTAAGCTGAACATGTGACACATCCTGAATTTGTGGCGCCATTAGGTTTGAATAAGAAAACATAGCTTATGGTATTCCCAGGCCTTCCCTGAAAAGAAATAAAGGTTTTTCGATACACTCTAATTTGATCCCCAATTGGTTTGAATTGTTGCTTTTCATGAATTGCTTCATTATTATTCTTGCCATCAAGGGGCTAAACAGGAGTTTGGTGGCCCTTGGCAGCTTCTCAAGAAGATTGTAGGAACACCCTTCTATCTTTTGTTTGTGGAGGGGGGAGGGATGGCAGAGTGTGTTGAATTAAATAGATTCCCAAACCACTTAAACTGGGACCAAAATCACGCTGATGGATCATCATCTTTGTATGTGTTAGTCTTTCCAAACAGAGGTGTGTATTGTTTTCAGATCTGTGAGTGTCAGTATCACAACTCGTCCAAATGTTAGAAACCTAGTCTGGATGGATAGCTGTGCACTTCTCACTCTGTGAAATGCGATCACTGATACGGCTGAGCTGCTTGCTGTCTGCAGTCCTAATTAATACTTGATGTGATTGAAGGCGTTCAATTTGTCTGGAGTCTTATCTTGGCAGAACGTTTGCTGTTTCTCTTGTGAAATATCCTAAAGAGAGACGGGAGCTCAAATACAACAAACAATTAAGCCTCAATACGACAATCATGCCCTATGTTGCCATGGCGATATTTTTACTGAAATCAAGCGAGACAAATTGCTCACTGGTGTGGGTTCTTATTAAACCGATGCAATGCTTCCTAAATCCCACCTTTTCCACAATTGAGGAATGATGTCCCTAGAGGTTAACGTTTTCTCTGAAAAATTTCCATCAACTCTCGAATGCACTCAGAAGAGTATAAAATGTCTTTAAATTGAAAGTATGTCTATATTCTTCCAGAAGTTGCGAAAGCTTGATTGTTTTTTTTTTTAATATTTGTGAAGCTACTTTTCTCTGTCACTTTATTCAAGGGAGAGATGCAGTTGAGAGATGCGGACGTGAAGGCATGCGTCTTTTCTGCGGTGTTGTTTGGTAGAAGGAGGCTTCAATGAGCAGACGGGAAAAGGGTAGAGACTAAAATGCTCCCACAGTTGATTTGGCCATTGTGGGGGAGGAACACTATTCCTATTGATGGTGTTGTTGGTGAAGGCCGCAAAAGTTGGAGAAAAGGGGCTATTCACTGCGATGGGTGACCCTGCACAGCTACGGGAGATGGGTGTTAGTGCTTTTGTGGAGCCCGGTGGGAACATTGTCCCAATTTTAGCCATCTAAAACCCCAGATCTGAGCAATTTCTATCTTAAAATCCTCATATTCTATCTTCTTTGTTTATAATGAGGTAAATATCTGATAAAATGGCATTCTTTCTTCTGGAAATGGATCCGTAGGTAAATTGCCGTTTAAACATTTATGATGCTCTATGAAGATGGGAGCCTTTTTCTGAAATATGAAATGGTTATTATTATTGGTTAAAATAAGAAATCAATCCTTATGACTATTGTAAAGTCTATATTTTTGAGGTTAGTATTCAACTTGCAACAGGTACTCATTGATCAGAGACAAAACAAGGACATTAACAGGATTTTCTGTTTCATTAATTTTTTACAAGAAAGTTGATATAGATTTGATAAGCAATATTTTACACTAAGACAACATTTTCCTGCTAATTAATCCATCTAAAAGTCCATCCTACAGTATATTGGAAACAAAACCATTTTTTTTTCAGTTGTTTAAGTTTTATAAATTGGAAAAGCTGATATTGCTTTTATTTTACTCTTTCTAATAGGGCTGCAACTAACGATTATTTCCATTGTCAATTTGTCATTGATAATTTTTTCGATTAATTGGTTAAAGGGATAACAAATGTTAAATTGCATGTGCACAATATATTTATATTTAACAACAATATTAAATAGTGTATACATTGTTCATTGTACTTTACACAATTCAAAATTCCACAGTTTCTTATTATGCATTATTTTGTGTTCGAAAATGATATTTGCTTGTTTAAGTATTTTATTATTTATTCTTTTTTTTTTCAATTTGTTTTAGGATTTATTTTTTCTTTCTCCAGCTCTCCTCAATCATGCAAAATGTAATTGATGATTCAACATTTATAGGTTAAAAACAAATTCAATATTAAAAGAAAATATCCAAAAATTATATTGTCAACCGATTATATTTGACATTCTGAAAACAAATTAGTAGCCTATTTTGTACATGGTTACAAAGAAAGTTGAATGCGGTCAATAAAAAGACACAATCTCTTTAACTTGTTACCATGTTTATATCAAGGTTTATACAGGCTACAAATGAAGATATTTGACAGAAAAGCAGGAAAATTGAGCCTGAGCTTGTGCTCATCTACTGTGTTGAATCTGAGCAGAGCGGAAAGGGCAGGGCAGAATCTGAAGCTCTCTTCTGTTAGCGGAGCTCATGCCATTCCATCTCCAGATAATCTTACTGGAATCTACCTGGAAGCATGTAAACCCTATTTCTGAAATCCCAGAAGTCTGTAGCGTTGTGAGTTTTCTTCGTTCATGCAATTGCGGAAGCTTGTTTGTTTCCATGTAACTCTGTCAGAGAATATTTATTGATGAACAACACTCATTTACTCAAATAACTATGATTAGAAGGTTTTCACCCTGTTTCTGTAACTATAATACAACCATTGTGCTAAATACACATTATGCTGAAATATGTCTTTTTTTTAACAACTCTATAAGCTTTGCATGACAATGTTCGTAAAGGACAGTTCGTTGTTGCCAATAATCCACAACATTGAATAATTGCTGCTGCCTTTCTTTCTAAGAATGTTAGTATAAATTAATTATCTAAACTGTGGATGTGAGATGAAAGTTTTGCAAGCAAGTCGACATCGCATTGAGTATCCACAATTTTTTTTATTCTTTCCATCTTAATCAAATCCACCTGATTTTTCACATAGGCTCTATAAAAAGACAGCTTATTATTTAATTTGATGTTTTTTTCTTTGATGCTTTTGGTGACAAGTATTTTCAGAAGCGCTTGAACTATGTTATTGAATTTTGATGGGTTATTCAAAAGTGCACAATAGCGCGACTGATTTACAAAACTGTAGATGTGAATGGGCTCACTCTCAAATCCTGAATGACAATGCATGTGACTCTGGTGGAAAAATTAGATATGAATAGCTCGTTGCTTTCAGTAGCTGTTGAATGAAGATTGGCCAAGGAACAAAAGAAAACCTGATGTAAAAAGACAATACAAGAGTCACTTATCAAGTACATTCAAGATTCACGCTGTGGATTGAGCATATAAGCTCTCTGACCTGAAGTGATCTTCTCCTTAGAGCCTTGTCTGTCTTCCAGAACTTGATCCAATATGTCTTAACACCCTGTAATGGTCTAGAAATTGCACCTTGATGAGAAAAAGATAAGATCTAACTGTTCCCACAGCCTTGGGAAAGTTAGATAAGTAAAGCCAAGACATGTGTAAGCGTACTATAAAATTTTATTAAAGAGTAAAGGCCTATTTCAAGGTTCATCCCACAAAAAAGGAATTCTTGAGTACATAAACTCATCATTTTGCTTCAAGAAATAGCCAATAGGTTTTGAAGCATGTCTGCTGCTATGACCTTGTTTTTAGCCAGTTTGATGAAGAGTTAAATAAATAATAAGTTAAAAAAAAATAAAGTTTTTTTTCTTCATTTTGTTCCAAGTCTTTTACAGACTCTACTAAACAAACCATTTTAAAGGTAGTTGCTGTTTAATGAAAACATGAATAAAAGTTATTTGATTAGACAATTTCTTTTGAATTTTTTTCCCTATGAGTTCAGAATCAATACTTTATAGTGTGGCTTCCATTTGGTTGACTGAAGCATATCTTGCGCCGATAAAGAAAGTAAAGTTTGGTCTGCCAATTCTCACACAAGTCCAAGAAAATCTACCTTTAGTCCGTCTTTCATTGAGAAAGAATCTAGCAGTCACATATGACCCAGTAAGTTTTACAAGATAACACAGAAGAGGAGTAAATGAAAGCTTGATTGATCTTTTTTTTTTAAATAAAATATAATTATATGGTATATAATACTTTAGGCTTAACACCCCATACTGATTTTCTGGTCTTGCCACGGTGCAGTCTGGTGCAATGCTGTTTCTATAGCGATAAGGAAACAGCTCTGGGTTGAGGCACAAAGGTTTGTCTTAAACATATCAACAGGCAGAGCCCTGTTTGACAGTGATTAATGCCCGGTCCAGATCAACTCTGACTATCCAGGGACTGCCCTGTCTCCATGAGTAATGCTAATCCCAAACTGCACTCATCATCAATGAATAAACACGTTTGTTTATGCTGATGTATGACTTACTCAGTTGAGTTTAATCTCATAGCTCTGCTATTGGAGCTAGTTTGCTGAATGTGACAAATGTGTTCAGCCGCATATTTGTTGATGTGGAATTTTTTTAATATGTTTTTTTTTTTCGTTATCAGAGACAAGCTAACTAATGGAATGTTTGAGTGGGTTGTAGTTCGCATACAGTGCATTGAATACTAGAAAATTGACAAAGGAGGCAGTAGCTGTATATGAGGCTCTTTGGAGTGTTGCGTTAATGCTTAAGAAGAATTGTAAATGATTTTTGAAAATGTCTCATTTGAAGACGGTTTGTGATTATAGTCTTTAGTCTTTGATTGCGTAACTCTGCTTTTTAGGTAATTTAGGCAAGCTGAAGCCATTTGAAACTTTAGTTTTATTGGAAAATATTTTTGGATGAAGGGTTTCTCAATATGTAGCACTATCTGGTTTTGGTTTGGTTTCCTCATCCTCTCTCTTTGAGTGGAATGTGGTTCCTGTTTAGCCTGGTATGGTGTAAATCATATTTCCTGAGCAATTACAGTTGGGAAAATGTTGGCTGTCGGGGTGACGCTATCCCCACTTCCAGTTGCCCAGTCAATGTCCTTGGAGGGTAATGACTAATGTCAGGATGTGAATATTATCCCTGGGCTGAGATGGCTTTCTGCTAAATGGCTTTTCTTAATTTGTTTCAGATAACCTGTAATGGGGATTTCAGCGCAAAATCTATAAACAGAGATGGATGACTTTGTCCTTGTTGTAACATTTGTCAAGTGCAGCTCCTGTTGGCTGACAGACGTTCCTAGATTTCTTATGACCTATAGGAAAAGTCATTTAGCATGGTTTGTCTCTAACACACATGATGTATTTGTTGTGTATTTGAATTGATTGAATGCAAATTTGTTTCGTTTTGTTGGTATAACATTGATATACCTGAAATCGGTATATCAAGTAACACTGATACTAAACTGGTAACACTTCTAACTTGCAAATTCCTAATTAAAAGTAAAAAACAAAACAAAAAAAAAATAATAATAATATTTTTTTTAGAGTCTGAAACCTGAGGGATATCTTGGTAAATATAAGATCTAACATGTTCTATTTAATTCCCTTTAATAATACATTGATAAGGAAATATTTCGACATTCCTATCTCGAAGGTTATTGATATTTGTGCACATCAGCAGGACTGCAGTAAAATGGGGCGTTCATGGGCATACGTGGAATTAACATTGAATATGTGGATCTCACGTGTTGAATTCACTTCCATCACAAGCTGTATAACGCCGATAACAGCAGTACATAAATCCCAACTTTTTATACCGGTGAGCAGAATGGATCTGGAGCTGTATCACAATGTTTCTCTTCAAATGCTCATGACAAATAAACCACAAACTCTGTTGAAGACTACTCGTCATCTCGTCTCTTTAAACATGATAGCTATGGCAAAATCTACCTGTTAGTTTCACTTCACCCACAAACCTTTGATTTGTTATTTTACTATAGCGTTAACAAAAAACGTTGTAGAGACACATTTAAGTTTACATTGATTTAGAATAATTGTATATGCCAAAACATGTCAAAACAGCATACAGATTTACTACATTTCACAAGCATGCGATCTTCCCAAAAACAACTCTCACCAAACTGCAAATAATAGTTGTTTTGTGTTTTTTTTTTGTTTGTTAAAGTAATAAGATTTAAGTTCAGCAAATAATTTATTATTTAACTTTTTTGGGCGAATGTACTTTTCTGAGAAGTAGACTCTTAAAGTAGCTATCTAAAATGTGACTAAGCTAAAAGCTAAATCCACGATCCATTTCTTGCCCTATAGGATGTGCACTGGAACACATAAGATGGAAGTTTAAAAGTAAATATGTCTTCTAACAGACCTCCCCTTCTAACAATGCAGTGCTAGATCTTGGACAAGGGCTCCATTGAAGCACTTTCATGGAGAGTTTTTTTTTCCTTCAGTTTAGAGGTTTTAAAGGGGGATATGGACCTGCATGCCAACACACTTTAACTACAAAGTCTCATATGGAGGTTACTGAATGACCTTCATGGAGAAAAGTGCATAACAGACTCAGTCGATCTGAGAATTTGGCCAAGATATCTCTAGAGTAGAGCAAGTTTAAAAAAATTATTTAATATTATTGTTATATTGTAATAATAGATGTTTTGGATAATTGATCATATTGGGAGTGTTGCAACTAAATGCAGTTAATACTACAAAAAATGCTTTAAAAAGTGTTGTGACCAACCCATACGTTTCTGTCAAGGTTAGCCTAAATTGATGAATTTATTACTGATAAAAATTTCAATGAAAGTATACCTGCAAATCTTGCACTTCTATGTTAACAATAAACAGTTGGTAAATAAAAAAAATTTTTTCAAAGCAATGTACATTTCACAAGCTCAGATGTACAAAGCATTTTTTTTTTAGAATTTGTGTTTTTGTTGTAGGATGCATGATTTAACCCTTAAATAAACAAAGTAATAAAAAAAAGCAACTGAAAGACTACATGCTTTTCACATGAAAATTCTGCTTTATGTGGAAAATCACAGATAAAAATTGCCATCAAAATATGATGTTTTATGAAAGCATTTCATTAGGAAGGCATGAAGCATAAATGTTCAAGAGATCTGAAAAGAAAGATTACAACAAGACATCAGATTAATGGAAAAAGTCTTCATAAAAGATTTTTTGTCTAACAGACTAACATAAGTCATCCAGTTCTTCTGACGTCATGGGAAAGAAGCTTACAAGACCACCTCATCAGACTCTCGACCCCCTGTGGAATCTTTCCCATTTCATTTTGCCCAGGGTGGCTCACTCATCCCATAGATACACTGCGCTGATGCTCAGACGCTTAGCTCCAATACCAAGCCAACACGAACCCCTTGAAATGCCCATCTCCTTCCAGCTGTTAAGAGTAAACATCTCATCTTGCGTCGTAGCTGGCATGGTGCCCGGCAGCCCTCAGCCGTTTACAATGTAGCAGAGGCCCGGGCTTTGACTTCACAAAAGCACACTTCTATTTATTAGGCTTTGTAAAATGACAGAACTGCTACCACTGTACTGTGAATCAAATAAACAAGACATAAAATAGAAGCTTGTTAAGTGTAGACGGCCAATTTGTGCTGCCGTTCTGCTGCATTTAGTCTTTCTTTTTCCCTTTTGGCACCCCACATCACTTGAAAAGTGGATTCACTGTCAATACAAGTGCATTCAATGCCAGATTTTCTACCATCACATTCCTCTCGAGGTAAAAAAACACATTGCCACCATGAGCAATGTAGTTGTGCGCTTTTGAGTTGATGGGAAACCATTAACTATCACTGAAGAGCAGCTCTTGTTGAATGAATGGAGTAGATCAGGCTTTGAGAGAGCGATTTTATAACCAGAAATATGGCTCTAAATGACTGTGTAAATGGTTGAAGGGCTTTATAAAAGAATTTCTTTTCTTGCAGTGAAATTGTTTGGCAACACTGCTAATTCTTTTTCTGACGATGATCAGATTGCTTTCAAAACTTTAATTAAGTGATTGAAACTTGTATTGCGGTACAGACCTTGGTTTTAGAAGGGCTTGGTCCTTGATAGTTTTCTACATAAAAGTGGATGAGGAAAGTGTCCAAGAATGATCATTTTGTATAAATGTTTTCATTGAACTTGAAGAAAAAGTGAACATTCAGAATAAGTCCTAGAGCAAAACGGATTCTTTGTCTCATTGAACAGAGCTTGTTTTGTGATTTTATTCCAACACATATATATAACACAATTTAATGTATTAACAAGTACGATTAGAGTCAAATCACAAATATAAAAGTATATTAACATGTGAAAACACTAGAAAATGAAAAGGCAAACTACATTTTAAACTATATAACAATTTAGAAAATAAACAACATATATGAAGCTAAAAAAAGTATTTAGAAAACACTTTTCGTCCAATTTCGTCCAATTCGTCCAAATTCCTTGCAAATTCATTAAATTGCTGGTAGTTTTTGACTGTATGAACAGATATAGGTTTCCCCTCCCTTTATCTCTTTTGTGGAGTCCATGTACTTGTCCAGGCACGCACACATACAGAAGGAATTTGTTGTTGTAATTGTGTTATTTTACATTGGGAATTGTAATTAGTTAATCACCATTATGAGGCTACAATTGCCCTGTCAAGCATGTTTCCACCAAATGGATTTGTTGAACTGTCTATTTATCTTACTATATCTTTTTTTTCTTTTTTTGAAGGATTTTGAGAATGCAATTTTGTGGGTTTTTTTCTCACCATCATAATATAGACACCAGCAAATCTAGTTAAATATTAAATATCGTCATGACGACATTTTTCTTCTGATGGCGTCTGCATCTTAATTCAGAGATTGCATCATTTGTATGATCTCTGTGAAATCCTCGGATTTCCTCGCAAAGCACTAAGTCTGTGTATCACTAAGGCTGTACTTACACTAGGCATAATTTTCCACTCTCCCCACTCCCATAAGGTTAGAAGTCGGAGTGTGCTTGTGTCATGATGCGATGGTTGGAAGAGAAGCCAGGCTATTTTTTGCTTTGTGGTTTATTGTTTTTGAGTTGTCTGAGAAGCACGGACACAAATATCCATTAAACACTGAACCTCTGCACCACAAAGCTGATCTCTTTACTACTGTGTTTGAAAAATGAGTTTCTCTTATCTAACACCACATCTCCTGCACTCAGCTGGGAACAACACTACATGCCAGTCATGCTCGAGCTCTGCCACAACACTTCCATCCATGCTGCGGACGGCAAAACACTCTGGGATCTCACTTAGTGTCATCTAGTGCGAATACGCCCGTAGAATCAGGTAGTGCATATAGTGATTCCAATTAAGGTTTTTGCATTTTGAAACTTTAAGCCAACCAATACATATTGGGATACTTTATAATATAACCATATATATGAAGGCTCATAACGTAAAGATTAGAAGTTTGCCCTTCTAATATTATAGGGGTATAATTGAGTCTATTGATTCAATAAATAAGTTTATGAGCTACAGATGCATTTAAAGAGATAAACAAAAATAAATATGATTCACAAACAAATAAATATTTATAAATGAACGCACAATCAACAAATATGTTTTTGTTTTGTTGATCTCATCAAGGGCTTTTGTGAATCTCTCACTGGAAGTTTGATCTCGTCCAGAGAGCCAGAGATCGACAAAATAGATAAGCTTTTCCCACTCCTAGTTAGCCAATCAGAATACGTGACCCGGTGTTATGAGAAATTCGGTTTCAGTTCGTGCACGTGTTTCAGGAAAACAACATTCTGTTTCAACTCTTTTAATATCTGGGAAACTAATGAATGCTTTCAGAAAGGTAAATGTTGTTGCAGCGAAAATTGTACATTTATTACAGCAATTTATAGTTTTGAGAATGTTTGGAATGAGTGTATTTACACATGCTGTTCACAAGTTTGTTCTTATCTAGTCTCAGGCTCAGACCTAACATCCACGGACCGTTGGCTAAAGGTCTGATGGCTTTGGTGTTTTTTTCATGGCAGGCACTTCAAGAATCCTGACGTTGTGATCTCCTTGGTTGAAAATTACTGAGTTGAACTGAGTGTTGCATTTGTTTTCTTTCCGCTCTGAAGCAAACTGCAGCTGTTTGATCGCGAAAAAGATGATTTTACTTGCGGTGTGCCCTCTTGATTCCAATATAGGCAATTGTTGTTCTGTTCTTGTAACTTTGTGATGTCTCTGACTCTTTTTTTTTTTTTTCCATGGCTACTTTGTTGCGCGCCTGTCAGTTAATGTGTTTTGAATATTCCACTCCAAAACAAGACGCTATGTGAAAAGACATGTGATGTTGTCATGGTTGTTTACCCCACGGACAGATGTTTACCAAAAAAAAGCTGGTAAAACCCACAGACCTTCCCTAAAGGTCTGGCTTCGTGAGACTAATTCAGCTGTTTCTGTTTCACATTACATTTATATGAAGATCATAAACTTAATAAATGAATTCAATAGACTCGATTATACCCCTATATCGTTAACACGTCCAATCACTTGCATGTTCTGCTGCTTTCTCCACACTCATGGCTGCAGTTTTGAAGACTCCACTTCAAATGAAACAACTTTTGACATTTTTAGGATATAGAAAAGTATCCAAATAACAGTTATGACCATATCAACAACCTAAATTATTTACAGTTTACGAAGAATAGTATTGCTGCATCCAGATAACAGTTTTAAATTGCTATTTTATTTTACCTTACTTAGATACTTTGTGTAGTATAGCCAATGTAATCGTCAGGGCAGCTTCTCAAAGAATCAGAGCATTGCATGTGTGTTACTATCTCCCATGATGTTGGCTAGAGCTCATTCATTCTGTTCCCAGTCTCACTTGTACAGTCACTTGTAAGAAATGATGGATTGATTAACATGTTTATGAAAGCTTGGTAAACAAAGTGCGTGCCCCAGTTGCACCGGTTAGGTTGCCTATTCAAGGGTTGTTTGTTTTGTGTAATGATCTCATTAAAGCGAGAGGTTTACTCTGATTCATTAATCACCCTGTTGCCTATCAGAGGAGCAGGCACTTTCTTAGGCTTTGTGATTCATCTGACTGGCAGTAATTGCTCACAGGACGGGCACTCCAGCCATTGACTTCAATTCTGTTTCATTACAGAAGAATTCCAGTGTTCATTAGCTTCAGAAGTCCTGCAATAAAACAAGACATGTTATTTGGCATTAAGTTGAAAAGGTGAATTTTTGATGGCGGCTGCAATTGAAGGCTACAGAAGCTCTGCTGTGATCCTAGCTTTTGAAGTTCCTGATGTTTGATGTGCCGCTCCAGACTACAATTGAGACTTTTATTTAGGCAGTTAGGTGTTTTGCAATGCTCTAGCAATTCCTGGGCTCCTGTCTGTGAAATCCTACCTTTGAATCTTTCACTTTGTCTGGCAAAGCACTTCTCTTAAAATTCAGAGCAGAATTCATTTTTGTCACATTGTCAGGAATCTTTAATTTCTCTGTCACACATTTACAACTTCAATTTCCACTGAAGACATGATCAATTTGAGTCAATGTGTTCAACCAATGAGAAATGTCCTTGGCAATTTAAATATGAGTGTGTTTTTCACTGAGTGTGAATTACGTTGCTATGTCCTTTAACCATCAGTTACTCGATGCTTATTTGTGCATTAGATTCAAAATGCTTATATTCAAAGCAGGGGATGTTGACAACACAGTTTCTGGTTCACATGCAGACAATTGATCTATTAGCTCTAGACGGTCAGCCTGACTGTCAGATATTCCTTTTTAAACTATCAGATCGCCCGGTTCCTCTAATGATCTACAGCAAAAAGTCCACCACCACCACTTCGCCATGCTATTATAGCTTACAGAACCTGAAGCCCTCCGTCAGACAGCTCGACTGGTATGCGTTTATTCACGCCAAATCCGTTTGCACATCTAAGGTTTAATTTATGCAAGTGTGCACTCGTGAAATAGCAGTTCAAACAGTACATTGGTCAGGTGCATGCATTAACCTGGGTACCACTTTTGACTTTGACTTTCATAGCTTTTATCACATTTTATAACTGAGCAACCAACCTTTCCAACTTACATGCAAGTTACTAAATAAAATTTGGAGGTCGATCAAGGACCATGCAACAGGTTCTAAAGTTGATTCCCACATTCAATTTTAGTATCACACCAAGGTCTCATTAACATTCGATTTGAAGCTGTTATTTTTTTGTGACGTGGTGTTTTCTGGTTTTGTCTAAACCAGCAGAATCTTCAGAGGGTTTAATCAACTTTTAAATTGATGCGTGGCTTTGGATTCTCCATTTGCTATCCAACAAGCACTGATCTTCTTTTGTATTAATAGATCAGATACTTCATTTACCGTTTTAGATTATTTTCCAATAATCTACTCTTTAGCTAGGCTTTTAAAAGCAAAATTTAATTAACTAATTAAATTAAATTAAATTAACTAAATTAATTTGAGCAAATTTAATTAACATGCAATGTTTTTAACTGTATGTCATCATAAAGTCATGTAGCAAATGGGAAAATTGCTATAAATACTGTCATATACGAAATTGTTTCTTCAATCTTGAGAAATTGCAGTTTAAATGCAAGACCCCTTCTGCACTAATCCATTTGTTTTTGTTGTTGAATTGTACTGTAATATCTCCCTGACAACTAAGATGTCAAACATAAACTGTCAACAGGATCTGCAGAGCAACTACGGGTCTGTTGCATTGATTCAGTGCTAGCTGTTATTCGATTGACTGTGGGGGGTGTAATCATTGCAGATGTGCCTCATCCGATAGCAGTGGCTCTGGACCACCGACTTAGAAGCCCCTCTTGCTATAGAAAGCATCTCTCAGCTTCTCATTGGCTCCCTTTTGTGTGGGTTTTACATTCTTAGAGTCCTGCCGACTATTCTGAATTGAAAGACAATGCCTATGTTCAACATTTAGATCTAAATCTTTGTAAATGCTTGTTAATCCTTATTTACAAAATCTTTTAAGACATCTTATATTTGTGTGTTTTAATTTTTTTCTTCATTTTTACTTGATATCATGCTTGATGGTACTACTCCCCTCTGATAGTGAATGCTTTTTGCAGTCATTTGCTGCTGGTCTTTTTTATTTTAATGAGCATGGCATTGACTTTGGACCATGGGAGGGATGCTGGAGATTAATTCTCAAGTGGTTTGCACTTGGGTCACAGTGACATGAATTATAAATTGGTCTGGTCTGAACATTCGGTTCATATTAGATGAAGGTTTCATCCTTTAATGTGAACATATGTAATTAAGACTGTCTGATCCCCTTGCCAGGAAGTTTAAAAGAAGTTGTGAAGATTGTGTACTAACAGCATCAGTGCAACTCTTCACATATCAAATGTTACCCAGAAGACATGTTAAAAGTTTGAAACCAAAATGAACATGTTTTAGATTTCCTTTTCTGTGACTGGAAAAAAAAATCTAATGAAAAAAATACACCAAACTAGTTCTCTGTTCATATAGTTCTCTGATGACATGTATTAATGGCTTTTTATTAATAAATAAGTGCTCGGTAAACCTGTATAAAACATATTTTTAATATTTGCACTTTAATGGACATTAACCCCATAAAGGATGTCCTATAGTATAAGTTTCACTACAATTGAGTCTGGAAATGGTTATTTTGACAGATCTGGCTTCAGCTAGATTACTTTTCTTGACAACACACATGTTGTTTTCTGAATTTTAGCAAAGCTGTACTTTGTATGCTTAAAGGGTTTCGCTGAAGCACATTGTAGTAATAACTCATCACCTCTTCCTTTTCTTATTTATCAATAACACTTATTTGACAAAATATAATCTTCATAGTTTATATAATGTATGCTTTGTTTGCTCTATTAAAGCTATTGTGTAGTATTGTGTTTTGTTCACACCAGACTTATAGAACAATCCGTTTAGATATCAAATACACAAAAAAAGAAAGATGTTTTTAGAAGAAAAAATTAAGATGAATCAAATTTTCAAGCATTATCACTTTTTCATTCACTAATAACTAATAGTATTATTGCATTATGGTTCATAAAAGGACAGGTCTACATGTTAATGCTATTTAAATGTCATTTAAATTTGCTTTCTGACCACACCTTCACCATGCAACCTGGAAAAATTTATTTAAAAGACTGAAATTACCTTCAAATTAACACATGATTGTTAATCTTTTTAACAGACTGCTAACAGTTATTGTACTTTTTTAAACATGTTTGACTGTGTTAAGAAAGAATACGTCTTATCTGGTTGAAATAGCATTTTTTCTAAATACCAACAAACAATTCAAATGGCAAGGACCCTAAACTGGCAGAACATGTCTTGCGATGCCTTATCCTGTGTCTGTTTTAGCTTTGCTTTGCCTCAGGCAGCCAGGCATGGTGCTGGCGACACCAAGGTTATGGATTCAATCCCTATGGGAAAGATGAACTGCTAGAAATGGGTCTCTTCAAAGCAATTTTAGTTGCCTTGAATAAAACCTCCCAAATCTGTCAAGTACATTTTTAAATCAATCCAAAAGTTTTTGGTACTTGCTGAAAATGTTTTTTCACAGCATCGTTGTAGCTGCTTTTATCGGTTCCTTATAATTGGAATGGCATCAGTGGGTTTCACACCACATGTAAGGATTGACTTTATCGTCTTCATCAAATAAAAACTTTCAGCTGAAGTGACAAGCATTTTTGCCACATTCACAGTCAAATTAAAGTTTGAGATCAAACCTCAGCCTGCCTCTCTCTTTCCTCCCACCTACAGCAGCGATCCGAGACTGTCGCTCACTAGGCTGCCTTAATCTCCAGCTCAGGGGATCTTGTCGTTGCCTGTTAGCAAATGTTTATCCCTCAGTGAACACCTGGTTGGTTTGTGAGTACGCCCACAGTGTTCCGCCATCCTACACCTGAGGAACATGCTTCGGATCGAGCTGCCACATTCTATTCCTGCTGCTGCGTGCAGTTTGTCACATTCAACATACTGATTAGCATAAGCCTCATTTAGTCATACTTTAATTAATCATTTCCAGGGCCTATTCCCAGCTGTGAAGAGTCATTAGATAGTAACGTTATAAAATGTAATCTTTAACTTGATGATATCCAAAGAGACCCTTGAAAAAGCTTTTCGAATATCATTAGTTACCATTATTCATTCGGTATTCCTGAAGGATCTCAAGTGGGTTGATTCAAGAGCAATGCTTTGTGTGTCTTATCAAAATCTGAAAAACAATGTGTAGAGTCTGATTGGATTTTTTTGCTGGTCATGTTACGGACGAGTCTAGGGAAATACATTTCTTAAGCAAATGAGAATAAAAAAACGGCAAGAAGTTTTCAGAGTTTGGACTCTATTGTTTGTATTCACTCCTCACCCTTTGCTCTCACTTTAAAGGACTCTTCCCTGCATTCACACCATATCCAGTATTGTCTGTGTGTTCCAATTCTTTTTGGCCTGCTGTATTTTTATTACAGGTGCTCCTTGTTTTTTCTGACTCCTCTGTTTCTGCTCTGTGTTGCACTATTTCCTCTGTTTTTATTCATTTAAAATCGTAATGATCTACAATAATTACATTTACTTTCACTTGTGCATTGTAAATTTATTTATTATTAGAAAGTGGTAAGGTTTATTTGTACTTTTAAAAACAGTTTGTAAATTTATTAATACGAGTTTTAAGTTAGTTATATACATTTTTCTCCAGTGTTACTCTTGTTACTCTAAAATATATTTTTTCTAAAACGTCTACTCAAGTTATCAGCATATCAAGAAAATACTTTTTTTTTGCATTTATGCCAACAAAATGTATTTTTAACTTTTTAAAAACTTTGTATTTTTTAATTGATAATGGACTTGTCACCTACTCTACAGAGCATAGGGGGATAGTGGGATGTGGCATCCCATATTGTTATATAGCCTTCAATAAGTTTTGTAATAAAAATATGCTGTCACAAGGCATGAAGTTAGGTGTCAGGCGTGTCTCATGTACTCCTGAAGTTAAACAACTTCTGACCAGTTAGATGACATCTAACTACTTAAGTACTTTATAATGTATAAGTTGCAGGTTTGCCTTTTTAGTCATGGCATAGATATTTTTTTACAGATCAGTGTCCAAAAAGGAGAAATAGATAGGCGTAATATCTACTTAGAAATTAGTAGGAAATACAATTCAAGAAATTGCATTAACTAACATCCATTTTGTTGTCTCAATCTAGTGCTGTAATCAATTGTTGTTACAACAAATTTCTCACCCCTAAACGACGTTTCTTTGGTGCAGTGATGGAAAAGAAGTGAAGTGAGATGAAAAGAAAAGGGCATACGTCTAAAGATGTGTTAAAAAAAGAATTGTTATTTTTGTGGAGCTTTGAGAATAATAACTGCATAGTAAAAAAAATCTACTTTTTGTTGACAAAAAATGAAAAAATGAAATCCTTTTGTCCTCTAAGGAAGCAACAAATTGACAAGATCATATTTTATTTATCCCCTGGAGCTCACAGGGTCAGCGGTCAGAATTTTCATCCAAGTTCAGCAGCTTTTTTCCACAGACCAGAGGCTTTGATGACCACTGGCATATTTAGAAACTGAATTGAACTGGTCTCATAGGCTTCCAGATCCATAATCTACCTCTGCCTGCATCAGCCTGTCAGGTGTCGTGAGAAGAAACGAGCCATTATGCATGCAGAAAGTAGTAACGAGTCTTTATTGAATATGTAATCATAAACAAGCCTGCAAGGTGAACAAAGACCCACAAGGGGAAAACATAGGACTTCCACTACCAAACGCTAAACAGAAACCTTACACTTTACAAATCCTTTGTACTAAACAGGACAAAATGGTAGCGTATACATAGAGACTGAGAATCAGCCAGTGAGGGACAGAAAGCAAATGGGATCTTATAAGGAAATAAGAAATAAGGGGAAACCAGGGGGTAGAAAACAGGATAGGAAAATATAGGAGTGGAAACCAGGTAGGAAAAAAGACACATTTGTGAGCCATAAGAAAACACGTACATCAAACACGACTGTCAGGAGAATGCAATTCGCAGGATTCATGGAACACGTGCCGATCGTGTGAGACAAACAGCAACACATGACCATAAGTAATAAAAATAAAAATAGAGAAAAAAAACAACCTATTCTCCAACTGACAAATCAGTTGGAGAAAATCTAAATTCTTTCACCAATCATGTGATCGGATAGCATGACTGGTGACACCAAAAAAATTAAACTCATAAAGAGTACAAAGGGTAGACTGGTTAATAAAAAAACAACAACAACAACAACTCACAAGTAGAACCCCTGGGAGAGAGATCAGGACAAAACTGGATGTGACATACATATATTATTCTCACATATATACTATATGTATTGTATTATTCTCAAAGCTCCACACAAAAGAAATACACACACACGCACACACACACACACACAGAAGAGTTATTTTTGCTAGATGTTACACAAGAAATAAAACAAGTATCACATTCAAAGAGCTATATAGAATACAAGCATTTTGAAGCTTTTTAGTCCGACTTTGAGCTTTGAGAGCTTTTAAAGGCAGTTACTCACTTGCTGTTAATTGATTTATTGAACATGGCCTCAGCACACCGGTCAATCAGATCATAGGAGCAGGGCTTGTTGAAGGGCTTCATTATTTACTTCTTAATTACTCTAGTAATTCTTGGTCTTGCTCCCTCTATTCGCTTTTTTTTTCAACACTGAACTAACCTTTACGAGATCCTCAGAGACGCAGACAGCACAAAAGTCTTTGTGCCTGGTTGCCGAAGGTTTATGAAGTAGACCAATCTCATTCTTTGCTCTTCCTAATCTTAATTAACTGCTCAACATCCAGGCTTTACTCTTATCAGCTTCAGGCTAATGTCGTCCGAGCTCTGGGATGCTGTTGTGCACTTTTAATTACCAACCTTGATAAGAGAGTAGAGTTCAAAATCTGTTTTGAACTCATACAATATCAGAAAGTATGTGTTTTATGGAGTCAAATGTGAAATACCTACAACATTTTTTTTTTTTTGAGAATGGACAGAGGTTTTGAAATTCAGTCTGGTTTCAGTCTGTACAGAGGGTTCTATTTTGTTAGGAACTTTTGTTTGTGTATTAATAGTTATAAATAGTAAAAAACTTTACTGGACATTAAAAACTAAACCTATAACATAAAATAAATAAATACTGTTTTCTTTAGGTCTTTCTGTCACAGCAACTGGTCCACTTTTTGTCCCCTTTTGAATGATTTGGTAAAAAAACATAATAAAATGAAAATTATTTGGACGACATGAATTCGAACCAGTGAAGGGTGCTTTTTAAGCTGAGGTAATAGTGTTTGAGAGACATCTTTTGAAGCAGTTGCAAGCCATGCTTGCTAATGTGTTCCTTGAAATCTTCAAATAAATAATGTAGCTCATAGTGATGAAGGATAAAAGAGATCAGAAACCCAATAAAGATGCTGGAGATGTAGACACTTCTACTTCAAAAGCATTTTCTTGGCCCTCTATTTCTTTTCCTTCAGTTTTGTGATCTGTTGTTAAGAAACATGTTGCTTGCTTCATACAATAAACCACTTTTGTCCGTCTTGTGCTTCTCTCTTCAGAAGGAGTGGATACTCAAGGATTGCCACCTGTTTCTGCAATAACCTTGCAGCTTCAAAGATGACATGTCCGTGATGCCTCTGTAAGTAGATTTCTCCTTTCGTACATGAACACTCTCGCCAAGATGTCATTATCTGAATGTCATGTGAGGAACAAAAGGATCTTTGAAGCACTTCAAAATTGCACGTTTTACACCAATGGGGTACAGATACTGATCTGAAACAATGTATAAAGATAGAATGCTGTCAGGGTGAAGCTAGAATTTGGTTAGAAACAGTTCAGAACAAGACACATTTTCCAGAATGAAGCGCTGTCAGGAGAGAACTTCAACCAGGTTCAAATTTTTATCTGTGATTTACATGTGTTTTCTCATTGACTTTTTGTTAGCTTTAAGAATAACTCATCCATCAAATGTTCAAAGTTGATTGACTGTATTAGCTGTATTGCAATGAACAAATTCTTATGAACAACCCCACGATGTCTGACTTGCTACATGGAAAGCAAGTGAATGATTTTAATATTCATCAGTCAGTTTTGATTTAACATTTTATTTTGAGTTTAATTTGATGCTTTATTCGTCTTGTCGCACAACAGCTTTTTGTTTGATTGTCAAGCAAGCTGTAGGTGGTCTTTTGTGGCTGTTGGAGCACAATAAGCCACTTGAGTAATTATCGTGAAAAAGCAATTTGTTCTAATGTATTTTCAACTAGCTCTAAAATGGGTTGAAAAGTGGAAAAGCTGAAAATTGTTAGAGCATATTTTGCTGGCCTATTTAGTGTTGATACACTTTAATGTTCAAATGATAATAATGAGCCACATTTGTAAAATAATCGCTTTCAATATTTTAAATGAACACTAAAAAGATAAACGTTTTTCTCGCAAATCAGATAAACACATTTTGACTATTGAAACACAAGTCCTTCCTCATTGGATTTATGATTTTTCATGCAACAAGTAAAAGCTGTATTACCAGCCAAATTATCATATTTATTCTAATAGAATAAAAAGGATCTTTTCAGGGTTTTTCCACATTGAAAAAGGATCTAAAGTCATTTCAAAAGGACCTGATGATATATTTAGGCTTTAGTTTTATTTCCTATTTGATATGTAAATTTCACCTGTTTAGTTCTTGAGTTTCAATGAAGACGAGAATGCTCCAGTCAAGTTTGAATGGAGATGTCTAGTGTTCTTAGAGAGTCTGCATGAGGTTTTCCTCCTATTCTCTTTTCTTCTTTTGTGTTTTTCACCCCTGCGCTCCTTCTGTCTCTTTGACCATGGATGAAGTCAGTGGGCCTTTCAAGTCAAATCCTTTTATTTTTTTACTCCGATACTGAGGGGTCTGAAAGGGAGATTTCTGGTGAAAGAACTAAGGTTTTCATTAAGAACTTTTTAGGGTCCTAATTAAAAGAGGCTGACGTTATAAATGAGATGTTCGTGCGCTAGTTAAAATTTGTTTTCTATAGGTGTGATATTTGACCAGAATTTTTTTTTATATACCGGTATCAGAGTGTAAAGCCAATGTTTGGCCTTTATTGTGTAAGTAAACATTACTATGAAGTTGATGTGTGACTGCATGGTCGTTAAGGTTAGGGTTAGAAAAGAAACTATGAAATCTATATAAAAAATATTTACTCTGCTTTTTGAGGAGTCATTGATATATTTTATTTTTACTAAAATTGGAATTGTCACATAATTGAAACAAATATTTCTATAACTATTTAGATTAGCAATGTCTTCCTGTTTAACTTCAAACAATAATTGCTATTGTTGAATAATGTTTAAGTACATTTGTAAAAAATATTGACATGATTTGCATCAGTCCTTCAACCAGGTTTAAGGGAGGGTAGTATGGCTACATTTCGCTTCTGACCCTACAACCTTCCCTGTTTTGTAAGCTCGTGTGAGACAAAGGGGTTACTTATTTTTCTTTACGAATGTAAAGAAGTAGGGCTACCTACATTGTCTTTGAAAATGGAGTGAGGGTTTAAACCTCAATAGAAACAAAGGGATATGGTGGATTTCTCTTTAGACACAGCATATCGTCGTATGTTGATGACATCATGATCAGAATGGCTACCAGAGTGGGAGGACACCCAAAAATGAAATTTTTCTAAATAATGATTTTACATTTACAACTATTTTACATGTGGCAAACATATATAAATGTGCTAGGATTCTTGTTCAGTCATAGCCCAAACAATTTATTTAGATTTTTGTGGAGATATGTAATAGTAGAATGAATGTGTTAAGCTGCAGACTTATATTTATATTAATGCATTCAACAGATGCTTTTGTCAAAAGCGAATTACAGAAGAGGAGAGACAATATACAGTTTGTTATACAAAATCTTATTCAGGTCACTCGTAGTAGAAATTGTATCAGCTGATCAATCCCCATTGCAGGAAGAAAAGAGGAATAATGGGGACTTTTTGTGTATTCATACCGATATTGCATTTCTTGGGTTTATATTATAAAACAGTGTTATACCTTGGAACTCAGCTTACATGCCTAAGAGGTAGTGGTAGTTAAAGGCCGAATGTTTAGGGTTAAGTAAGAGAAATGGAAATGTGTCTTTATTCAGCCTTAAACCCTTAGGGTACTGCATAGAAACAGACTAGCACATTGCATGGAAAATAAACGAAAATGAAAAATGCAATTAAAACTCTAGAAGTATTGAAGTCTGCCTGTGTTTTCTAGGACTCTTGAATAGTATTGATTTGCGCTTGAAAGGGAACTTCCTGTTTTCCCTTGGTGCTTTAAATCTGCTGTAATTTTTGGGATGTAGCATGAAGCTACCATAAAAACCTCTTTAGTGCCAAATTATACTAGTTCACCTCTTGTAGAAATGCATTATTAAACCCGAGAACATCTGAATGATTCAGCAACCTCTGGGCTTGTTTTGATTGATTTATTGGAACACTGGTTGTCTGAGGGAAGAAGATATGGTCTTTCCAAACACCAGGGTGTTAAGAATTAAGGCCACTTTCCACTTTCAAGAATCTCTGAAAGCCAGCCAAGGCTCGAAAACTCTCTGTCCCCAAGTACTTTGCAAATGTTTTTCTTCCTCTCTCCTTTGCTGTTTATATTTTTATTCTGCATTTCAACTTTTCATTCCTCCAATGACATTATTTTAGCAGCTGGTTTTAATAATTGTGTCTTTCTTGGAAGAGCGCTCTCGTTTCTATGTTTATGGTCTTCTGAGCATGTTTAGGGAGGCCAGAAGCCACTGCATTGTTTTAATTTCGACCCACACTGCTGTTTGCCGACATTGGGTTTGGAAGGACAATGAGCCGGAAGAAAACAAACCCTTTAATAATATGAATAGAATTAGAGCCTAGAATGGGACTACTCATCTGTAAGCTTGTTTTTAAGGGTCTGTGTGCCTCTCGAGCAAACGAAAAGATGTGCCACTATGCTTGGCAAATTACTACACACTTTTGTGGTCCAACCATGCTACATTAGTGAGCTTTAAGATGCTCTAGCTGTGCCCATTCACTAAACAAAGAGAGGGTCCCACTGGCAGATCCTTGGCTGGTCACACAGAGGAGCTATTCAAACTGGGCAGAAGGGCTGAACGTTACAGAGCTCAGCCAGAAGGCAGCCATAAGAGAATTGACTGCTTGCAGAACAAGCTCTTTCGTTGATCAAAGCAATCATGTTTAGCTTGACTACCCTCAGTCCAAGGATGCAGAAGATCTGTATGTTACAGTTTAGCTTTCTTGAATGAATGTGGCTGGTGCAGTTGAAAAAGGCAGATTTTGTTCAAGTAATCATAAGCAATTACCTTTTGTATGCAACTTTTTAACTAAATTTCCATAAAAAAGTTTAAGTTAAAAGCTGGTTGCACAAAAGTTGAGATTTTTATTCATAGAGAATAATCACATTGACTCCATGTTAACTGTACAGTGTCATTGTAGTAAACATTCTCCTCTGTCACTTGGAGGGACCGGTGTAATCAGTGCATTTTGCCGGGTCAAAAATACCAGGTGATTCAAAGATTTTGTTTAATGAAAATTATTGCTTTTTGAAAGTTTTTAATAGTGCAGCACTAGTATAGAAGGCTCAAATATTGATGCTATAACATAGGCATAATATGGGACCTTTTAATATGTCAGTTAAAACTAGGGGTTTCAAACTGAATCCCTGGTGGGCTGATGCCCTGCACCGTTTTGTTTTAACTTTGCTTCAACAGCCAGACCGGTATTATTTTATTTATATAAAACCTTAATTGGAGTGATCAGGTGTTTATATAAAGTCGTGACAAAAATGTGGATTGGGTTGTACCCGCGGGTTTTAGTTTTACACTCATTTAAACCAAAAGCTCAGAATGCATATAGTTACAAATTTAAAAATAAATACATTACTAGTTTGATGCCTCTCCATTTCCAGTATAAGAGAAAACGTGGGTTTATAATTTTCACATCCAACAGTCAACCAAGCTTTTATTATCCACCAAAATTTTATTCCTAATTCAAATAAGCAAACTAAATATTATAGTTACAGTCTCTAAATGCTGCTCAAAGTTTACATTTATGAAATGGTACTTGCATTTTTTTTGTGTTGCACAATGTAAACATTCACAGCCTCATGTACAATTCTTTTAAGCTGGTCTCTTATGGCTTGTTGGTGCGTAATTCATTTATTGAAAGTATATGACATCTCAATGGAAGAAGTTGGAAAAACTGAACTGGAGCCAGCGCTGGTGTTGTGAAAGCAGTCTGCCATAATTCTCGAACAACATTTTCTTTTTCATTGAGTCCAGCTCCCTCATAAATTAGAAGAAGGGAGTGATGATGGCAACCCCGAGCCCATAAATTGTATGTTGCTCTGAGGGTCATTAAGCCATATGGTCTGGTCCCACTAGATCTTTTATCATCTGCCTCGGTTCAGCGACTGTAAAACGGTGGCTAACGCTGTGTGTTTATTTCCCCATAACTAAAGATTAGCTGTCTGCAGCTCAGTAGTTCAGCTGATGCTTGCTGGGACTTGGTCAGCCACAAAAACATAAATCTACTCCTCAAATTTTGGCCTTTTATAGTGTGCTCACCTTTCCCTGCCTGTCTCATGTCTGACTTTCAGTTTATTTATGTTTCAGTCTGCAGCCTTATAGAGCTCCTATGAACTCCCAAAAACCAGCTTATGGAGATTGCCAACGACTTATTTGATCAACATTACATACATACTGTAGACAGATTTTGTTAAGCTCTGGTTTGACTGAACTAAATAATTAAATGCTGATATTAAATAAATAACATTGAAATAGTGTAATGTGTATTGTCAGTTGAGTTGGGTGGAGGGAATGAAAAGTGCTCTACAGCACAACTTGCACAACCGAAAACTCTGCTGGTCACAGGGCTCTGCTGAACTCGATGTAAGTGGACACAGCCTGGACATTTCTTTGCTTCCATGCAATTTGAATCCACAGCCTTTGGCAATGCAAGCACAATGCTCTACTTGTCAAGCTACTGGAAATTCTTCTCGCATTTAATATTGGTTATATAATTTTATATAATATAATTTATAAGTTCTATAATATATTATATATGTTTAAATGTGTTTTAAATGATTCCAAAGAATCGGATTTAGTTTAAGACATTTATAGAATGAAAGTGAAAAATAAACCCGATCTTTACAGCACCATTACAGTCATTTATCGTTGTCTTGATCCAACACGATTTTTGCTAGTCTTCACTCTATGTTCTAACCAACCAAAGCCATACGTAAGCTGCAGCTCATTCAAAATGCAGCAGCTAGATTGATCACACGAACTGCTGTCACAGAACATATCACTCCTGTTCTGTTTCGTCTGCTTAGTATCTTCTGTTACAGACGTACAAAACTCTCCATATTTTGACACCTACACACTTTTCAAAACTTATGGCAATTCAAATTCCTATTTTGTTCACTTCTTTTCCTCATCATCCATGTCTCTTGCTCTTATTAGACCAGGGGTGTCAAACTCAATTCCTGGAACCCGCTGCACAGTTTTGCTCCAACCTTAACTGAACACACCTGATTCCACTGATTAAGCTCCTCTGGGTTTGTTTGAAGCTACGAGTGTGTTGGAACAAAAACCTGCAAGGTCTGCAGCCCTCCAGGAATTGCGTTTGACACCCCTGTATTAGACCCTTTAAGTCATCTTTAGGCTCATGCGTGTTTACCTCAGCTGCCCCTTGCCTCTGGAACAAAATTCTTCCAGATGTATGGAAGTCCTGACCTGGAGAGTTTTAAATCCAGTGTTTCTGTGCAGACAGGCCTATTCTCTTTATTTATGTTTGTGCTATATTTTATGATTGTGCTTACTTTTGGTGTTGTTTTATATGCTCTGTACAGTGACCTTGAGTTTGTATGAAAGGCTATTAAATAAAATGCCATGTTATTATTTTATTATTATTATTATTATTATTATTACTAAATTTCACTTTTCAGAGAAATGTTGCCAAGGCTGTGAGCAAAACAGCAACTCTCCGATACTTAAACTCTTCAAGTTGTTCTGCAATTATTTCGTGTTGTGAAAGAGGGTTCTTTGCGGGCTTTCATTTTAGGTCATTATTCTGAAGTTAAACTCCCTATTCCCAAGGAAAAAAATTTAACCTATTTAGCCCCTTCACTTGTGTAATTATGATTTTTTTGACCTTTTTTGTTTATTATCTTTTTGTGTATCTTTTGTTCAACTGATTCCATTTTCAAATCTAGATTTCTTTTGGAAAAGAAAAGTGTTGCAATGCTCTTTGAAGACCTGAAACTGGGAGCAGTGTTTTTTGCATCATGGCATCACAAATGGTTAAATTCGAAAGAATTTAATGTGTCTTGAAGTTGGTTGAGCAAGAAAATGGGACGTGAACACTGCCAAATGGAGCTCAATATTTCTCAATATTGGACTGTTTGCCACTTCAATAGTTCTTTCTCTCAGGAGACCACATACATCATTCCTAGAATTTTGTGTGAGTAACAAAGTGAAACTAGCCATCAATAACTTGCACAATTGTGTTTTCCTCTTTAATGATTTATGAAGCGATTTAAGTTTTTTAACCCAATTGAAGAGCTGGGCTGTCTAGTTCATACTGATCCTGGCATTGGACAGCCTCCAGCAGCTTGCCTTCTTACTCTTTGATAAAGATGAAAAAAGACGGAAGCAGCAGGAGACAATGGATGGCTGTATCCTGTTATTTTAGTGTCCTATAATGAAAATGCCACTAAAGATCCCCTTTAATGTCAGATAAGCAGAAGAGATTGGAATTTCAATAAGCAAATTATTCTGCTCATTTATAGTCCACTTGATGATTTGTGTTTCTGTCTCGTACACCTGAAGCACAATAGCTCTGATTAACACTGTGTCTATGTGCAGTCACAGCGGTGGTGCAGGGGTGAGCTGAATGTGCTGTATTTTTTTTAGCTATGAAGGGGGCACATTGAGGCATTTCTTTCAGAAAGGAGTTTGATTTTCATAGACCCAGTAGTCCTTTAATCTGAGAGTATATTTAAATTGAGAGCTTCATTGAGTAAGCTCCAAATAGTTCTTCCCAAAGCTATTTCTTTTTTTTTTTTTTTTAATAGTACATTTATTATTATTATATTTATCAGGCTTATTGACTTCTTACATCTTGAAAATTGTATATACTTTTTTTACATTTGGTTTGCTTTGTTATGTGAGCTTTCCAGTAAAGCGAACCCTTAATTTCATTGCATTTTGAATATTTCACCACAAAAATGGCAAAGGCTTGAACAAGAAAGATTTTCAAAAATTTTTAAGAAAATTGAATCTGAAGCTGTTCCTGGATTTTTTTAAATTGCTTAAATAAAAAAAGATCTTAATTAAAAAAGAGTTTTATATTGTGCAATTTACTAATTATGAAATCTAAATAACAAAGGTGAGTTTTTTTCAGCATTTGTAGAATTCACCAACCGCTGTCATAAGTAATGTAAAGAATTTCAAGAAAGAGATAGCTTATTGATGGCATAATCCTGGCAAAGACAGAACCCGAGCACCTTACTGTAAAGTTAATATTTGATCCGTATTGTTTATTAACTTGATTTGTAAGCTCTACAATATTTAATTAGGTTTTGTCATTGAAAAATCTTGAACTGTCTTAAGGAACCTTTATAAAAACACTCTGACAACGGGGGAGATGTTGGTTGTATAGATCTATGATGGGAGTCACAGTTGATTGATTCATTCCTTCTAAATTGGTCTGTTCTCTGGAGCTCACTGGAGTTGCTAAGGTGTTCTGGGTTGTTGCTAGGGGGTTGAATTATGGTCAAGACAAATTGGTCTACAAATCTCTGACATTCTGATCATGTTTGTGACCCATGTACCTCATTTAATTTCAGTTTTATAATATCTTTTGAAATCTAGCCTCAGACAAATTTAATGAGTGTGTTCAGAGAGAAAAGGAATTTGTGTCTCTTGCACTAATTAAAATATCATTCAAACAAAACACAAGAGTATTGTAAAGAATAAACCACACAAGCAGCTTAATTAATCTATACACTAGTACAAATGAAATGCTATCCCCCACCCTGGACCTCGTTTTTACTTACCAATTTTTATTTAAACACTTTTCATTTCATTGTGTGTGGGAGGTTTCAAAAAAGAGGCAATTTGTATCTAACTGGAATAGACTGTGCTCTCCAGGACACTTCTATAACTTCGGGAAAGGCCTCTGTGATAAAAGACACATTGACCTTAGCTGTTTTGAGTTGGCACATAAATCTAAACTAATAAACTTGGTTTACAGATAAACTAATTAAAAGATTAATAAGGGGTTTATAAATTTATAAAAGTACCCAGGATCAGTTCAGAGTGAAGACTGTTAGACTAGATCATTCGCAATAGGTTTTATCCACCAGCTGTGTTTTATTTCCAGGAACAGACTTACAGTCATGACTCAAGACTCCACATGAAATTATGGAGGTAACCAATTAAACAAATCACTTCATGAAATGACTATATTATCTTCCTTCCAAGTTAAGACTAAGTCCGCAACTAAGTTTTCACTTTGTTCCTAGCTATAAAACATATTTTAAATGACAAGTCTAATGCGATTTAACTGATCTCGGGTATCACTGATATTATAGCTCATTGTATATCTTTTGACATGAATATAATAACAGATAATTGCGATGATTTTGACAAGCTGTCAACACAGACTGGGTCAACAAGGATTGACAACGAGGATTGGAATGACTATAATAAAGTATTAAAATAAAACTAAGATGTGGGAAATGTTAAAACAACTGTTTTAGTTGTTCTTTAAAATCGATGGATTTTAATTTTTATTTACATCACAGTATTTAGGTGATATTTCTACAATTTTTAAAGAATGTAGGAATCCCAGTAGCATTTAACGGTCAAGCGTTGGAACCACAAATGCAGGACTAATAATAAATAATCTACCTTCTTGAACTTGTTTAACATTATTGATGAGACCTATTGAGGGGTTATGATATCTGATGCTCAAATATAAAAAGAGCTACATATACATGTATATTGCCAATCCTATAAAATACAATCATTTAGAGGCCAATCTGTTGGTGAGACCATCTGAACTCAAAATGTGAACTGAAAATAGTATATTTGTTTGTTCTCTGGATACAGTACAAAAACACTCAATTCAAGTCAAGTAACTTTTTTTTCACAAAAAACTGGAATAAATGTAAAAATTTTCCTATACAAAACTTATTTTTATATATATGTATATATATATATATATATATATATATATATATATATATTTTTTTTTTTTTTTTTTTTTAATACTTTTCAATTTTACTCTATAAAGACAAAGACGAAATAGATAGATATCAGTGTTAATTCAACTAGATTTTACTGTGTAAAGTAAACAACTTTTGTAAAATGCGTTAGTTAGATGCATTTATAAAAAAAAAAACTATTGACATTGTACTGTGAACGGGAAACTTGTTTAAAAAAAATCATATAAACAACTGATCATCAAGAGAAAAACAGAATCATTCAAAAGGAGTTTTCTAAAGTAATTGCATTGACTATTTTTACATTGTAAATCACTAGTTGTCACTTACATGACTGCTTTAACTGAAATGAATGGAGCAGCCTGTCTGATTTGTACATGGAGCTAAAAATGGCACCTACTGAACACACGAAGACGACTAACTTTTATCGTTTACTGAAAGTATGTACATATCTATTAAAGTTCCCTTACTCTAAAATATCTCATCTACATGTTGATGCTTTTACTCTCACTTTTAACAATTTAATTTCATTTGGCTGAGCTGAAGAGACTTGTTCATACTGCATAAATCTTCTGACAATACACCCATCTGAGTGTTTTGATTTAAGTACCTCATAAAACATTCACTGCCTTAGAGAGTGATTGTTCTTGTAAAGTGTTTCAGTCACTCTTCACCGAGATTTCAACGTTAAATAGAGGTTTCCAGCCCTTGGTGGCTAGTGGTGAACCTCAAACTAACCGCTTTGTGGATCCATCTTGCCTGCTATAAAAGGCTGGCTCTAGTACTTGTGGTACAATGGTGCTCAGGATCTTCTGGCTTTCTCCGAGCCTTTTTAATATAAATAAAACATTTAAAAGCCGCTCATTAAGAGAGAACTCTCTGTTTTCATTACTTCCTGTGGTTACTACATATAGACAAGGCTTGCATGATCGTATAAAGCTCAAACAAGATTCTTTAAGATTAAATTTAATTGTACGCAACTGGCCAAAAGACAACAACTTAAAGGCCACCTGATATGTAAAATCGGCTTTTGGAAGGTTTGGGCATAAACATGATGTGTGAACAAACTCATGTTAGCCTTTTAAGAACAGTCGGCTCAGGGCCTTGTCAAATCATGTGAACATCAGGAAATCAAATACAATTTTCTGTACTAAAAACTGTAATTTTTTTTACAGATACTTTTGATTTATTTGAATTATTTTATTTTGTGAGATTTTAAAGCAAAAGTAGACTGCAATGGAGTTAACGACATCATTATGTTGAAGATCCCAGATGGATAATGCAAACAAGAAGATTCATGAAGTAATACAACATGATTTACTGCTGCTGCCATTTATGCGCTGAACATGCTGCATTAAAAGAGCACAAATCAAACATTTTAAAATCTAATTTCAATTTGAAATCATTACAACAGTAAGGTTGTGTTTTTTAGCTAAATTGGATACCAATGTAGTAGATATTACATAATGTAAAAAGAAGATACTTGAAGCACTTTAAGTTCTTCGATTGGAGGATAGGATCCTGAATGAAAGGATGCACAACAGAGAAATTTAGAACAAACTGCTTATGCAGAAAGTGTTATTTTTAGTAAATATTTAGTAAATTTAGTAAGTAAATTAGATTCAAAACAATAGTTTTAGTACCTTTCACCAGTTTCGTCAGGGATGTTTCCATAGATTTGTCTTTTTATGGCAGGGGCCTCAAACTCAATTCCCAGACAGCCGCAACCCTGTACAGGTTTGTTCCATATGTAAATGAACACACCTGATTCCACTCATTAAGCTCTTTTTGGCTTGTTTGAAACTGACGTGTTTCTTGACACAAGGTTGGGACAAAAACCCTCCAGGAATGTATGACTCGTACTGGTGTAATTTACATTTTATTACTACCTACATTATACAATATACACATTTGTTGTTTGTATGCTCCATTTTGTTTTGTAGTAAAATACCATGCATTAACATCCTATTTAGCCACATGTTGGGTATTATATGTTGGGCCACATGTCGCAGTTTGAATTTTTTTTACGTGTGAGACAAAAAAAAGAAAGATTAAGATTGATCCAAAAGTTCTTGTTGATATGGCATTAGGAGATTGCTTTGAACATTTTTATGACATCAAAATGAAATAAACACTTCCATTTTTTTGGTATTGTACCTTGTTGACAACTTAACTTGCTATTTTACCCGAGAGATTGGCAGCAGTGCTTGCAAACAAGTAATATCTAAAAACGTAATATTTTTCTGCTTGTCCAATATCTGTCACACAATATGCCAAGTCTCTCAGTAATTCTGTTAGAGTTTTCATTTTGGAGATTGCTCTGTGAGCGTGTGAATACAATCACTGGCAAGCCTCAGGAAGGGTGTATGTGTGGGTTAGTGCGTTGTGGATGTGGACTTTGCTTAGATCTGCCGATCAATTCCGTGTTCCTCAGCAGGGACCAGGAGAGGACGAGAAGAAAGTCAGAGAGCGAGAGACCCCAAAATGAAAGAAGCGACTTTGAGCTGAAGTGAGAAAAGAAAGAAGCTAGAGCTTTCTTAGAAGGTGGAGGTTCTCAAACAGCCAGCAATGGATTCTTAGAAAGGAATGGAGCAGAGAGGAGGGTCAGGAAAAGAGCCACAAAAGAGAGAAATCAGCTCAATAGTTTTATTGTTTTTTTCTGACTGGGTCTTTTTTCCTCAAGTGACTTCTTAACTTTTGCTTAAAAAATTAAATAAGAAAATGCACCGTGTGGAGAATAACCAGAATCTTAATTTGAAATTTGACCATCTTACATCCCTGGAGTGTAAATTCAAGGTTAGCCCAATCTCAAAGTTTTGAGCAAGTTTGAGACCTCCTGGAGTGTTTTGTAGAAACTCATTTGCATTATCAGACATTGGTCTATTATTTGATCCATTATTTATATAATATTTCCTGGCCTTGCTCATCATTTGTTTGTTGTTTTGAACAAAGATCTGGTTTGATGAGTTTTCCGATAGAAGATTAAATAGCTTTCACTCAGCAGGAGCATTAAAATACTCTTCCAGTTTTCAGGCTGCAAGCACAATTCAGAATATGGAACTACAAAATGATTGGCAATGATTTTATGGAGGGAGAAAACTTTAACTTTAACTATCTTTTTAACTTTAAACTATTTTAAATGTGTTTATTAGTGGTTCAGACTAAAATAGTTTGGTTTAATGCTCAGATCATGGAACTAACATTAATAAACATGTTTTAAACAAGTATCCTAAATATTCTTTCAATTTTCTTTATTTGTTTGATCACAATCACCTAACTAGCCATAATTCGGTTACAATTTGGTTCTTTTTCCCTAACTGAGATTGTGAGCTCAGAGTCCTGCTGGTTTGTTTGCCCCGCATCTAACATAAATAAGAGAAGCTCTCCCAAGGAGTCATTGTTTTTTGGTTTGAATGAGAAGTCTCGTCTTCTTAAAAACATCCGTATCCAAACATTCTTTCATATCGGCTTATAACTACATACTGTGAGAATAACGAGTAGAAACCAGGGAAACAATCACCCTCCAAATGTATTTCCTTCTTAATCTCTTCATTGGCCTTTTACCAGCTCTTGCTTAAAATAGTACACTGCAAAAAATGGAATCTAAGCAAAGCTGAAAATGCTTAAAATGATATAGAAAATCTTGATTTTCTTATTTTAGGAAGAATTTTCTAATTTAATTTCTAAGACCTTATGGGTGTAGATTATTTAGCTTATTTTGATAAAATATCACTTTTCTTGAGGAGAAAAAAATGCTTATTCTGGTCATTTATTTTCTTAAATTAAGAAACTTTGATTTTGCCATTGATCTTAAAACAAGAAATTTTGACTCAACATATTCTTATTTCAAGAATATTATTGATATCTTATTTTAAGATAGCAATATTAAATACTGGTAAAATCACGCAATTTGGAACAAAAAAAAAATCTTAAATCTAGTTCTAGTCTTCTTAGAGCAAGTAAAATATCTGACAATAGGGTAAGAACATTTGAATTCTTGAAATAAGACTCAAATGCTTGTGAAAAGAACCAAGAAAAAGAATCACACCATAAATAAATCATTAATACCCCAAAACCTAATACCCCATCCAGTTGTGAACGAACTTTGATGGAAGAGATCTGACTCTTCCTAGATAAAGTAAAAGAATCTGTCAAGAGGGTAAGCAAAGTTGACTTGGTAAGAATTCTTAAAATTAGCAAACATTTCTAGCTGATAACAAATGTTCCTAGTTTTAAGACAGATTTTCTAGTTATAAGAAAAGTAGTGACTAGGTTAAAGTTGAAATGTTCACGTTTCAGAAGCGTTTCACAGCTTGGAAAGACTTTCTTTGAGAGATTTTGTCTATTTTTAAGATCCAACAGCGTTTGTTATCAGCTAGAAATTTTAAGAATACTTGCTAAGTTAAATTTGCTTACCCCATTGGCAAATTTTTTTTTGCTTGATCTAATAAGTAAATAAAGCAAGTTGAATGGTAGGCAGAGTAGTATTATATATTGATATCAGTTTAAGAGACTAATATAACATATTAAAACAGCTTCAAATCAGATACTCTCATGCTTCTAATTCACTAGCCGACTGAAATCGTTTCTTGTTTTGTAATCAGTTAAAGAAAATACAATTTGAAGAATAAAATACCTTTAAAAAGTACTTTGCTTGGAATGGGCATGAACACTCTGAGAAATATTTTAGGATTTGTCTGTGTTTAACACTCATCTCAATCATTTCGATTAAAATCAATGTGATTGGAAACATACTATTATCCCATCTTAGCACATCATATCATTAATCAAAGACTATCTAAAAGATAACTTTTATAGAAATCTCCTTTTTTATTTTAACATCTTCACAATCTCTGACTGGCTCATAGATGACTGAAAAAAATATTATGTGTCACATTTAGCCCTGAGAAAGCCCAGATGAGACCTCGCTTAAGTTTTTAAGGGTCTTCTGGAAAAGTCCCTGAAATGATCATTAGAACCTTTTTTTTTTTTTTTTAAATCAATCATACCTTCACAAGCTGGCAGATTCAAACAAAAAAAATTCAACCTTCAGTTGCTAAGTTAAATTTGCTTACCCCATTGGCAGATTTTTTTTTTCTTGATCTAATAAGTGTTTATCGATATTTGAGTTTTTTGTTCCCAGAGTGCATTTTTTGCAGCATAAACGGGTGAAGTATACATATATAGACGTCTTGGTTTTGCAAGTAAATGTGTTCTTGAGGCTGATGTAGAGTCTTACCCCATTGTGTTTGTATTGTAAACACTATTGTTTGTCCTGGAGTCCCACAAACACGAAGGTCACGTAACAAACATTTGACTATTGTTCTAGAACAAGCCCTTTAAACTTGGTATCACTTCAAAGGTTTGTTGTTCCTTTAAAAACTAAATAAATAAATAGTTTTCAGGAAAACTAGCTTTTGTAGAAAAAAGCGTGTCTAACTCAAGCTGTGTTTTGGAACATGCAACTGTAGGTAGTCCATGAGTTCAAGCCAGCTTTGACTAGCTTAAACCAGCTGTCTTATTTCCGAATGCAACTGGAGCGGCTCATGCTGTATTTTGTACTAGGTATCTCAGCTGCTTTTACACCTTTGAGTCAGCACAGAGAGGACACTGGTCATAGTAATTTCAACAAACTATGGCTAATTCCCTCCTTAAACTCCCCCTTAAACCCACCTCGCTTCTACGGAAGAGCAATATAAACCACACCGTTTCCAGATTAATACTTATGTATTGATTTCATTTGCGATTGTATTGCACATTAAACTTTGTAATGGTCAGAACATTTTTTTTACTTTTCTTTTCTCATGATGGTCTACACACTCCCCAGACACAGACGGACAACATGTTGTTTAGTTTTGCTTGTGTCTAATTGAGTAAAACAGGGATATAACATGCTAAAGATGAAAGTATATGTCCTTGTTAAAATCAACTAGAAATAACTCCAGAGCTTCACGAGTAACAGATGAAGTTATAAACTCACAAAAGTGGTTCTGTCCCACAAAGGCAAAAATTCTCTAAGCAGAACCTTCTCTCTCACTGTCCCTGGCTGGTGGAAAAAACTCCTGATCCAGTCAGGAGAGCAGCAACACTAACAGCTTTCAAAACGCAACTGAACACTTACTATTAAAAAATCTTTTTTTTTCTCTTCTCTCATTATTTTCTTCCTGCTATGGTTGATTGATCAGTTGATACAACCTTTATTATGAGCGAGCTGAGACTTTGACCGCGAAATAAATTGCATAAATTGTCTCTCCCCTACTATAAGTCACATTGGACAAAAGCGTCTGCCAAATGCATAAATGTAAATGTAAAAGAATCCAACTCTGATACGTTTGCACACAGTTTTTGTTGTTGTTTTTTCATCTTGTCTTTAAATAAGGCAAGTTGAATGGTAGGCATAGTAGTATTATATATATTGATATCAGTTTAAGAGACTAATATAACATATTAAAACAGCTTCAAATCAGATACTCTCATGCTTCTAATTCACTAGCCGACTGAAATCGTTTCTTGTTTTGTAATAAGTTAAAGAAAATACAATTTGAAGAATAAAATACCTTTAAAAAGGACTTTGCTTGGAATGGGCATGAACACTCGGGAGAAATATTTTAGGGTTTGTCTGTGTTTAACACTCATCTAAATCATTTCGATTAAAACAACTCAAAGCAATGTGATTGGAAACATACTATTATCCCATCTTTGCACATCATATCATTAATCAATGACTATCAAAAAGATAACTTTTATAGAAATCTCCTTTTTTATTTTAACATCTTCACAATCTCTGACTGGCTCATAGATGACTGAAAAAAAATTATGTGTCAGATTTAGCCCTGAGAAAGCACAGACGAGACCTCGTTTAAGTTTTGAAAGGACTTCTGGAAAAGTCCTTGAAATGATCATTAGAACCTTTTTTTTTTTTTTTTTTCAAATCAATCATACCTTCGCAAGCTGGCAGATTTTAAACTGCTTCAGACTAAAAAAAATTCAACCTTCAGTTGGTATAGTTTACGAGGGTCAAAACAATTATGTCAGAAGAGCTCAAGTTTACATGGCCAAATCGGTCAAAAAGAGTTTACCTTGTTGGCTGACTGTACATGAAGACAATACAGCTTTATGGGGTTAAAGTCATTGCTAAACTATCCTAATTCACTAAATTCAATTGACCGCAAGAGCAGAATAGATGGGCGTATGTGTTTGTGCAGTGAGCAAACGGACTTAGAACAGATTTACAAATAGGAAGTATTTTTAATGCTTGGATGATGTTGTAAAACACTTTTTGGAGAGTCGTATTCACTGTTTATGTTACAAAAACCTGATTCTAAAATAAAAGAAAACCTCAGAAAAAAATCAAGTTTTATCCACCATTAAAGTTTCAGGTCACATTTTCATGATCTTCACTCTGACTCCCATTCAAAGTGACAGCTTTCAAATAATCTTCTGCCACTAAAATGCCATCTAGCCACAGGAGCCGAAGTTGAGTTGCTCACTCTCACTCTTACACAGAACCAAGTGGCGCCATATAATATCATAGAAACGTGCAGAGGATGAATGAGTAGCAGTTGATTGTCTCTCTCTACCTGCGATAAAAGCTCACAGCTAGATTGAAACTCCATGAGAGACAAATCCATTAGATCTCGACAGGAGCATTGCCTCATACTGCAGCGTCACGTCTAAAAGCCCAAAGGTTACTCTTTCTGGAGATGACCTGCATGGATGGCTTTTCAGAGAGTTATTTACTGCTGCCTTGTGCTATTAATCACAAAGTACCAATGGTACAACTTCGAAGTTCGAGGAAAGATTGATTACAGGGTCTTTGTGGTTGCTTAGTCTCAAATTACCTGACGTGTCTTAGTTTTTTTTTTTTTTTGATTACACTGATTTGTCAATAGCCACAAGGTGGTTTGTTTCCTTCTCTGCTGGTTGTATTTGGAGTGATTCAGACAGGCTAACTGATTGAACTTACTCTGCCAATTGGCTTTCCCTGGCGGACACCTCTATCTAATGGGATCAGACCTGGACTGGTCTTTTTTTTACACACATAACCAGATCTTTCAGGGCAGTTATTTGATATGCCACTCACTCACCTTCAGGATCCTTGGGTAATTTGCTGTAAATCAAACAAACATGTTTCGAGACATACCAGTATTTGTAACTAAGATTTCACTCTGGTATAATTATATAACAGAATGTGAAATTGTTTTTAAAGGGGCCCTATTATGACCTTTTCAAAGCATTTATAATAAATGTTGAACCCCTCTACACTAGCAATGCGCCCTTTTATGAAGTTCAAAAATGCTCAATTTAAACAGCATCTTTAAATCACCTTGTACCCTCCCACAGCAAACCGTATGTCAAGCCCAGTTCAGAGCAAACCATTCCTGGAAAGTTTTTTCCCTGCAGCACAAAATCTATTGGTTACCCAAGTAAAATTCTGACCTTCGATCAATCAAACCAACCAAACTTTTTCGATGTTGACATTGTTGTGGTCTCTCTTAAACCTCCTGGTCAGTTTTTTTCTTTTCTTTTTTTAAGTCTCCTTTTAAGTACGCTAACCATTTATGCAACACACATTTACATAACATAAAAGCATTTTACAGGTAACAAAACAAACATACATTTTAGAAAGCACATTTTACATGTTAAAAACACGTTTACAAATTCGAAACACATGAAAACAGAAAGGTTAGGTACCATTGAGAACTGAAAACTTGGCACTGATTGGGCGAGACTTCGGTCAGTCAAACTGTTGAGGAAGTGACATCTGACAGTCTGTCAGAGGGGTGTGTAAAAATGTACGTTTGTATTGTAACTTGTAAAATTCTTTCACGTAATGTAAATACCATATCGATTACGGTGTATACGGGTTGCATTGGTGGATAGTCTGAATGGTTAGAGGGTAGGTTTATCAGAATCAGAATGATGTTGTTAGTCTTTGTCTGAGAATGTTGATTAATTTTTTGTTCTTTACCCCATCTTCCCTCATTCAGAGTACCTGCCTGACTCGTTAGTGCGCACCGGTTTCCGTTGTGCATTGATTAGCTTTCCTTCTTATCCTTCCTCTTCTGACTTCTCTGTGTCAGACGATTATAATCTTTGCCTTCCAGTCTGTCAAGCTGAGCCGGATCGGATCTGCTTGTTCCGAAAACTTGAAACTTGTTTTTGGAGTTTTGGGTTCTGATTATTAAAGACTCTCAGTTTCTCTTGCAATTGGGTCCGCCTGTGCTTTTTCACTGCACCTAACAGATGTTTAATGCCAAGTCTAGTTTATCTCTTATGAGTGGAAAAAAGGTCCTCATGCAGTTAAGAGCTCCTGGAAAAGGAACAAACAATTACACAAATATCCATAAATAAATGTGAATACAACTTCAGTGGAAACTTTTGATAGAAATCTCAATGGTACTTGTATTGAGTTAATACGTCTGAGGGAAATTCATAGAAGACTGCATCTGTTGTTTGTTTTAACCTATTGGCTAGTTAGAACAAAATGTTCTCCTCTATACATTTATAGGCTACTATAATTGTAAATTTATACTGAGTCCATTTTGTCATGTTTGTTTTTTCACAGTGTAAAAAATATAACCACTGCGTTGTTATGTGTGCCTTAAAAAGGATAATTATTCCGTGTTCGCTAATCTGCCTTCAAGTTGAGGAGCCTAACATTGAAAAATAACTCATCTACCAACATAATAATAAACAGAAACAGAAACAAACGTGGAAGGGCCAGTTATTAGTAACAATCTCAGTTTGTTGTTACTTGAACTAGGTTATTATCAACAACAAGTAAAGTTAAGTAAAAAATGAAATGGTCTTGAAGGGATTTTTTCTATGTAATCTTCAGATGTTGAGTTATTTATTCAACTTTATTATTAGCTTGATGTGATGCACTCAATTTAATACAGCCACCCTCATAGTTACAAGTTCCATGCAAAAAATTACTTTCACTTGTTCATATGCATTCGTTCTTAAGAGTGATTTAAAAAATGTTAAGTACCATGAAATATTTTTCAGACTGTAAGGAAATAAATGCCAGTATTAAACAAACATGAAAAAGCGTGAATGCGTTTTGTCCATGCCTGTTTAAAAGTGTGATTGCGCCTGCATTCCTTGTATCTATGTTGTAGATATTATTGTGTTACTGTACTCTAATTTATATTATGTTTTTTTAGCTGTCTAGTGGGTATTCATCATTTATAGCGTCTTGAAATCTATTGAATTATCAATTCAACTCCCAGGGACGCTACCAGGCTTTATCCAGCTTCAAACAAGTTGCTCATATTATTAACAGAACTGTTAACTTTAACTACTGGTCAACAGAGGGACTGAGGACCTGTGTTCAATACCGTGATCTTCAAGGGTTCTTGTCGTTTTTCACAAAGTTAAAAGAAGTCCCAACAACTGAAGTCTCGAAAGGGTCAGCAGGACAGGGAAATTTATGGCTCTTTCAGTAGAGTGGCAGCATAAACATTCTTCTTTAATCAGGGTTTTATAACCCAGCTCTAAAAGCTTTTGTCTCTTTATCTTTTCCTTCAGTTTTGTCCTCTAAACTCTCATCTTGCGCTCTGTGTTTGAGCCATCAGTTTCTGACCTCTTGGCCTGCGACGCTTTTCCAAAGAGTAGCACTTTATTAGTAGATATGCTGGTGGAGAGTGGAGGAAAGCACTTTTGTGCAAGCGCATCACAAGTCCCAGCTCTGGCTTTTATGCTGACGTGTTTCCCTCATCACTTCATTGTCTCTGCAAAAAGCTCCTGATGTGTTTGTGCCCTCTGAACTTTGCCTCTTGGGGTTGTTACTTCAGGACTATTAACCTTTACAGATTTACAACACCTATACAATGTCGAATACCATGGTATTTGGTCTTAACCTGAAGGTCCAGCCTTATGGAACACTCCTTATTCTGTAGAAGATTATCTCTGGGAAGATTTTTTGTAAAGAATGCACATTTCTTCTCAGAATAAATGTATTCTTAAATGAATGCATTTTTCCTTAAAGGAACATTGTACATATATCTCCTCACAAGTTAATAAGTAGTCTATTACTATTTTGTAGTCAGTCCATTCAACTCTTTCTAGGTATAAGTTTGGGAATTTGAAGCATAGCTTACCATAGATTATAGATTCCAGATGCCATCAATAGCGTTGTAATCCCATAAATAGTAACTAAATGATCAGTGTTGTAGTAAAAACAATGGAATGTTAAACGTCAAACATTTTTGAGATTATATTATGAATGCCTATATTCTGTTTGTTGTTCCATCAAAGTTTGTACAAATACGTCAATGCTTCAATGAAAGGTGGCACACCTTTCTTCAATGTGCGATCAACAAATTTGCAGTGGTAGAAAAATATTGTCTTAACAATGTCTTTTAACAAAGATCTCTGGTTTCTATCCGCTGCATTATTAGAAGAAAAAACACAAAAAATAATCTTGTTTGGGACGTTGTAGAAGCTCTGCATTATAGCCCTGTGATTGCTGCACCACTGAAGATTTATACTGTTATATCAGATCAGAATATAGAGAATGGATGAACAAAATGGTAATGTACTTCTTACCTTGAAGGGAGATAAATTTTAAATGACTACGATTTTATAGAAGTGGAATCTTCCTTTAAGCTGCATGTGTCAAACTGAATCCTTGGCGGGCCTGATTACCCCAATAGATTTTTTTGTACTTCTGCTAAAATCTCAGTTGCAAATTCGCTTCCAGTTTGTGCTTTTAGATGATAGTTTTTTTCTGAAATGATCACATGTAAGTGTTACTGGAATAAGATTTGTATTATTACCATTTTTTTGTCATATTTGATATTTGATCTATATCTCAAACTAGTTTTTTTTAACTGAATTCTAAAAGTTGTACGTTCCTCCGTCATGAATGTGCAACATCGCTATCCTGTTGCTTTCCATTGTGTGATAATTTGTTGTGATTCAATTCGTCAATGTTAGATCCATACTTTTCCTCAAGACAAGGATTCTAGTATAAAACTTCATTTCGGTCACATCTGTTGAAGCGAATGAAAAGAACAACTTCTGGTGGTAAACTGGTTGTTGAAATACAACTGACATGGAATGCAGAAGTAGTCGATCATAGAGGATGCCTGTCTTTTGAAGCACGTACAACATTGCTCCAAAACTGTGCAGGGTGCAAACTTCCCAAATGCATTTTGATTATATGTAAAAATTATCACCATGGAACTGCTTGCACACTTAACGTCAACAAACAACTGTTGTAAAATAGTAATAACTGTGCATTCCTTCATGATACCAGAAAAAACTCAGGTCAGACAACCCATTGAATTCAAACAGATCTTCAGACCTGCTAAAGTAACCTGACTGCATTTCATAGACTGGTCTCCATTGCTCGGGCCCCCCTTCTCTCTCAGCTCACGCTTACAAGTGATAGCTGCACCAATATTCACACAAGTTCAGTTTTCTTTTCTGTCTCATCAGAGAACACCCACCATTTTGGCTTGTCTTTCCGCTTCAGCCATTCCTTCACTTGTAACTTTGTTTATCTTTTTGAAAGTGGAAGGAGACTGTGTTATGAATGAAAAGGAGCCACATTTTGCATTTCTTTTTGTGTGTTACTACCCAAACAAGAAGTTTCATACTGCCTCTTGGAAGCAATGACTAATGTGTAATTGAAGCAATTGTGAGTACCACCTGACTGACTGAAGTCAAATAACTCCTTATAGAACTTGCAACCTCTTAATTTGACATCTGACCAATATAACTGCTCAGGTTTTGAAGTCATAGTTTCAATTCCAGACCCTTTTCAACTTTTTGAGCTCTGAGCCAATGAATCCCCATCTAACATAACATACCTTAACCTACAAAGAGACGACGTGAGCTCCTAATGCAATCTGATAGTGTCTGTGTGCATGGACGCTTGAGATGATGTGTAACCCTGGGCTATCTGTGATAGATGCGTACAGTATTACAGACTAGAGGGGAACTGGAGAAAACTGTGTCACCTGATGCAGCTGGATGTGGCGAGACGGTGAGGATGTGATAGCGACTGACACCAGTTAAGATTGCAAGATGGCCTGTTTTGCCACAATCTCACAATGGGTTTGACCACCCACATGGTTTTTTTCAGGGTAGGTTCCTAGAGTAAAATAAGTTAAGGGATATAAAAATATGATGTAAAAATAATGGGATATAAAATAAACTGTAAAATTGATCTCCATTTAAAAGGTTTTAACTGAAGGAGATTAAAAAACGTTTATTTTGATAGACACATAAAATAAAGTGTATCCAAAATGTATCCAATATTGTATGTAAAATACTATTATTATGTAGTAGGCTTTCACATAGTTCACATGCATTTTTGAAAATGCTTTCCCAGTTTTTTTTTTTTTAAGTAATTACACCCATTTACATTTAGGAAAACGTATACTTCACCAACAATTTTAACCATAGAATAGCTGAGCAAAGCACCTTTATTTCAGCCTCTACAGTGTAAAATATTCTAATTTGAAACCTCACTGAGAGAAAGGGTTTCATTTAGTCATCAAATTTGAGATTGTGTGGGGCAACCTCTCGCTATGGAGTATCTACCTTTGTAAATTGAGGTGATGCTGAGCGCTAGATTGCGTTCTGTGATCTACTGGCTGAAAAAAAAAGATTTATGCCACAGCCTGGGTTAATCACAGTTGTAACCTAATCAAAGGCAGAAGACATCCTCTGATCAGCTTTAATAAAACGGTTAGGAGGCCATCGACACCCTGTCATTGTTGAGCTAAATTTAAAAGTTCTAAACCAAATCAACATCTATTTCTGACTTGTCTTTGGTCAGAGCTGGACTTTAGCAATTATTGTGGGTACTTCCAATCCAACTGTGCTTTAACTAGAGTTTGTAAAATGTTAAACATTCTAGATAATACTCTGTTGAGGCTCTTTCAAAGAGAACCTGCTTCACTGTACATTACACTTGTACAGTGTTATGGGTTTGTATTTCTACATTCTTGGATGTTGTTTGCAGTTATTTATGTTTAGTTTGCACTCTCTCCCTATATCCATACATTCCCTGTCTATCCTGTTGCTATTCCTAATGAGCTTCTCAGGCCCTGTCTTCAAATCTCATTTTGTACTAAAGCTTTCAGTCTTAGCCAGCTGACCTGATGTCATAACTGTTCCACCGGTCACAGATTCTGGATAACTCTTCTTTAAAAGATGACTGTTTACCTGGAGGAGTTCAGGAAATTGGGCTGGCCTTGTGTGTTGTGTTGTTTCATTCCACCTTGAAGTTATTGTCAAGAGAGTTCGTAGCTCTGATATTCTGCTAAAGCTCATGCTTCTGAGCATTAGGGTTTTTACAAATTCGGTGTTAGGTGTCATACTGCAGAAAGAATATTGCAGCACTGTTTTCAATAGCTGTAAGTTTGATGAAGATCAGAGCACATTTTATGACTAATTCATGCAAAACCTCTTGTGATACTAAATGATTCACATACTTTTTCTTACAACTATACACATAATCTGAGAGAAAAAAAATGAACTCTATCCAGAGTAGTACACTCTAACAAATAACACTCGCACTGAATTAAAATATCGGAGGTTTTCCTCTAAACCACCAATTATTAACCGAAACTTATAGTGTATGTAATAAATGTTTGTTTTCCATTATAAAAAAAAATTCACAACTCTATATTTATCCAGCGCAATATAATAACTGGCTTTAACTTGATTTAGATTGATGGTTCAAATTGAGGAGCTCAGTAAATTTATCACTCTAGATTTTACTGTGTCTAAAGTATACTTGCAGATGATGTCACTCATCTTGATACACTACACTGCAAAAAATGAATTCTAAGCAAAGCTGAAAATGCTTAAAATTAGATTGAAAATCTTGATTTTCTTATTTTAGGAAGAATTTTCTCATTTAAAACTTTGGGTATAGATTACTTAGCTTATTTTGAGAAAATAACACTCATATTTTCTTGAGGAGAAAAAAAATCATTTATTTTCTTGAATTAAGAAACTATGTGAAACAAGTTGCCGATTTTCCACTTATCTTAAAACAAGAATTTTTGACTCAACATATTTTTATATCAAGAATGCTATTGATATTTTATTTTAAGAAATCAATATTAAATACTGGTTAAAACATGCATCTTGGATCAAGAAAAAAAATCTTAAATCTAGTTCTAGTCTAGAGCAAGTAAAATATCTGACAATGGGGTAAGAACATTTGATTTCTTGAAATAAGACTCAAATGTTTGTGAAAGGAAAAGAAGAAAAAGGATCTACACCGTAAATAAATCACCAATACCCCAAACCTTAATACCCCATCCAGGTGTGATCTAACTTTGATGGAAGAGATGTGTACTTCAAATAAGCACTCTTGAAACAAGAAAAAAAGAGAGCTGAAGCCTCTGGTGACGGGGGTTTGAATCCAGCTCTGGTCCTTCAGCGATCTTCTCCCAGATCTCTATTGTCTTTGGCTGAACATTGAGACAAACACCTTTTACTTTGAAGAAAAAGCAAGATTGTTAAACATTGCTGTGTTTTCAACTGTAATAATAGATCACATAAAGAAAAACACCTTTTGGACTACAATCTAGCGAAAGTTTAGGAAAATCAGAATGCTCAGATGAAGAACATAGAAGAAAATAAAAGATTAAGTGGGTGGTTAGGGAGTGCACGTCTGTTAGAATTGGGAAGAAAAACATTTGAATATTTTTAGAAACGATTACGCTTTAAAAAGTACTATTTGTAAAGTGTTCTTTTAAATTATGCGTATAGTCATTAGACAAGGAAAAAATTGATTAGTGTGCAGTTTGGTCAGGTTTAATATGAGAAAAGACGATCAAGGCAATGATTATTACTTATTAAGGAAATCTGTTTTGTTCAGAGCTGTGAAGAAATATACAATTTTAAGAGGAAAATATATTTCTATAAAGATTAACTTGTTTGTTTACTGGATGTCCTTCCTCTCTTGGTTTTCTCTGTACAGCTGAGCATATGTTGGGCAACATGATGTGTTAAACTAATTTAATCTCTTAGGTTAGCAATGAGCTCAGCTGATGAAGTCTATTTCAAATGACACACATCCACCTCTTCACTCAGTCTGGTGTAATGTAGTTTGGTATTTCAATGCTGATCCTATTGTTCATTTTTGTAGTTTTGACTGATTACTTTATGTAACTATGGGTGTTTATGCCGCCTTTAAAATTAATTTTAAATGTGTATGTATTTTTTATGTTCTTCTGTAGTTGTACTTGAATGCCCTCACTTTTTAAAATCTAGTTTGTTTTCTTTTGCTTTCTAATTTCTCTAATTAATCAGAACACTATTCAATGTTGATCCTAGGCCCTTTCCATCTGGGACCTAATGTGCAGATTAAACTGTCTCTCTGCCAGACAACAGCATCTCAATTGGCCATCAAATGAAGCAACTCAAAACTAGGATAATGATGGTTGGGGGTTGACCTGATATTTAGTCTAAAAAAAACACTGGCTGGCCAACCATCAAGAATGTACTCTGTAGTGATCACTTGTATAGTCCATCAATGATGCAGCCTAATTCTGACATTAAGCAAACCAAAACCTTGTCTATGTATGTAAAAGTATCACACTAGAAATCGATTTTAAAACAGGTTTAAAACAAAGGTTTAAAACAAAAGGGAAAGAATATACAGATATGCTTTCTAAACACCTTACTCCATTGCTTCATATTTTTGTGCAAGAATCCCTAACAAGTGTGAAATTGAATTGCTACAGATGCCATAGTGCCCTGAAGGCATGAAAACTCTTTTTGATTTGTGCTTTTCCATGAATGAGGCGTTGGCATGTTATCAGATACATTCTTGGACATGGCTGAAGAATCAACCTATCGACCGAGTCGGATGTTCTTTTTGTGCTGTCCATGAGGCTCGTTTTGAGGAAGGTCTCTTTGTGATTTACCGGACACTCTTATGTGTTAGATGACTGTGCTTGCCATGACTTGACCTTAAACCTCAAACCAAAAGAGTCCTTTATGAAGCTCTTTTTTCTAAATTCAGTCGGTTCTCCATTAACCATGTAGACCACCACTCCCCTGCCTCCAGGGCCTCTTTTGTCCCTCAGTTAGCCCTGGTTGGGCATATTGGAGCAGGCTTTAAAGAGATTTGCTTTGACTCGTGCTTTGAAGAATTAGACATGCTCGATCTAACCCGACTGACCTGAGCCTAGATTTGGGACACAGGGTGAGACTGGCTGTCATTTTTTAAAATAAACTGATGGTTGGCCTTTTAGAGAAGGGTAGATATTCTAATTAATTCTAGATTAACTTTATGATATTCTGTGAAAAAGCACAATGAAATAAACAAAAGAAGAACTGTATTACTAATGAGTGTTTCGGTTTTATTTTAAAATAGCCTAATTTTGACCATTGGGTTTTAGGATATAAATACAAATGTTTTCCATTTTAAATGAGTAAAACATTGTACCAATTATCACGGTAATATCGTACATTTCAACTGATCCATTTTCAAATGCGAAAGGCTTAGTGATGTATTCCTTGACACTGAGGCCTTTATAATTTCAATAATTAACAAATATTTTGTGTTTTTCCTATCAGATCACCTTCATTATGATCATTTGTGTTTTAAAACGGGTATTTCTTAGCCCTCTGCTTCTAACAAAACCGTGTATGATCTGAGCCTCTGGGCACCTAAACAGCTCTGTGCTCTGCATGGCCCTCATCAGCATTTTTGCATTGGGGATTCCTAATGACAAGGTAACCTCAGCATAATTCACAAACTAAGTGGTTTATTTCTCATTGTTAAACTGTTTATGAGGACACACAAGCTTCCTAATGCAGAGAGCATTAAAAGTTCTAATCAACTTTGCCTGGCCTAACAGAGATTTCACTTATATAAGCACATTACTATTTTAAATTGCTCATTTATTTTTGCTTACCCCTTTGTTCTAATGAAATTACTTGGAATTAGTAAAGGAGGGGGCAAGATTTGGATGTGTGTTTAGTTGTTTACGCAAAACCTAATTTTTTGTAGAACATAAAGTGCACAAATAAAGTGTGTGCTTGTGTTTTGCACTCATTTGTCAAATAAAGCTCATTCAGGTTATATTAGACTTTAAGTCTAATTCTGATTCTGAAATTATTTGTAAAAGCACACCTTGTAATTTTTTTAATGAAGCTAGCTTTTATTATGTTTTATAGAGTCAGATCCTCTACTAAGGTTGGCTGTTCTGTTATATTCTACCTTCCTTGAAGAGCTATGAATATTTTCCGTCAACCCAACAAAGATTTAAAGCTAAAACTCCGTACTCTGTCCATTTTAATTCCTTTTTTGAATTGGATTTTAAATTACTTTTACTGTAAAATAAGGGGAAGGAAGTTCCTAGTATTGAATTGATATCACAAACTCTTACTGTATTTATGTATCAAGCTATTGAGAAGTCAAATCTAAGAGAGAATAATCCTTTCTAGTGTAATTCAATAAAGAAAATGAGGAAATAGTGTTCTCAGAATCCAGTTATATTATTGCAAAAATGATATTTCCACAAAAAATCTATTTATTTTCACCAGCCAATATCATGTCAAATTTATGTTAAATTGTTATTTTTTTGGATTTAGAAGGTTGTGAGCTCGATATATACTATGTAAGATGGAAGATTTTATTTCTGTTGCACTGCATGGAGACTTGTTGCATCACTGATTTTTACAAGATTTAATGTCTTGTTTCCAGTTTTATCCTTCAGCCTTTCTGACATATACTGATGCCATCGTATTATTTATCTGTACACAAAGTGACGGTGTCTGGATTGGATAACACTTGCAGTTTTTTATACACAATTTCAGGCTTTTATTTTAGATATGCAGTTCAATACTGTATGTGATTGTGCCATGAACAAAACAGCCAAATAGCAAAATGTATGGAAAAAATCTAACCACCTGCCATTTACTGATGAAATAGAAGTGTGTATCCTTAAAGGGACCTTGGATTAAATTGAGCAGACCACTGTGACCTTAATTTAGTGGGTAATCCTCAATAATATAGCGGAAGTATATATCTCTAATAATATACCTACTGATTGATTTTTAAATTGCATCGACATGAAACAGCTTGTATGAGCAAGCATGTCTGAGGATGTGGGGCTTGTTTTCGGATGTGGTGCTGCTAATATTTTCATAGGATTTGCCTGAAGCAACAGCTTAGTTTAACAAGCATGTGCAAGTGTGTCTTTGTGTTTGGAGCTGATTAAGTTCACTTAATCTTGCTGTCAGATGTGTGGCCCAGGAGCTACATGAGAAACTGCTGTTGACGTCTAACAGTCTGCTCTTATCCAGGCACCAGGCTCTTGACAGATCTAGATGCCCTGTCTGACATCACTGTCATTTGATGAGGTGTTAAATGAAGAAGCAGCCTCATTAAGACCGATCCAGTTTCTGATACCTGCACTCTTCCCTCACAGGGGGGTCTGTCTTGCTTGATGCATGGCGAACAGGCTCGATCATCTTTCACAATTGTCTGTGAGGATTCATCATTCTGTATCTGTTTCCATGGGAACAGGCTAGGCTTGGCTAGCCCGCTAAGTGGACGTTATCCAGAGTGATCTAGACGCTATTGACAGAAGTGCTATGTGTGCATTCATTAGTCTAATCAAAGGAGGTTACTTAAGCCAACTGCATACAGTCTAAGGATAATTGACCATCAACTCGGGCTGAATCTAGCAAAGTGTCCCAGATGGGGATTTTATTTTCCCACACTCTGAGATAGCTAGACAACCAACAACGTGCAATGGGCCATTTTGCAAGCCCCTCCAGAGGGAAGAGGTCTTGAGTGCTTTTTTTGGCTTGATCTCTACTCTTCCATTTTGCTAAGCACACCACAGTAAGAAGCGCTGCCAATGCGACCCACTCTCCAGGGCCAGTTTAGAAATGCCACCAGCTGTTTTGAACCCTAATTTGTTAGTGTGGGTGACACTTGTAATGTGTTTGTGTGGATCCTTGACGCATTCGCTGTTTGGCGTTGGGACTAATTAGCTCGCAGCTGTTGACTCACTTTTGGGATGCAAGTTGTTAACAACTGCTTTTGATCTTCTCGTGTGCATGCTTGCTTCGTCTCGCTCTATTTTCTATTCTGCCGCTCATCTCTTGGGGATAACGCAGCTGGTTTAGACTGACCTCTTTCTCATCATGGCAGCAGTTTGGCATCAGAAACCAGCTGGGTAAACTAGACATGACCAATAAAAACAAACAAAAAAACTTTAAAAAGTGTCTAGATGGCCTACCTGAGAATGTGCTTTGTAATAAACAGGTATTTTATATTCATGATTGTTATAGGCTTAATGCACTTTTTGTAAACAATGTAATGTAAACAATGACTGTCTTTTAAGTACTGTGTGTGTTTATCCTTCTACACTCTACTTCCACTGATTTTTTTTCTACTTCCAATTCAACTTCTGCTTCATGTTCTTCTTCTTCTGATTTCTCTTCTACTTCAGCGTATCCTCCACCATCTTTTACTTCTAGTACTTCATCTTCTTCTGACTTTACTTCCTCTGACTTTTACTTCTTTTATATCTACTTGTTCTTCTATATCTATTGTGTCTATACCCTGATTTTCTTCTTCTACTGTATGTCTTCCACTTCTACATTTTGCTCCACTTTTTGCTACAACCTCTGAATTTTATATCTACTTATTCATCTACTTATATGTACAGTATGATTCTTCTACTTTATCTACATACTTATACTTTTTTACACCTGTTTCATCTTCTTCTTCTTTGTCTTCTTCTGGTGCTGCTTCTGGTGTTCCTCCTCTACTCACACTTTTTATACTTCAGTTGGTTAGCAATACTATTATGCACATTTCTTTTCACATTACAGAATACATTTTTTTATTTTAAAAATACTTTGCACCCATTAAAAACAAACCTTCTACATTAAGCGAATATGAATAGGCTTCTCCTAATATACTGCTAATATACTAATTTACTCCTAATAGTCATCTCCTAATATACTGGTTTCCCATAGCGCCATGAGACCAGTTTATATCAGTAGTGTCTCTTAGTAGTGCCTCATCTGATCATTCAGCTTTGACTGATGAGTTTGACATGATCCAGGGCACAGATTTCAGATTCCAAATAGATGGATATTCAGTTAAGTAATTAATTCACTTTTTTAATACAATTTTTAAAATATAGTTTAACTAAATAACAATCCAATTTGAGGAAATAATTAATGAATTCATTTTAAAGGCTCAAGTGTATTGACATGTGTATGACCTAAATGCTTGGCAACCTACATTTATCAACATTTTTTTAAACAACTTTTTGCATTAATTATGCAATTTAATTATGCTTTCATTTATGTATTTGTGTTTCAATGATATGTGAAGATATGAGTCCCTACTTAATTTCTGGTTTGTATGTTTCAAATGAGTTTGCTTAGAGTTATTTATATGTCAATGAAGTCACCGGTCACATAATCTCTATGCTTTTTGTCAAGACTCCTCAATAGCTAGGCAAAAAGATGTTTGCTTTTTTGGAGCACTAGCATTTTATCTGTCTTCAGCTTATGCTCCGCAATAATTTACGTTGCATATTGTAAGAACATGCATGTGGTTGACTGTATTGCATGCCAGTTTCCATTATCATTTGCCTAATTAGTTGCCCACTGTTCCAAGAAGGATAATTGAGAAGGTATCATAGTAATTAACAACATAACCAAGCTAATAATGTGTTATTGATTGCTTTGCCCAGTGCTGAAATTGAGAATCAGCCCCTGGTGTTTCTCCGTAGAAGGCAAGGTATTGCTTGTTTTAAAAACACCTGAATAAAACATATTGCAAGATTAACTTTGACCCTGTGTCAAGGATTTTGATGTGCTGCTGGCTGCTCTGTGGTTTTTAATATTAACTGTGGTTTTCTCATTTTAATCGTGTGAGCTAACATCCACCAAGGCTTCTTAGGTCACAATGTCAACTGTAGATGGGCTTCAATGCTTCTATTTGGACACCATCATGTAAATGTCTGTAAAATCTAAAACAAATGACTGAGAATTTAAGAAATCTTATCAATACTCCTTTTGTATCTCTGACCATGTACAGTTTGGTTTGTAAATCTTTAGCATCATACTATTGTTATTATTTAAGGAAGCACAATTTGTCTTTATAGTAAGTATATATTAATATGTTAGGGATAAATAGGGATACATATCAGGGACTTGATTACCTTTTTAGTAATGACTAGGATTGACTTTTGCCTATAAATCTCTTCAAAACATCAACTATTTTAAGCAAGCATATCTTACTTGACTTCAGGCCTTCTATCTAACAATTTCTCACAATAATCTGATGAAATTCCATCTCACAATCTTGGAGAGCCTTCCACAAGCTTGATGGAGTCTTCATACACCTATGTTCAAGCTGTTTCTGCAGCCACTCAATGGGGCTCAGATCCAGAGACCGGTCCTTCTGTTGACGCTCTGATGTGCGTTGCCATTATTTTAAAAATTAATATTTAAAATTTAAGATGCTCAATAATTTAATAATTGAAAAAAAAACTTGTCCAAAAGATTTGTTATTCCACTACAGTTGTTTATTTAGATATTACAGTTTTAGATTTACATAAAAATGCTCATGCACTTTGAGTTACTTGATTTTGAGATGATTTGTGTTAAAATACATATAATATTTACCTTTTCAAATAATCTGTCTCCTCTAACAGTCCCTTGTCGACAGTCAGCCATGATTGAAGATGATGTATGAGTAGATATAAATGCAATAAAATGAGCACTACAAGTCTTGTTGAAGTAATTAATAAAAAAACTATAATTTTGACTGCTGAAAGTAGGATTCGTCTCTATGTGACCGAACACTTTTGTTAATGGTTTCCTCAAGGACAGCAGCTCCCTGATCAGCGCTGTGTGGGTGTTCAATTAAAGCTTCAGATCCTCTTTCGCTGAAGTGACACATGATAATGATGTGAGCGCAGTGAGGAGATTGACGGCCAGGGATGGAGATTATCACTGTTGTGTGCTGTAATGGTACCGCACAGGGGCCGCTCTCAATATGTCATGCCTCACCTCTAATAAGATCAGGGCTGATATTAAAACTCCTCCGCATACGAAGCAGGAGCAAATGCCTGGGTGCTTAAGGGGTTTATGCTGATCAGGCCAGGGCACTACATATTGCCAGAAACTTTTGATAAAACTCCCTGTCGCTGCACCATCCTACCCCAGTGACCCTGCACCACTCACCACAGGAACTGGTTATTTTTATCCCCCTACTTTCATTACTGTAATTGCCATGAAGCAGAAGCTGAAAGTTCAAGCTTTGTGTAAGCTGTTGCTATGAGGTTGAGTGTGTTTTTAGTCTTTTGGACGTGAAAGCAAGACATAATTACTGTGGAAGCTACAGTTTTATCTGAACATTTGATTTTGTGAAGCGAATAAAGCCTTAAAATAATGATGTGATACTTGTATGTACCTTTAGCAAAGCCCACCAGCACTGCTAGTTTGATACCTATTTCAAATTTTAAAATGTATGTCTTTTCAACCCCTTTTTTCTTTTCTTTTTTTAATAAAGGAAGATTAATTTGCAGAAAACTTTAACTAAAGGTGTTTAATGATCCAAAGCAATATTCACTTGTCTATTACAGAAAAATTTCTGAATTCTATCCACATGAGAATAGAAAAAAGTGATTTGGTTGATTTGAGAAAGATGACATCCTTGCTTCAAAGCGAGAGCCCACGAAGCAATATGATATTGACAAAGTATTAGACTCCCTGGACAATGACTGCTTTTCTTCTGGACTTATTACTTACAGCTTTCTCACACAAAGAATAGCCATATCCTGTTTTCAGCATGACTCTTTCTGTCTCTTTCGACAGGTGCTTTCCAGAGGCTCACCTTGGCAGCTAGAGGAGAGCTCGGCCTCCGTCATCATGATAGTGCCGCCACATGACGGGCTTTCCCTGGCTGTTCCCAGCCTCATCCTCTGCTTCCTCTCTCTTCCGATTCCAGCTGTACTCTCCCAGAGGCCCCCTGTTCCTACAGAGCCCTCAACAACCCCTGCCCCACACAACACGCCAGAGTGTACTCGCTTGGAGCACCCTGTTGTTTCCATTCAAGGTGAGAATTAGCATTCTTTGAAGCACATCCTGTCTTCTCCTCATCCTAGGATACAACAATAGTTTTTTTTCTGTACAGTATCAACAAAAAAAAATACACCAAAGAGATAAGTGCCGACACAGATTTATTGGCTTCCTTTTGGACGTAGAGCAGTGACTTCCGGTGACAACAGATGAAATGATCTTTGTGTTAAGGCGTGTCTCGTGACATGACGAGTGACTCAATTTTGGTGAACTTCCTTTTAAATGAATGGAACGTGGTCATCGTTTCTGCTCGTCTCTTTCTGGGTGGATCATGTCTTTTCTTCACCACAATGCTGGGACAGCTGTAAGATGTTTTTCTGAGAAGTGTTTTCTCTTTGAAAGTGCAGAGACAGGTGTAAATAAGGCTTTTGTTGGTTTGTGTTGTTTATAGTGTTAAAAACACATTGAGATTTTCACAGATGAGTTCTCAAAATGTGTTGCATTTCAACTGGTTATTCGAATAGCTTGCAGACCGTTAACTTTCCATTACTTTGTGTTTTATTACAATGTATTGTGCTAGATTACAAACAAATTCAGAAACAAATTGCCTTGTAAATAGTACATTAAAACAAATAATGCTGCAGTTCTAAACAATTTTGAAATGTCTCTTGCATTAAAAATGTTTAGATACCTTCACATATTTTATCTCTAAATTCAAAGATTATTTAGAATAACTAAGATCCAACAACACATCACTAGGTTGAATATGCATATCGAGGTTCTTCTACCAACTATCTATAAAATAAGAAAAAAGTCAGCAAATGGAGGAAATATTAGTTTCTACAGTATGGTGCCCCTCAAAGAACATGATGGGGGACAGAAGATGGGATTTTGGATTCCCTCACAATAGTTTTGCATTCCCTCACATTATTTTTCCATCCCCTCCAAATATTTCCAAATATTTAGCATGGCAATGAAAATATTATTGTGAGCTTATGCATAAAATGTCAAACGTTTAATGGCAAAAGAACACAAAACTTTGAACTATATTTTTCTTATTTCCATTTCTGTTTAGAGACCATATAGGTTACCGTTATGCAATTTTAACAAATATATGCCAGGATATGATTGTTTTTTCTTTCTTTCTATTTTTATGTTTGTAAATTTAATTGAAGTGTCCTAATCAACACAGTTGATCACAGTTTTCCTCAGTTATGATTTTAATTTCTTATTTGAGCCGTTACCATGCAGTATATTAAAATTAAGAATAAAATACTACTCAGAATTATTTTTTTTTTGTTCTAATGTTTGGCGAGTAAATTCTTTGGACGTTAACAATGCTTTATTGGGAAAGTACTTTCACACATGATTTAAATATGTTAATTCACTGTACTTTTCTCACAGTAGCTAATCTTGACTCTTTAAAACCTGACAGAACATGTTTGAAAGGCACATAAAAGTAGCCTTCATATAATTTCAGTGCTTGTGCACACCACATACAGACTTAATTGCTTGTGGTCACAGCTATTCTCAGTCTTTTGTTGCCAGATGCGGCCAGGCATGTTCACCATCATTATACAGCATTTTCCTTGACAAAGTCCACTGCTGGGATTAGAAGCGTTGAGGCTTGTCGTGCCTAGCCTAGTGTTTGTGATTGTTTTCATGCATATAGTATGTATGCATTCTCTATTTATTATATATTTTGTGCATTTAATATTCTGCCGATATACAAATTTCACTAGTTAATCTCTTATCTGGCGTATCTTCATATTTCAGACAGAGGACGCATCTTTAATTGATCGAATTCTCTCTTCTCGTGTCCTAGCTTAGAGAGCATAGGGATGCTTTTACTTAAGGAAAAAAACCTTTCTATATTTACTGGAATAAAGGTGTTTTGACTTCGAGAGTATAGATATTTGGACAATAGTGTGTGTTTGTAGTGCATATGATCTGTCCACTGTTGTAACAATCAGACGAGAAGAGTCCTTTTTATCTCACTGAGGGTCATAGCAAAGATTGCAGAATAGGATCTCTAGGGAAACAAAAGGAATTGATGACCAGAGGGCTGTTCTTAATATACGAAACATTCTGTGGCAAGAGGGCAGCTATGTCTCATATAGACATATCCCACGGCCAGCTCCATTTATTTCTTCAGCAAAAAAATCTGCTTCTGTTTGGATATACCTTTTTCTGCTTTATTTTTAGTAAAATGTTATATGGCACTTACTAGTTTTGATAGAATTAGAAACTACCATGTTCGACTACCATGTTCATCATCGTCTAAAACACTAAATGTCGTAGGCCAGTGGAACATCTAGAAACTGAAATATTCTGAAGATTAAATGCTTTCTTCTGGGGTTTTTTTCCCTGTATTCTTTGTTCGTCCATCTTGTCGGCTCATCAAAGCCATCATTTGTTTAGATGACATGCCACCACAAAAAAACATGGTGGCATGGCATTCACAAGAAGAGCTTCTGTACAATTAGCTATGCTTTGAGGGCTAGCACACCTTGAAATCCCCCATTATGTGTTTTCAATGGTATGGAAGTCTCCTACCACACCTTAATACCTTCTTTTATTCCGAAGCAGTGGTATGAAAGCCCTGACACAATGAAGTGTTGGCTGAACTTGAGATTAGCTTCTTTGATGGATGAGTGTTTTTTTAATTGTTACCTTCTGGTGGCTCCTCACTGGATTCACCTGAGGCGTATTGGGGCCTCCATCTCTGATCTTTGACAAGCTCTGTAGATTCACACAGATCTTTGATCTGAAGCATGGAAATGACACTGCTAAGATGATTTACTGTAGCATTCTTGAGACTAATCACCGCGGTTATCTTTATTCTCTACATAGCTAACAGAAAATAGTTTTGACCTTTTAAAAAGGCTAAATTAAGAATTGAGTGGCTGGTAGATGAGAAAGCAAGCAAAGTATTGCTTGTAGACACCTAATTTACATTAAGTAACAGGTAGGAGCGGCGGAGAGAAAAGGGAAAAATGTAATCGTAGCAGTACTCAAATGTCAAAAATGTTTTGAGAGAGATCAGAGGAAGGAGTGGCTTTTAATGTACTTATACAGGGTGTTAGTCACAAGTGCTATTCAGAAATCTGACTATTCTTTTCATTTTAACTATCTAAAATCATCAAAAAATGCATTAAAAAATTTGTATTCTTATTTTCGGCAGATATATCTCTAGCTAATTCATTATCATTTTAGTTAGTTGTTTCATATACAGTAAATTACTAAATAAACTAAAGCTAGTGAAAATTTGGCTTTTAATCAACCACATTCCTATTTATTTAATATATATTTCTGTTTTAAAATATTTTACTGAAATATGTACAGAAGTGGAAAGAAGGGAATAGCTTATACCTTAGACACTACTGCAATGGATGCACTTTTTGGTCTGCTTTTACTTTTTAAAGTAGTTTTTAAAATGTGTGATTGTACCTTTACTTAAGAAAAGTACTTCTATATTTAAAATCTTGATTAAGATATATGTAAAATATATCGAAAATATTTACCAAAAACAAAATTATTAAATGTACTGTGTATCAGTGTTTTAAATGTACTGTGTATTATTATCTAACTGCATGATAGTAAGAGCAAGAAGTAGACTAAACTGGAAGCTTTATAAAGCTGTAAATCCAACCTATTCTTTTGTGTTTTTATACTGTCTTTTAACTTAGTTGTACAGATTAATTTTTTTTAAGTATGGTTAACTGATAGTTGACCTATCTTGATATCAACATGTCTGTATCTTTTCCCCATACTAGTATCGTCTGCTGTAAAAAGGGTATTCAGTGTAATATTTTCAAACGATACTTTAATTTTTCACTTGAGTAGGTTTTACTTTAGTAGTTTTTTTAGAAGAGTATGTTTAATGTAGAGTAATTAGTAACTCTTTCTACTTCTGAATATTTGTCAAGTCAATTCGAGCAATGTGATATAGTTATTATAGAGAATTAAAATTTTCTAAAGGTTGAAAGAATAATTATTTGTTGATTTTTTTTTACTTCAGCTTATTTCAAATACTAGTTATGTGACCATCAAAAAACAAGTTTGTACAAGGCTCTATTTGATTATGATAAGTGAAAATCAGACAGAACATGGATTTGTGGTTCTGAGTCTTCCACAATCAAAATAATAAATTATTTGACACTTGCTTGTTTTTTGCATGTTCTTTTTAATAAAATGTTTGGCCCATGCTTTTTTGCTGAATAGTTTGAGTTTCGAGAATCAGAGTGTTTACAGTGGCTGTGCTGTTTTAATTCAAGCGATAATCCAACCCAAATCCAACTGTCTGGTTGTTTCAAGCCATGCATAATCAGTCTAATACATTATTTCAGCGGAAAAACTAAAATCCTTTCTATGGTGCATAGTATGCGTGACAATCCCTGCAGAGTAACGGTGAACATATCTGCAAGCCAGCAGCAGCTAAAACATTTTGTGGAGCTTGAAGATCAGATAAATTCAGATATCTACTGAAATCATTTGGATGGAATTTTTCCTTATTTACATAGTGCATTCAATCTGATTTGTTTTCCCTCCTCACGAATGAGCTTGCACCATCACACTTGTTTGTCCGCACAAGACTATCTACAAGAATATCATATCAACATATCACTGTAAGCATGTGTATTCAGCAGTGTCCTCAGCTGAGAAATTCCAGGCTTGTGGAATTTAACAAACTCTCCTGAACAGATCAAGTTACAATCTGTGCCATACGCAGCTCTAGAAGTTGGTGAAAAGTTAGACTTGATTGTGGTCAATATACTGTATATATATATATATATATATATATATATATATATATACGTCAAACATTGTTGTAATTAAAATAAATGTAATCACCTTTTTAAGTTCTGTAAACTGCTAGGCAAAATTTAGTGGCGTGCATCAAGGTTTGTGGCAGGTAAGGCACTGACCTTCAGTCAAATTTACAAATATAATTATGCACTCAATATATTTGCCAACTACTGATTGTGTTTCATATATCACTGTAAGTTGACACTTTTTTTTTTTTACCTATATCAGATATATATTTAGCCAAAGAAAGATGTAAAATGTATAGCAGTTACGAATATTAAAAAAAAAAAAAAACTGCAGAAACGTTCTCTTTCTGTCTCACTACACACACAAAGATAACATACTTTCATTGTCAAAATTAGTAGCATTTATTTCCCTCTCACTCAAATAAATGAAAATTGTATTAATATTTTTCTCTTTCTCTCTTATTTTAGAGACATTGCACTTACAAATTAACTTAAAGTAATTTGATTTCTGTTTCTATGATCCAAAACAGAAAGGTGTGGTTAGATGAGGTTATTGTATTGTACTATTTTTCTGAAATTACACTTTTACCTACTAAAATTAACCCTGCTCTTCAGTGCATTTCGCATTCTAGGGCAATAGATTGAAGGAATTAACCCCTACCTGTAAATCAAATATCACATGATGTTGCATTCCTGTTTTTTCTAGCTGTTTCTCATACCAACGTGATTCTTGGGCTGGATTTCACATAATATGAACCCATCGGCTATTATCTCGAATGAAATCTAAACAGATTGATTAGGCTTGAGGTTTGAAATAAGCTTGCCCTGAAGGAACTCATTATACTCATTCCTATATCCCATAAAATTGACAACTGTCATAAATCTGCCGTTGTTAAGCAACTATCCAGTGAATTTTTTTTTTCCTAATTTGTGCCATTCTGAATTATTCCCAAAGAGCATTTGTCAGGATAAAACGCTGACCTATCTGAAATTGATGCTTGTGTTAGCCAAGCTAATAATACAACCCAAGTCAATATTTTATTTACGGCTATTTAATTAGTCCATCTGGGCATGACCTAAAATTCCATACAGACACAGATTCTGCCTTGCACATTGGAAATAGCTGTAACAATTGATTGCTGCAAACAGAGCCTATAACCCCGACAGAAATTAAAAGTGATACGACTGCTCTTAGTGCAGACATTACCATGTGTTATCTGCCTATTCTAAAAAATATCAGGCATCCACCATCCAGGCTCTAACAAATAGCTTAGAGATTAGCGTTTTCCTTTTATAATAATTATAAAGTTATTTAATCAAATATAGTTCATTATAAAGCTACATTGAATTGTAAATAATTATATCTGCCATAAAAAAGAAGAAAGGTATTGAGCATTTCTACATTGCCCTATGTCGACTATTTCCAACTCAAATGTGCGCTCTGTGTGAATGGCTCTCAAAGGATTTTTCCCTATTGTTTAAGAAATACCAACAATCTATGGTTACCAGATTTGGATTTCAGACATTCATATTCTACAAAGACATTTAAACCCACCAATTTAAGAGGTAATGTTGGGTATGGTGTGTCTTTGCATGTTCGATGCCAAAACATTTAGCAAAGTCCTAACCTGTTAGGCTTGATTTACAAAAACATCTCCCAAGAGGACGGCCACCACTGAGCCATTGTGTTCTTCCACTTTCCCCAAACAATTGACTGAGGATTTTTTTTTGTCTGGAGAATATGTTACGAACCCAATCTCTTAAGAATAAAAACCACCAATAATGTTTGACAAGATCTTGAGAGGGGTAAATTATTTTGTTCTTAAAATTCAGGTTCTTGCTTCCCTCAAATGCTTGGATATATCAGAGTAATGGCTGGACTTTTTATACTATAAAATATAATTGTTTGGGGTGTTTATAAGTGTACATTACTTTGAAATTCAGGTTGACCACCAAGTTTTAAGGTCATCAGACACCTATCTGAATTTTCTATCCGAAGTGCATGAAGGAGCATCGATTAAAATCAATGAGTGCCAATGACACATCAAACATCAGTCCAAATGATGGTTGTGGGAAAAAAATTTTGGGGGTTTGGGTTTTTCATAAGAAAAGAACAACCAATGAAAGCTGGCTTTTTTGATGACGTGAGTGGTACAGCTGGTTGTCTCTCAATACACATGCTCACAACAAAAACACCCCAACAAAGAACAATTTGATGAAGAGAAGAGAAGAATTACAAAAGAAGAGAGTATGAACATTCAGAACATTCTTGTTGCCCGACCATCAACAGTTTTTCGACAAAGCCGACAAAGATTATAAAATGGCCGGGTATGTGGCTGTTGTCCTATTAGTAGTGATGGGAAGTTGCTGTCATTCTGGTGCTTCAACATTAAGCAAAGGATGTGTGAAGCTTGTGAAATGCACCCTGCAGAGAAGCATCGGAACGTTCATTAAATATCAATGCTATGAAGTGATTTAAACATCTTATGTTCTTTTTTTTTTCTTACTTATTTTCATGTCTATTGCAGATGTTGACTATATATCTTCCAGTTATGCAGATTCCTGTTGCTGTGTTTGTCAGAGTTAACTTCCTATATTGTCTTTCCAAAAAAACATCTGTATGTCTTTTCTAAAGTTAAATTGTCATTTTTTGGAGAGCCTGCTGTGATTTTTGTTTTGAGTGCTGTTTGAGGGGATTTAGATTGTTGTAACTCTCCCTGCTCATTCAGAGACAATTGACAATGTGGCTTTGGGGAAATCACTCTGCAGGCTTGAGGAATGAGACCAGAAGACTAAACAAAAGCAAATTTTTGGACTGTGCTCAGATATGCAGGAGTCTTTATCTTTTGATGCGCTTTTTTGAGTTCTGATGCGAGATGTGATGGTGCTTTTTTGAGAGGCAAATTGCAAACTAGATATGTGTGCTGCTTGGTTTGCAGAAGTCAATTATGTATGGTAACCTTTTTAGGTTCACATTGCAATTAATAATTATACTCCCTAACTGCATTGTGGGTTTTGAGCTTTATCTGTTTTTGTGTTTAGTTATAAAGTTTGAGCTTTTTTTGTTGTGCAGTGTCTAAAATCCCATGATCTCCATGTTTGTGGGTTAGGGTTAATGGTTTAGTGATTATTATTTTAGTACATGTACACATCTGCATTTATTGTTTTGTGTAGGGACAAACGTCTAGCTAAACATCTTCGTTTGTGGGAAGTTTTAGTTTTTCCAAAACACTCTCTTGATTTTAAATGCTGTGACATCTCTGAGATTTTTAACTCTGATAACTTTCTAACACTGTTTAAACAAATGTACAATTAACTATAAACTCATGTTGGTCTTAATCATTAACATTTGAGCTCTGCAAAGAAGATTGACTGTTACATTTGAAACACCAAAGAGGAAATATATTATTACTTTTCTTCAGATAAGAGAATTAATTAAGCACTGTTTAACCATATCATTACCAACTTAAAACCATTAACAGAATAATGCTATTCCCTGCCTTTCCCTGACTGCCTGAAGCTGGAATTTTTATAAGGGGTTTGGTGTCAGCCGCTGCTGCATGCATGTGCTGAAACACTTGCATCATCTGATAAATTGGATTAGAGTTAGTTAGGGAAAGTTGAAGTTTAAAAATATATATTATTGTTTAAATAGATTTTTAAAATTTTTTGTGTGTGTTTTTTAAACCTGTCTTTAGAAAGATCGTCATCTACCTTGAGCTTTGAAAAACTTGTGCAATTTCTGATTGGCCAACAGTTACCCTGTCAGAACCGTCTGTGGTTAGAATGTACATGTAAATGATGTGAAACCAGCTTATGGAATATCTGGAACAATAATACACTCTTTTACTTATTAAACTACGACTGAAATCTATTTCTACCCCTTACGTTTCGCAGATTCCAGTAAGACAAACGGGAGTTTCAAATCCCTTTTTAATTAAGACAAAAGGCTGAATCTGTAGGCTGCATGGCACTCCAAACTGGGTAAAGTCTGAAACTACTTCGGAAGTGAACATGAGGGATTTGTCTTTACACAGAGTGTACGTTAATGAACATGGCTTATAATATGTGGTGCCCACAAAAGTAAATAATTGATATTTATTGGGAATTTATATAACAAAAAAAAAAAACGTTGTTTTATGTCATATCACACTTCAAATACATGAATATGACAATTAAACCATTTTAGACAGAACCTTGCTAGAATACACGATCAATCGCTACACTTCTAACAAGTTGGTTTCTTTGTGCCGATGGGGTATCTTCAAAGATGAACATTTTCAACACTTGCGTATCTCATTGGTCAACCAAAATATCAATCACTCTAGTTACATGCAAGCTACGTCACTGTGTTTCTTATACGCACCAACAAACACCATGCTTAGTTTTTGCAATGGTAAATTAGAGATGGTGGTTGTAATTTATTCAATTTTATTTTTGTTTCTATACAAAATTTCCTTTACAAATGTGTTTTGAGGAGAAAAATGCACATTTAAAATGTTTTAAAGTTGGATTTTGAGCCTTACAAATATATCAATACATGATTGAATTTTTTGTTATATCACATGTATTCTATCAGGACAAACATGCCTAAATAACATCAGTAGTTTGTAACAGCTAAAACAGAAATTGTGAATACAGAATCTTGTGTGAGAAAGTCCAGCATTAAATTGATGATAAAGTAATATAGGTGCAATGGAAGGCTGTGGAAATCTTTCAAAATCTAGGTGGGTTAACTATAATCAGTTTCTGACCTTCACACAATTCAAATAACACAGTTTAATAGACTTCCGTGACCTTCACATACTCTCAGTGCTCAGTGCATTGTGCTTCATTGATGTTAAAGTTGTGCATGAGCCATGAACTCTCTTTGAGTTTACAGAAGACGGTAGAACTTTAATCTTTAGCTTGACTTTTTCTGAAGTTGGAATCATTAGCTTGAATTTGTGTGATTCACAGTATAGCATCAGGAGTATCACAATCAATATCTGTTGCATCATTGTCAAAACCACCGTTTCAGTTCTCCCTCAGTGGGCACTTTAAAAAAATTCTCCTCTATAAAACAAAATACCTAATGATGATGATTTATGTCCTCGGGAGCATCTTGTATGCAGGTTTTTGAAGCTACTCTTGTCCCTTGTATCCATTTGCTAACACATTAATCTCTACTGTGCTTGTTTGGTGAGAAAAATGTAATAATCGTCCATCAACTCTTTTTTTTTTTTTTTTTTTATTCCTTTTTATAGCCTATGGATTACTGAGCACCATGCAGGGAGACTTGATAATGTTCAGAAGCAGTTTGTTCAAATAAATCCACCTTTTTTTATAAAAAACCAAAAAGCTTGGAGGTATGTCAGAAAAACAATCTTTATGAGCTCAGCCCCAGGAAACACAAATATCTTGACAACCTCAGAGGTCATAACATTGTTGTATACATTTTGCCCGCTTTCTTTGAAATTTCCTTGAAGGGGAACTGAAGCTGATTGAAGGTTTACTGGGTGACGTACTATATTCTGGGCCTGGAGGACAGACGGCTGAACAGCTGAGTCTGTCTGTTTGCTTCTGCAGAAATCAGCTTTTAGTGTAGCGTCTGCTGTTTACTTTTAGCAAGATTTGGAATTCAACCAACAGACAACCTCCTGTGTGAAACTGCAATTCGTAGATATGGTTCCAAATAAGGTAATCACAAAAAATACACAGGTTAATTAATATGCATTATGTATATGCAGATGATGTTTTCTTTTGTATGTTAAAAACAGAGAAAGTGGTCCATCGTTGTATTTTTTTCTAGAATGAAAAAAATCCCTTCAATGGCTTCCAGTGTGTTGCAGAATGGATTTCAAAATGTTGCTCTAGAAATTACTAAAGGACCTAGCTCCACCATACCTGCTCAAACTTTGAATCAGGCAGCAACCTTCCAGATCTAGAGGCTGTTGGTTGTCTCAAGGTCTTGTTTGTCAGGTTCTGCTGAGCATCTCTCTGTAGCGGTGATGGTGGAAAGGAATTCATTTATTAATGTAGCAATAACTGGTTTAGTCCTTGATTCTAAAGACAATTAATAACATGGATAAAATAGCTGCAATCTTCAAGTGAGAAACATGGATGGTGGATATTTGCTGATGTAATAGATTGGAAACTCCTATGCTATTCCAAAGGCAAAAAGCTTTCCCTCTTTTGACCCACAATACAGTTTTGGATCAATAAAACCTCATAAGAGTAAAGCTTGTTCTGCAGTTTTTCATATTTTAAACAAATAAAACACCCTGCCATGTCCTCCTTTGCTATTAATCATGGCCTGCAAGGCATATGTTCTGGATTTATGATGTCTAATAAAACACTCTGTGATTCCCTCTGAAGAAGCTGTATCAGTCAGAACCATAACCTGACTTTACCAGGCATGTGATGGATGATTATTGGCGACTACCAATGATTAAAATTGTGTTGTGTTATGATTTACTTTTAACTATACTATAGTCATGGTCCCAGTTGTTCAGCTGCTCTCTGAATTCTATCCACATTCTTTCTCAGTGAAAGAATGAAGGGATATTTTCAACGACCCCTGCATCTGGATGACCCTGAATGAAAGGATGTTTATTAATGTTTTTTTAAGTGCCTCAGTTCACTTCTCCATTGAGCTTGTGTGAGAAAGCTTCACACCAGCTAAACTGTATATCCATTGATACCTCAAGATATAAAATTAATCCATTCCGGATTGGCCTTCGTATGCTGAATTTTTCATATGTTGAAGCAAATTTTACATGTAAAATGCCTAATCTGTTCCAGGCCACAAAAACAACACAAAAAATTGGAAATGACATGGAAAACCAGAGAAAAATATAATAGGATTCTTCAATACTTAAAAGTATGAAACAATGAAAACAGAATAAAATAAATGAAAACTTTTGAGTGAGGTGATTTTGCAAAGGAAGGGGTAGTGGAGGAGAAGGGATTTTAGCGGAGCAGAGCCATGACCATAAAAAAACGCTTTGCCAAAAAAACAACATGAAAATATGAATGAAGAGAAGGAGTGCTATTCCAAAAAGACATCAGGGGGTGTCAGGCGACCAATAGGAGACCAGGATACTATGCACAAACCCACAGTATCAGGGCTGGAACTGACCAATAGGAGAACTGAAAAATTGGTAGCCCGTTGAATGCAGTCATGTGATGCCCAGTGTTGTTTTTTGAAATTTCTCTCTTGAAATTTCTTTATCAAAAAAACTAAATATTCTTCCAGTGGCCTTTCGTATCTTACATTTTTCCTAACGTGAAGCATTTTTATCTCAAGGTACCACAGTATAAGCATTAAAGATTAGTCGACTTCAAAAAATTCTGTCTGGCCAATCGGTAAGCTCAGTGCTTGACCAATCTGATATTGCATCATACATTTCTTTACAAAGCGAAAAAAGTTTCCTTTTGGCTCGATTCGGTCCACTTCATGGAACTTAATCTCTACGGTTATGAAAAAAGGACCTACAGAAGGTATGAACGTGTTGAAAAGTGTCAAGGTCAAGTCGTAACCTTATAAAACAGCATGGTTGAAAAGCTGCATGAATGGCCTATTTCTCTCATACCTGACGAGAACCCTTCTGTTTTCTTAGTAAAGACTGTGATAGATGATTATTGATGACCATTCACGATTAATATTAGACCAGAAGGAAGAAAATGTGTTTTTTTATATTCTTTGTTATTTAGCTTGTCAGATGTTTCTCTATAAACCCTATCCTTATCTTTTCTCAGATCTGTGAAAATGTTTTCTCATGGGAATGAAGGATTGTTTTGAATGACCCCTGCATCTGGATGACCCAGAATGAAGGGATGTTTATCAATGCTTTTAAAAAATGTGCCCCTCTCAGATCACTTCCGCTCTGACCCAAAAAAGCTTTGCACCTGCTAAATTGTATTCATGTTTATTTCAAAATTAGCTTTCGGCATTGTTAAACTTGCAAGCAATATTATAAAGTAAATGTGTTTGTGAAATAATAATAAGTGTGCATTTACTTTTATACTTATTTATGCCATAAATCATAGTTGACTGAAGTTTCATTTAATATTTTATACTTTAAGCAGCACATTTGTTTTTATTTCACCATATTTCAACATTTTTACATTTGATAGAATGCTCTAGCTCATCTTTCATGAATTGTCTGATCAGCACTTTTCTGTTTCCTAGTCAAGTCAATGTTTGCCATATCAACACTTTCTACTCTAATTAAATGTACTTATTTAATATTTAGGAGGGAATCCTGACTTGTAGATGCTAGACAAGTTTCACACTGAGTACTGGTGAGAGATTATAATCTGTATGTGAGGATAACACCTCTTTTTACTGGTTTCTTTTACTGCACAATCCCATTTACTAACCCATTCTAAGATTAAAATGAGATCAAATGGATTTCATATTAACACAATGATCTTCCTGTCCTATGTAATTCCTTTTTCTTTGCCCTGTTGGTGCTGGACGTATCTGCCAGGGCTTATTGTTTTGCCAGGGCAAAACTTTGAATCAAACAGTGCTTTTATGTTCTGCAGCAAGCAGAGTTTTGACTCGGTGTCATGTTGAATTAGGATCAGGATGCTTGAGGAGGCCCATGCAGGACTCTCTTGTCCTCCTTATGTCTGTGGGATGAAAGTACATATTATTAAATTTCTTTAAAGACCTTAAAAGATTTAAATATGTTATGGAGATATTTTACAATTTAAATATAGTACATTTATTTAGAGAGATTTTTACCATGTCCTTGATTTTCCAAATTTGTCTTTTGTCTTTCAGCACTGAGCCCTTTGATTACATCGTTCTCCCATCCTGCGGTCAGGGACTACTCCCAGCTGACTCTTGATCTCACCAGAAATGAACTCATAGTTGGAGCCAGGTAAACACAATATTATTTACATTATGAAAAAGTTAATGTCCATTGATTGTATGCAGATGTCTGTCGTATTATTAGAATATATTGAAAACATTTATTGTGTTCCAGTAAATATATTCATAAACTAAATTTTGTCTATTTTTGTCTAAATTTTATTCATTACACACTGATGTATTATATACTGACTACTAATTTTCTACATTATATACCGATGTTCTTATATCTTTTCATTTTGATCCAAATGTCAATATCTCATAAAATTAGAATATCGTGAAAAGGTTCAAAATGCAAGACACCTGATGTCTCAAGTTTATCTCAAAATGGCTATTTAATTGGTTTATGATTCTAGTTCTGTTGGCAACCAAAGATTGAAGATTGCTGATTTGACCACTGACATCTTAGACAAGGAGGGCAAGACATAAAGTAATTCCAAAAGCGGCTGGCTGTGCACAGAACTCTTTGTCTACGCATGTAAATAAATATGCGAATGGAAGTAAAGGTTTTGACACAAAAAAAGTTGACTAACTATAAGGATAACCGGTTCAAAAATATTTTGGAGATTGAAAACCCATTCAAAAATGTTTGAGATTCAGAAAAAAGTGGATTGTAGCTGGAGTCAGTGCAGTCACCACGCAGAGACGTATGCAAGACATAGCTTTTCACATTTTTTGTGATGTTTTATCTTGAGTATAGCTGAATTAACACTGGCTTCAGTAAATGTTTTTATTTATCCAAAAATGCAACATAATAATAACGTTCTCAATTTAAATTTTTCAATGTTAATGTGTTTGTGGCATGGGTGGCAGGGCTGAGAGTCGTGGAGCCAATCCAGCACAGTTCACAAACTGCTGCAGCCGACACACTCCCTTCACACAGTGTGTACAGGCCTTGCAATCTCTTGCACTTCGCCCCTCATCGGTTTAACCCTCCCAACTCCTCTGTGAAGATTTGAGAATGTAGTGGCTCACAGGTTTCACATTTAATCACTCCCCTCACCAGCCTCATTTTGTACAAATGGCTGTCAGCCCCATCACCCATGTCACAGTGTTTTTGTATATTTTGGTGTTATATATCTAAATTATACTCAGATTTTAAATGGATAAACACAAACAACAGTCATCCAAAGATTTCATGGAAGTCACTATCTTGTTTTTTGTAAACTGTAACTCTTGTAGACTTCTTTTAGTGTAACAAATTGCAGTATTCATATTGCAAAAATATTTTTCAAAACCTTTATTTTTACAAAAAATTTACAGATTTTGTTGGTGCAATCCATATAATATTTATTAGAACTACTCGTAACTTAACGTTGGCTCCAGGTGTAAATAAATATCTTTAATTCAAATAAAAGTAATTTCTTTTGAATGACTCGGTATGTGATGGATTATGAAAATATATTTCTATGTCTCTTCCATTTTTATTTGCAGGAACTACCTCTTCAGGCTAAATCTGAACAACGTTTCACTCATTCAGGTAAGAAACAAACGTGGAGTGCTTATAAATGTTCCCACTGCTCCTCTAGATGATGAATGCTTTTTGATGCTTTTGTTGTTTTGGCTGGAGTTTGCTTTCAGGCCTTTGGGTGTTAGAGAGAGCTGGGATAAGCTTGTTTTCTATGGAAATGAAAGTGTCTGCTCCCAAAATCTCCTGGACAGACTTTAGAGGAAGAAGGCTTGGCCAGCATAGTGAGCATATGAAGCAAAAGTTTTGACAACCAGAGTTTAAAAAGTCAGCTTTGTCTGTCTGAGGTCAAACCAAACCAAAGCAATGAAATGAGACGCCAATGACTTCCCAATTGTTGCTCTGGTTGCACATATCTATTTTATTCCGTCATCAATCTTTCTGCCATGTCCCCTGGATGTACCAGACGATGAGTGTCTCCCTAACAGACTGCTCATAATGTTTCATGCATGAAGCAGCTTGCATTTGAAGGTTGAATAAAATTTGATTGTCTTTCTCCTCCCTCACCTTAGATACCTGTCGCTCATCTGGTTGTACAACAAATAGCTTTTAAATAAGTCGCTCCATTCTCATGTTCCACGCTTTGAACCTAGTGTTTTTTTTCAATGGTGTTAGTAAATTCACTGCAGTCTTCCCAGTGGAGAGGATTAGGTGCAATTTCATTTTCCTCCATCTCACCTTCGCCTGTGTGTCTCTCTGCTGCAAGTAAATAAGACTGATCTTTCTTCATTTCCCCTAACTGGAGAATCACAAGTGAAGGTAGAGAGGCCAATTTGGTGAGCAGCACCTTGTCAGATTCTGAGAATGTCTGTGGCTAAATACACAAACTTTAAATAGAGCACATGATAGACTAGGTTAGATGATAAGATATAGGACACTGCAGTAAAGTCAAGGTAGTTGCATAAATGAAAGAGCTTAGCTGGTGGAAGAACTCGATGGAGTGAAGTGGTGTTAAAATTTACTTTTAATCGTTGGCAAGGTTATTACCTGAAGCCAACTTTTAGTATTAAAACCATTTTAACTTGAAGGCTAAAAGGTTAAAATATCTATCAGCTTAAACTACATTAAACTGTTTGAATAAATAACTACTACAGTTTTTTGTTCAAGGAACTGCAAAGTATGCTCTTACACAAAAAATAAAAATTACCTGAAAGTCAAAAAAGCATGTAATGTTGGGATGACTTCTAATGAAACCCTCAATTTATTATATTGATTAGTTTTGGCTCACCTTTCTCACTTTTAACTATGTATACCATTATAAGCAAGGTGTTTAAGAGAAAGCATTAGTACCCTCTGTTGGTCAAGTTATTATTATTATTTTTTTATTATTAGTTTTTACATCATTTCCCCTCCCCTATAGGTGTATTGATCTTTTCAGACCGTAAGATACCACCAGAGAAACCAAATCAACCGACAATGAAATTTGCCTTCAAACTAAAAGATTAGTTTGGTACACTGTTTGATGTGCTGATCCAAATGTGACAGTCATGAAAAAAAAAAAACATTTGGGAACTCTACAAGCTATAGAAGTTGACAACTACATCAAACAAATGTGACTTGCCTTCTTTATAGAGTGTACTGTATTCTTCGGACTTTAAGCTGCTGTCTTTTTCTCACTCTTTGATCGCTGCAACTTATAATATGTTGGAGCAGATTTTTTTTTTCAGGCTAACTGCTATTTTGGAGCACTTTTTCAAGAGAGAAAAATGTTCATAATGTACCCAACATAATCGTGCAATGAAATGTATAATTCATAGTGGACTTAACCGAGAACCGTTTAAAATGTAAACACAATACAGTGTCACATGGGGATGTTGTCACATGGGGAACACTGATTTAGAGGAATCAGACCAAGTGCAAATCAAAAGATCTACTCTATTGTATTTTGTAGTTTGACTCAGAAGAACTAACTCTTCTATACATCCAGTTCTGGGTGCATTGGGAAGCATTGAATGAATGAAAGTGATGAACGACTCTAAAGAGTTACTCTTTACATCATCCGGATCAGGGTGTATGGATAATAGCATATTCGAGTTTCAAGAACGAAGTTCAGCCTAGTTTGTTTCGATATCTGGTATAGCTGGTGGGAACGGGAAATGCCTTTTGGCATGGTCCAAAGACAGAACGATTCACTCCCCAAAAAGAGTTGTTACTCTCAAGTCATTTTTAAGATTTGTTCTTTTAGAAGGACCACTTCACTAGAACAGATCTTTTATTATTTCTAATCATGCTTGTTGCAGCTTATACTCAGGTGCTCTTTATAATCTGGTAGTTACATACATACATAATGACATGGTTTGTGAGCTGAAGATAAACAAGTTAGAATGATCTCTGAAGGATATGATGTGACAAGCTGCTTAAATTTCAGCTTGTCCGTATTATATTATTAGACTGATACAGTATAATGACTTGTAATACTTTGCTTATTCTCATTGTATATCTTATATTAAGGTCTCCATTTAGCGTCTCTTCAATATTTATTAGACTATTTTATAGAGTTGGGCTTGAATTTTAATATGGTTACAAAGAATGTCAAAAAGTCACCCTTTAGCAAAAGATTTGGTTGTGTTCCAGCAGTCATGCAGATATTTTTGTTTCATCACCTAAATTGTATGGTGCTGAAATCCTAACTTTCACCTGGAGATTCCATGCTAAGCTTTCATTTCATTATTCTTATTGGTAAAAAAGCCATTGTCACTGAGCTCACTGATGTCTCTATAGTATCTTCTTTCATTCATTCCTATCACATTCACACATTGTTCATCTTTTCATCCTGCTCGCTGTACTTTTGTCCACTCTTCCACCTGCATGCCATCTCTCTCCCTGTCTCCTTTTGTCCTTCTCCGCACACCATTAGACGCTCTCTGCATCTCACTGCCAGGAGTGTAATGGGGCTGACGGCTAGCCAGCTCATCACAGAAATGTGTCTCTTGGTGCCAAGCATGTAGACGTTGACGGAGGAGGCCAACAGACCGGGATTTACCCGTCCGGGACTGGGTGAAAAAGGGTGGGGCTTAGCCTTCGAGTTATTCATGCTGATCCAAGGGTTACGCACCTGATGCCCTTTTTCATGTGAAGCAATGAATAAGGGAATTTTGCTGTGAAAGGGTTTAGTGCACCCTCAACTTTGCCAGAAGATTAAGAACGTCAAAGCCGGAGTCAATCTGAATTGATAGAATGTTCATTAACTTTTTCTCTTTACTTATATTTTGCATCAATTTTTACTTTAAGGGATAATTAAGTTTACCTGTTGTGTTGTAGCATGCAGGGTGTCATACAGCTTGACCTGTGGCCAAAAACCTTAAGCACTCACAGCAATCGACCAAGAGGTCAGGCAACATATGAATGGGATAGTCAATGATCAGGGTACATTCCTAAGAGGTACGTTCCTAAAGACAGTTTCTGTGTACACAAACATTATCTGGACTTAACACTTGGACTCCATCCATTTTTCCACATGACTGGAAATCGACACACAACTTTCCACTTCAATAAAAAAAATTATTGAGCCTCTTCAGACCTGATCTACTTTTCAGTTTTCAGAACATTTTTAAAGGCTCGTAAAAACAAGATAAAAAATATGCTAATTAAATTTCAAAATGTTTTTAATTGTGATTTTTTTGTGTCCATTTTAATGGACGTCAGGTCCAAATTGTGCCTCACAAACATACCCTCATGAAAAAGGAAAAATGAAACATCACAAGTTTTTGTTCTACACTTAAAGCTTATTAAATATAATTTTTTCGCAAATATTTTGCTGGGTAATCTAATAGTATAACTTCTTTCATTTCAAGGTATTGTTTTCTAAAGATTTTTGTTGTTTGTTTTTTTAACTAAACTTTGCAATCAATCAGTATGGTCTCGGTGTAGATATTTTGTTTTGTGCAACTTTGAAGAAATTGCTGTTTGACACAGAGCAATAGAGCACTGTGCATTTGTTACTGCAGACATGTGTTGTTCTCAACACATCAAGGGAGTTTGCATCTTGTGAATAAATTGTTCCCATCTAAATTAAGCTTTGTTTTTTCTTCAGCATAAAGTTTGCAAATGCCTTTGTGAAGGCTCTGCCTTTACTTTTTTTACTTTATAATAATCAAAGTTACTGTTCCCTCCCTTTTTCATTTTAGTGGATAAGATGGCAAGAAGTGGTGTTTGACTTCATCCCCATTTAGCATCAGATCTTGGAGATAATAGTTAACACATAGGTTTTACCTTTATTATATGCAGTAAACATCCTAAACCCATGTGTTATGGGATACTTTCTGTGGTATTTGTGTTTTAGATTATTATTGACTGTATAGACAGGGAAAATCACCCTATCCATGACTCTTCACCCATGGGGTTATGAAAATGTGTGCAGAAAATAAAATGTCGCAGGGCAGCCATCACATTTTCACTAGTGTCTACCTCCTGGATTATAAAATATGAGGAGAAAGGCTATGAATTTGAAAAGATGAGATTGGAGACTAAGCTTGTGTAAAAGCACAGAACATTACAGAATCCGTGCCAGAAAATCGAAACTGACTCAGTATTTTCGGAAGTAAAACCCACCATGTTCTTTTTTTCCCCATTACATGGCCGCTCTAGGAAGCCCCTGATTGGTCAGCTGGTGTGTGAATATTCAACAAAGAATTTTTGGAGCATTACCCACGATTTCAAGTTTATGCATTCTAACACAGGTAGTCAATGTGATCACCTCACACTTGGGAGCTACCTCTATTGGGTAGATTGTGACAGGTCATTTTTCATGAGGGAGAAAGGAAAATTTGATTATGGATCATATTGATTTCTTGTTAGCAGGGCAATGTTAACTACTTGGTAAGATCGTTTGCGACTCTTCAGAGAATATTCATTCACTGTTTGACCTAATAAAAAAAACATAGTAGCCTGTTGTAAAAACTTAAATGAAAACATGTTTTTTCCTCGGCAAATTTTCCTTGTTGCAAATTCTACAGATTCAATATTCTATTCTGTTGAGAGTTCCTGAAACAGCCTCTAATGTAACTACTCATTCCCTGTAAATGCCTTTAACGTGTTAGGAGCAATCTTATTAATTGAGTTAAATACTGACATTTGTGTTCTGAAAAGATAAGCGAAAAAATAAACAAAAGTCTTCACTCACATTGATTTAGAAGAATGCTTGGCACCTTTTGTTATTATTATTGTTATTATTACTATTTCAAAATATGTAATTTGACGAAGGGTGCACTAAGACTTCAGAAAAAAATTGGTATCATTCATTGACACTGTTTGCTAAACTTCCCTTTTGATATCATCAGGGTTGTATTGTTCTGTGGTGTTTCCACCTTGTACTATTTCCGAGGCTGCAGAGAAAATCCAGGCATCTCTAGGGATCTGAACATCTGAGGATATCTCTGTATGTGAACAGTTGGGGGGCTCAATGTATGTAGAGTGATCGAGTCCTAGCCACCTACTGAGCTGCCTCCGTTCCTCCTCAAGACCTGCTGTAAAAGGCGTCTAACAAATGAGCACCAGGAAAGAGACACACTTTGTCATCTTTGGCTGTTTTTGTATCTATAAAGGAGAAATGTTCCTCAGGAGAGCAGTTCATTTTTCAGTGCAGTATACACTTCCATTTTCTCAATATTGTCTAGAAGAGATTTTGCGGACATTATTGAATCTGTTTTATCTGACTAACTCAATTGTCTGGAGGAAATAAGATAATGACAGTTCATTCTTAGACCCTATGTTATTCAATTTATGTGCTCACAGCTATTAATTTACATTACGGCTGCAGCTAATGTGAAAGGAGATCATAAGGCACCATGCTGTTCTGAAAAACAAAAGTTTTGCATTCGCCTGAATACTTTGCAAAATAAAATGAAGGGATTTCTCCATTAGTGAAAACATCACTGTAGTTAGACTTATGGTTCTACATTGTCTATTAAATATTTTTAAATATTAAATATTTAACTAGTTTAGATGGCTATTATTATACATTGAATACATTGAAGCACCAACGCTTTCAAAGTGTAAAACTGAAAGCAAACATAATGGAGCAGTATCCAAAAACCAAGGGGTCGCTGAGGAGCTCTGTCATGGTACACGAAGAGCTAAAGAAAAACATTCACTCATTTTCTTGCCAGATTGAGATAAAGGCCCTGGTCCATCAGGTCTGGAATGTAAACACACAGGTCATGCGGGAGTTATTTATTTAGAGGAATCTGTCTCTCTCTATCTCTACTCTCCATCATTTTTATGTTTTATGCATCACAATTGTTTGCGTGCAACCATACAGTTCGCCTCTATAACGGCATCCTGTCTGGATCTTTTATAGCCAACTATACCATGATTCCTTGCTTTTATGCTTATGGGTGTTTAAAAGTCATTGGCAGAGATATTAAAATGTATTGTTTTGTGGTAATGTTTGTCCATGGACCCATGTGAGAAGTAATGATATGTTTTACTAATGATTTTAGTGTCTAGAACCACTAGTTGTGTATTTCATTTATTAGTTCAATTTGATACATTTCCGTTTGTTTTCTGTGGTTTTGGGGAAATCGTAAACGTCATCTATAAACATTTGAATTAAACTATTGATTTAAATATTTGTCGCTAAATATAATGAATAAATCAGTGCTAGTTAGACTGGAGCAAAATGTCTAAACTTTCTTTGTCTAACAATCTGTCAATAAAGAAATCCGTTTTTTTTTTTACTGAGATAGGAAATAGCGTTTTAATAATGCTGATTCTATTCCCTCATTCTCCTCATCCAGCGATAGCACTTTAATGATGGATTAGCATGGCTCATAGATTCAGATTAGACCATTAGCATTTTCATACCAGTAGTTTTATCAGTCCAGTAAAGCCTTGATGTTTTTTTTTCTATTTAAAACACTTTATCAAAATTTTTTTGTAGTAGAGTGTGTTATTAGTGACTAAGCAGCAATGACTTTTAGAACGGTCATAGCAGATAAATTTGACGTAGGCAGCTGCTCACATTATATTTTTTTATTGAAACAATTTAATTTATTGACAGAAAGCTACAACATGTTTTGTAACAACCAGACAAGTTATTTATCTCCAAGTATGAATGAACTATGAATTACACCTCATTCAAAGGAGAAAATCTACCTGCCTTCAAATGAATCTGTTTATCCATCTGTGGTGAATAGTATGCAGGTGCTGTTTACTACATGCTATGCATGTGCAATACAGCTCAACAATGTTATAGCCATCCTGTCAGTCATCTGCCTGACATCCATAATCTTATGTGTGCTGCAGACATGATACAGCAGCTGAACTCCTTAACTATTATGCTAGAATAGTTCCTAACAATATTTACATGAAACATGTAATCTTTTAGTTTTTTTTTTATCTTGGCACAAAATGTATTTTTAGATTAGCCAAGATTTAAGTTAAGAAAATCCATGTATTCTGTAAAAATATTACACTGTTTTATTTGGCTATATGTATATTGCTTCAAATTGAGCTAAATAATCTATGTGAGATTGAATGCTCATGTTCAGACTTTTAATAAAATGTATTAAATACATTTTGTTCACATGAAGTTTGTATTAGTAGCATATGTTTTTATAGTCATACTCTTTAAAAATATTGTAATTCACCATCTTTGTTAAAGTATAGGATCATATCAGACTATATTGTATAGTGAAAAGTGTATCTTGAAATGTATCATATCACCAGATTCTTGGTAATATACAGTCCTACTAACTAAATATTTATATAGTCATTCTGATATGAAGGTCTTACAGGTTTGATCTGATTCATTAGTTGCTGCATGATAAATTACATTAATATAAAGTAGTTGGAGGATGAGCCTGTTTGATAAAATAATCCTTCAAAATTAGTGAGTACATTTAAAACACCAACATTTTAATAAAAACCTGAACAGAGTTTTGATCTTCTGAAATATGAGAGACATTAAAAAATTAATTAGGTTAAAAATTGGTGAACTTGTAGATTAAAGAATGCTTCTAAACAGCAGGATCTCACAAAGTCACTTGTGTACAATATTTTGTGCAATATCCACTACAAGAAACGTGAGAACAAATTAATATAATAGTTAATATTTTCACAATGTTTCAGTGCTGTCAATATTATCTTCAAACCCTTCTTGAATAATATAAGATCAGTTTCAAATGTTACATTTTCTGCTCATCCCAAACCATTCAGTATGATCTCCGTATCAGCAGAGAAAGTGCTGAGAACTGCGTGTGCTGAATGCATACTCTAGACATTGTTATTGCTACTTTGGACAGAGGACCTTGTGGCCAAGAGGTGACTGCCCCTTTCAGCTGGATGCAATGCAACAGGAAGCACCAGACGTGATCAAATAACAGCTGGGAACAAGAGCTGTTCATATTCTGCTCTGCTTTGGTTTTGTTTGGAAACATGTTCACGGTCCACAAATGATGCAGTGATTATGAAACAGCATCCGACTCAACAGATGGAAATGCAGGAGCACAATGGCTGCTGCTCCTCTCATTTATTCTAATGATCAGTGAGGATCACCGAGACAGCTCTGTGGCTGGCTACATATTTCACATTTCTCCTGGGATAGCTGTGGCTGGCCTTAGGAGAAGGCTGCCCCAGACTGGAGATAAAAATGAAGGAAAGCAACACTAAGCGGCTGCTTTTTTAACATGATCACTCAGCGGTTGCCCAAGGTGCGAGTTTCAGCTCCTGGACCACAGAGTTTGATGAGTATGGGCTGAATTTATCCTACCCACTCATGAGTCATTTCCCTCTGTAATTTGCCTGGATTGAATTATTGATGCAGTCTTTGTCACTGGTGAGCCAATTTGTGATTTATATATAGACACCAGAAGAGACTGCTGAGATGAAAACCACCAGGAAATGCTTAAAAAAAAGCTTTTTTTTAATGCTCGATTTGCACTACACTGTAAAATCAAATATTATACTTGTGATAATGTTATGTTTTGTTAAATTTGACTAGAATTTTGCATTTGATTAAAGTGTTTAAGTATTGGTAAAATGTTTAAATAAATATTTGAGAATATTAAAAAAATATATTTGAGATTACTAATACAAATTAAGTAAAATTTGAATACATATCCTAGAGCATGCTGAAGCCCATTGTCTGTTTGTACAGTTTGAGCTTCTGATTCCAAATTGAGTTGACTTGTAAACTTGATTTTGAGTGTAATAAAGATTGTAGATTCATGTTGAGTGCCTTTTAGTTGAGTGTCTTTTCTATTGGCAGCTGCGTGTCAATCTATTGCATGATTTTATAGGTTGTCGTTACATAAAATAAAACATTACATTGAATGAGCTTGATATAGTATGCTTACTACAAGAACATGTAATAATAAAAAGCTTTAAGTAAATTAAAGGGGTCACGTGAACTTTTTGGATCTAGTGAAGAGCTAGGCTGGAGCAATCTCTGCACAGAAGTTTTGTTGAGGCATGAGAACGGAGATTTACAATAATCCAGGCTTGGAAAAAGCATACATCATTTCCAGTTCAGACTGAGGCACAAGGGACCTTAGCTTGGCTTGATTTTTCAGAAGGAAAAGTAAACTGAACGGATTCAAATGAGCTGTGGTCCATTACTATTTGTCTTAGCAACATAAAAACATTTTTACCAAAACAATAAACATTTTTAAACAAAAAAAATTGTTGCTGATAACATCTAGTTTTTAGCATTTAAGGCATTAAAGAGTACTGTAATCCTATATGGCATATAAATACATATATATTTTTTTAAATCCAACACTTTTACAGTGTTAAATCCATAAAATATAACAAAAATATGAACAACCCTTTGATTTCCCAGTAACTGTCTATTTGCAGCAAAATGACTGTGATCTTGGCTCCGACAAAACTGGCAGAAGGTGGCTCTTCTACCAAAGTAGTTAATATAACCTGATTGATGCAGCAAATCATCTGAAAAAAAACCCCATTGTCCTCTGAATAGTTTTGAATGCATACACTTTCAAAACATGATGTTAATCATCTGCTTGGCTGATAAATTACTAATCATATGGGGGGCTATGGGAGGGGGGGTATTCTCCCGACCCAGGTTGTTCAACGGTCTTGGACTAACACTTGGTCAATTCTCATACTACTCTTCTACATTTATTGCCAACCATGCTTGCGATACTAGGCAATTATGAGCAGAGCAAATTCTTAAAATAGTGTTTAAAATAGTCTAATAGAACATGAAGATGTTGTGTAGTGTTCATGGCTCCATTTCGAGAGAGGTGGAGTTTAAAACCTATTTTCCACCCTTACTCCTTGTGGTGATCAAGGTGTTTTTGACCTCCACCAGAAGGTCAGGTGAGACACACTCGGTTAAAATGCCCTCGTTCTTGCTCCAATCATGGACATGTTGTAACAATTTAGAGTCAAAAGCATGATTTAATAGCCCAAATGGTCTCACCCTTACCCTCCGCTCAACATATGTCATTTCCTAAAAGTATAACCTCTAGTGTTAAACGATAAAATGATCGTGAATTCATATTAAAATCTGTTTTAATTTATGTATTTGAATAATTTAACTTCAATGGTAATCCAGAATGAGAATAGTATAGTGCCACACTAGTGAGCGATGTCTATTGTTCGTTAACTTGCTAGAGCACTTATTCACTCCAGATGCTCTTTTTAAATCAAAAGCGTCATTGAGTTTTGGATGTACCTCTTCCTAGAGCATGAAATAATATTCTTTTCTCCTGGTCTCATAATAGTGCAAGCACATTGTTGGTGCTGAGCAGCAGACACTGACGCGGCACTTCATTTCTCATCTTATTTTTCCAGCCTAAAGTAAATGAGTGAGGCGGCATAGCTGTGATCCTTCAAAGAGCTTCCTGTTTGCTTGACCTGGACACACACACTAATGCAAAGCCCCCTTTAAACAAAATCATGCACTCGCTTGTTCTGCCTATACAGAGCTCTTCTATAACATTTTGAATTGCATGCGGTACAATGCATATATTTAAAAATGACACAATGTATTCATCAAAATTATCCTTCACTGGAGTTTTATATTCCCTTTACATAATGTGAAAGCTGTTTTCATTCATCTCACAAACACAGGTGGAGAAGATCTTTATAAAACGGGATACTGCATTTGCTCTATTTATAGCAGAGTCCCCTAAAGCATAAATGATCCAAAAGTTCAAAATGCTATGAAGATTGGGTCTCAATCCAGGTTCATTTTTCTGAAGAGTTGACAGATTTGCAGAACTCACGTTTAACAAAAGGATTAATACATTTTCAGTTTTTTTTATCAATATAGACCCACATTTTTTTCCTTGTTTCAATACAATACTCCAGTTTAGTTTATTTTACCTACGTTTAAAGTAATTTAGGATTTAATGTTGTTTTGTTCACTTTAAATTATAAATATGTTTTACTTTTTATTGTTTGTTTTTGTGTAGTTATATTTCTTTGTTTTTTTTTTTGTTTATTTTCATTTATTGGTTCTTTCGAAAATTTTAGTTTGTTGTGTTTTGTTACATTTTGTTAAGTTATGCTTTAGTAAGTTAAAGGGATTAGTGACTATTTTTTCGATGTATTACTTTTTGTCCTTTTGTTAAGATTTTTTTAAAGTTTTTTATTGAGGCAAAATTATTACACATTCTAAGTATTTTTTTCATCCCACCACTACTGAATATGGTGCACTGAGAGTAGACTGTACTGGAACATATACTGGGAATGCTGTCAGGAGAAAGAGAAGGTGCTCAAGTCTTTGTCTGCGCCCTCTTGTGTAAGATTCGACGTTCTCAGACCATGAGTGACGGTATTGAGAGTCATGTCACATCTTTGAGGTCGTTGCTGAATGGCTACGGGACTCTTTTTGTGGACTGAACAGTGCTGTGCCTCTGGTTGCCTATTCAAGAGCACAGGCCTTGAAGATCAGCCAATGGGAAGGAGAGACTTGCAGGTCCAGTCAGCACAATGTGGGTGGAGCTCTCACTCTTTAATCGGGGGCCTCCCTAGTGACCATGCAAATGGAATTTTTGAGGGTAGTAGTGGTATAACTAGTGGTAATAATTTTTCTTTTGTGATGGTTAGGTAATTGTTATAAAAATGGATATTTAAAGATAATGGTTTTCATATTAATCGGTGGTGCTAGTCATTTAAAAAATCTTCAGTAAAGATACCAGTATTAACTTATAAGGGTGTTAAAAATTTTCATATTCTTTTTTTAATGTGAATGGGTTTTAATGGCACTTTTTTGCACATTTTTTTTAAACGAGAGAAGAAAATGTCTCTTCATCATGACAAATATTTATATTATTTTTTACCCTGAGAACAGGCTCAATTTCGAATACAAGATTTTAATAAACAAAGTATTTGTAATGAGCCTCTGAGATAATGGTCTTAAAAACTACAGGTCCTCTGTCCCAGCTTGCACTCTTATTAGCATTTTCACAATCCTTGAAGTGACTGGAATATGTTTTCTCGACCCATATTGTTCCTGTAACTTACTAAAAGATGTGTAAGTAAACAGGAGCTACGTTATCCCTCCATGAAAAATTCATGAAATTATTTGTTGTGAATGCGAGCCAGGGCACAAAATCCCACCGCTGTTATTAGAACAGATAAAGTCTGAGTAATTATGACACAAGAAGTGTTTCTGGGTGTGAATTCTCCACATTGACTCTCCCCTGGCCTCGTTATACTGGTGAGTTCTGGTTGCAGAAGCACATTAATCTATCTGCACATTTCTTGCTGACTACCTTCATTCTTGTTCATTTACGGCTTCAAGTTTGAAGGTATTTAAAATGGGGATGCAACAATTGCAACAATTATAGATTATTTTATTAATAATAATATTAATGCGTTCAATTGATATAGCACTTTTCCAGAGCTCAAAGATGCCTTACAATGTTTAGAGCATTATATTGTTTCTATAATTTATAATTTTAATTGTCTTATTATTATCAATATAAAAGACTACCATTAACTTAAATGAATTATTCTCATCAGCTTTTCTTTGTATGTTATAATTTGTATCATATATAATAATTAGTCTAACACTTAATTTGTTTGTGTTGTACAAAAATCGGTGCACGACGTCACCTTTAATATTTCATTCCTTACCATCATATTTCATTTTAGTGTTTTGTTATGGAATTGAATGTAAAGTTATGCTTTACCTTTACTTGAGCATGTGAAACGGAATCATAATTCTACATGATCATCAATTTAGCGGTGCTTTTCAAGTTTTTCAAAAACGTGATTCGTCATCTTCGATGTTATTGGTCAGTCTTTGTGTACCCAAAATAGTCCAGAATTTCAGACTTGAGTGGCTTTTTCGGGACTAAATATAGTTTCAGTGGTCCCTCAACTATTCTTTATCCAGTGGGAGTTCACATTTATCGTTTTGTCTCTTATTACCTCAAAACTGTAAACTAGCCCACACTTGACATATCTTTAGTTTTGTTGCGTCACTTTGTTTCTTGCACCAGAAACACATTGTTGGGGAGCAAAGCTCTTACAATGAATTAGTTGAGACAAAATAAAGTATGGTTAATTGTGAAATCCATTTTAAAAATGCAGCCCAAATTCCAAATGTATAAAAGCTATTTCTGCAAGAATGTTTGTTTCTCAAGAATTATAGTGACGTAAACATCCATGTGCCTTTTTGATCATATTTATTTAAGTTTTTCGTCATCTCCATGAGGCAAACTTGCTTCATGATTTATTTGTTTGTTGTGATCGGGGACTTGAACTGTGAGCTCCAGGGGTTATTTGGGTAAAAGACAAAAGCTCAGCTTGATGAGCAAACAAGTACGTCATTTCCTCTAAATGCTTTTATTCTCTACATTACATCATCCTCTTTGGCATAACGCTTGTCAAAGGTAATTTATCATTGAAAGGTTTAAACCTCCCACCCGTGAATGCTCTCCCATCAGCATCCGCCACTGCCTGGTGGATACTGACCCCCAAACGATGGGAGGGTTTCCAACTTCACAATCGGTCTTTTGCCAAATGTGGCATACAGTGTGCTTTTCACAGCCTGCCTCTTCAGGATTTTCTTTGCGAATAGCATCGGAGGCCTGGCATTGTTCCACTGTGGTGAGGAGAGTGGGACTGCCGGGGCTAAGGTCAGGGTTAATCTGATGAATTCTTCCAGAAAACAGAGGCTCACAAGCAAGATGTTAATGACCTGAGCGATGACTCATCGATTGGGCATCCATCACAAACATGCGACGAAACATGCATGGACTCAAAGAATGAAAAAAAAGCCGGGTCTATGAAGTGTTGTGTTGATCTTTAATTCCTGACAGATTTAGTGCTTTTATTGGTAGAATTGTAAGGACAATCGTTAGAAAACCCAAGGGGGCAGTGTGGAGACTTAAACCGTTTTTTGGGGAGAGAAGAGATGGGAGAGGGGGTTTGGGCACATTGCTTAGTTTAGTAAGCTAATATAAACCATACTCCAAATCAGGGTCATGGCACTGATGACCTAAATGTACTTTGAGTGTATATTATGGAGTGTTTTGTGTATAAAAAAAGCATTTAAAAAAGATATATACTATAGATGCTCCTCAAGAAAGGTGTTCAAACAATTACATGCAAGGTATCAAATCAGTTTAGAAAGGATCATGAAATAGCGTTTCATGGCAGCATTATTAACTGATACAACATATGAACTTTTAGTAAGTAAAATCTATTTATAAATCTTTTTTTTCACACAGAACATCCTCCAAAGTGATATACAGTATAAAAAAAATACAGCCATAGAAATACCATCAGTAAAAAGAAAGGTACATGTTACACCCTGGTCTAGGGTCAGAGTAACTATTTAAAAAGGAAAAATGGGTTGTCAGTCTAAAAGGTTAGTTTACAAAAATGTAAACAAGTTGGACATACTTCAGAAGTGGAGTGAGAAACAACAACAAAAAAAACACTATGAGAGTTGCTAATCAGGTGAGACAAAACAAACTTCATTACAAAAAAACAAGTTTACAAGACTCAAAACAACTCCCTACTTCCCAGCAATATTTACTAAAATCAGTTAAACAGCACAAGTGAGCAAAGCGCTGGAGAATAACTGACAGAACAGAGTTTTTTTGGGAAATGTAATGAGTTGATGAGTGGGTGTGGTCTTAATTAACCAGGAGCCAGTAGGATGCTGCCAGTATAGCAAATGTAAAAAGCAATGAAATATAAATAAGTATTTAACTTAGTTTTATAAGTCACAATATTGACAAATAGATTGATATATTGAGGCAGATCATTCCAAAGCTTGGGGCAGCCACAGAAAAAGCTTTAACTTTAGGCTCTATAGATCTCCAGAAAAACCTTATCAGCTGACTGTAAGAACCTCGTGGAATGAGACGTTGATGGAAGTTCAGTTATATATGTAAGCACTATGCACCATCATGGCCCTAAACACAAATGATAGAATCTTTAATCAAATCCTAAACGTTACTAGAGGCCAAGACTGGAGCGATGTGTTGAAACTTCTTCGTCTCTGTCAGTAACCTTGTAGCAGCATTTTGTACAAACTGTAGTTTAAAAAAAGCCCACTGCACATATCATTGCAATAATCAAGACACGCCGTTATAAAAACATGAATGACTTTCAAGGTTCACAAAAGATAAAACATCTTAAAAGCTTAAGTCCCGAATTGATATGTAGTTGACAAAAGCTGTTTTAACATCTATTTTGATTTGTCTAATCATTTTTAGCTCAGAATTATTGATCACAGAGGTTCCAAATCTGAGAGGTTCCAAATCTGTCTCAACCATTTTATTTGAAAATTCGACCTAAAACACAAGTTGTTCTAGTAAAAGTAGAAAAATCTTCTAGACTCAAATATTTCACCAGTTATCTGTACATGAATTTTAATTACAATCCAATCAGCCAATCGCCATATTATTTGTCTGCTTAAACACATTTAACTGGTTCAAATGTTCTCTTTAGCAATTACACAGAATTTGTGTGTGCGTGTGTGTTTGCGCATGCGTGCGTGCGTGTGTGTTTGCGCATGGCTGTGTCTGTGCCTGAGACTCATCCATCAATATTTGTGCTTATAAGCAAGTAATTTGTTGGGGTTTGTTTGTGATTGGTTCCACTCACTTTGAGGAAACAGGATTGCAATTTTTAAAGCAGCACTCCTATTATTGCTGGCTGGAAGACCGTTCTAAAGGGCATATTTGAGAAGGAGAAAATAGAGTTGCTTGTTCTGGTGAAAAAAAGAGAATGACATGGTTTCTGTGCTTGAATGAAACCGAGGTTGGTATTAACATGCAAATTGCTTCTGGTCTTCCAACTGTCTAGTTACCTCTCCCTTTTAAACTGCTGTCCCACTTATCGCGCTGTTTACCCATTAAACATTCTGATAAGGTTAACGTCTTTTGATGCATCTCACAAAATGCAATATTATCAACAGTTGAATAATCTGAATCCTGTTTTACTGCAAACAGCCGCCGGGTAACTTTTTGGGGATTTCTTTTGGTCTCCTAGGCAACGGAATGGGGCCCAGACGAAGATACCAGGAGGTCCTGTCAAAGCAAAGGGAAGACGGAGGTAACTTTAAACCCCCAGGTTCTCTGTTCAATAGGCTTAGTTCTTTTAAACCGCTGACAGCTCATTGGTCGGTGAGCTTGAGCTTTGTTGAGTTTAGTGGGAAGGCAGTTTGGTCAGCTTACTTATTCAACGTTTTGAAGACCAGAGGTCAGGATATTCGGTTTTGAATTGCAGAATTTGATTAGGAAAAAAAATCCACTTTTATCCACTTGTTAATATTAATCTACATGTAAACACTAGAATTGAGGTTGGACTGAATAGATTCCCACCACAGTTAATCAAACCTGCTGCTTTTTATTAGTTTTTATTAACCTCAATGTCAAGATCAGTAGATTGACTTATATTTTATTCACAATTTGCATGCATTCAAATGATACTTAAAAAAAAGTAGGTATGTCTTTCGAAAAAAAGTGACATGTAATTAAATTTACTTTTATGAGTCTTATTTTTCTAATGTTCATGCATGTTCTAAATACTACAAAAATTAATTTAAATAATGGTTATGGTTGCCGGAGTTTGAGAAATATTTTGCTCACTCAATTCTCAAAGTTCAAAAAGCAATTTTTAGGGTTGCCAGATATTGACATTACACTCATAAATGTCAAAATATGTAAATGTTTATGTTTGTCAAAGATTGAGAAAATACTCCTAAATGTTATAAAATGTAAAAGAATTCAAGAATTCAAACTGCCAGAATTCAAGAAAAGGCTCTAGAACGCTCAACTTTGTAAAAGGCATGGTTAGGTTAAAAAACACAAGTGATGGTTAGGGTGTCAAACAATGCATTTGAAGTATACTGTTTTATATGCAAAAGCTTTTTGTAGGTGTTTTTGATGTTATGATATAGGTCTTAAATTTGATTCATAATGATTTTAAACACGTCTTAAAAGTCTTACATTTCATCCTGTGATACCTGTTGAAAATGAATCGTTTTGGATAATTTATTTGCTCAAGAATTTCTATGAATGAATGCTTTACATTTTATGATATTTTATTTTATAGATCCCTTCTCCTTCTTGTGTGACTGTTTATTAAAAAAAGAATCTTAAAAAATTGTGCACCAAAGCAGAGTACATCTGGATCTTTCTACACCTAACTCTTTTCTACATCTATAAGGCATAGCATCATTTCCTCTGCTTTGTTCAGACTGTCCATGTTTATACCCTACAGGTGGAGTGTCAAAATTACATCCGGGTGCTGCTCGTCAACAAGACAGAGGTGATCACCTGCGGAACGAATGCCTTCCAGCCCCTCTGTATCACAAGAGAGGTAAGCACGCTTCATTTCAGGCAGCTACCTGAACATGAGCTTTTATCAAGTGTCTGTGACCGGTATCCTTCTCAGGCGGGGAACATGAGCAGGGTGTTGGAGAGGGTGAATGGAGTTGCCCGCTGCCCCTATGACCCCCGTCATAATTCAACGGCTGTGGTGACTGAGAGTGGAGAGCTATATGCTGCCACGGTCATCGATTTCTCTGGGCGGGACCCTGTGATCTACCGAAGCCTTGGAGGAATGCCACCTCTGCGCACAGCCCAGTACAACTCTAAATGGCTCAATGGTAACGTAATCTCATTTTCTCCTGTACGGTGGTCTCATGATAATCAGGGGTTATCTGTAATCTTACAGATCCTCTGTTGTTGCCCTTGGTCTGTTAAATGACATTAATATTGAGCTACTGGTGAATTTGTTTCTCGTAATGTGATGATTGCTCTTCATCCTGGTGGCACAAATTTTTTTGATGTAATTGATATAAATAAAGTTGTTCAGATTTTTTTTTTACACAAGACAGTCATCTAATATAAAATATCTAATTGTACTGCTATCTGTTAAACTTTGTATTGATTTTATTATGTTGATTAATTTCTTTCTGTTTGACGCTCTCTCTCCCTTTCCTTCTCTTCTTCTTCTTCTTGTTCTTCTCTTCTCTTCTTCTTTTGCTTTTCCTTCTTCTTCTTCTTTTGCTTTTCCTTCTTCTTCTTCTTCTTTTGCTTTTCCTTCTCTTCTCTTCTCTTCTCTCCTCCTTCTCCTCTTCCTTTTTCTCATTTTTCTTCTTTTCTCTTTCTGCTTCTTCTCCTGCTCCTCGTCCTCTTTTCTTTTCTATATTTTTATTTAAGTTATTCAATCACTGTTTTTTAAGACTTTTTGTGTATACAATTTAAAAATGACCATTCTATCGTATGGTCTTCATCTAAAAGTGATTTGTTTCTTTTTCTGGGTTTGTGTGATTATCATTAACAAAATTGAATAAACTGTCACCATCACTTTGCAACACCAGATCTAGATGCATCTTAGTAAATAACTCTGGTCTGTTTTTGCTCTCCCTGTAAGTGTGTATGACAGCTTCCTGCAGAAAACCAACAGTAGCCGGAGCATGAAATTGTTCACAGCAAAACACAATCAAAGCAAACCTCTCAAACATTTCCATCTCGAGCTGCCTTGGCCTTTAAGGGGAGGAAGCTGTCAAGCACAGGACCAAAACGCACTCGACACACTTCCTGCACAAGTCAAAAGGTGTCAATATTCTCCAAGTTGTCAAAATTGGGACTTTTCACATGGAAAATTCATACTGTAGTATTTGAAATGGAATAAGCAGAAAGTCACACTGTGAGGTTCCAGCGAACTAGTTTGAGCATGCAGGAGTGTGTATCTGAGGTTAAATGAGAAGGTTGCAGAGTTTGTAATGCTGGAACAAGCATAAAACAAAGATACATTCTTTAATGTTCTGAAATCGAGCAGTGTAATTATTCCTCTAGGCCAGGAGAGGGTGAAGCTGCAGCTGGGACGTGGCTCCGTCAAACTATGGTCCCACTGAAGGTACACAATATAGAGTTAATGATTGTTTTAAAACTGGGAAACACACAATACTATTTTAGGGTTGGAAGCATGTATATATCAATTAGTATTTTCTATCATTAAATGTATATTAAATATCTTTACAGCAACAATTTGCATTATTATGAATTATATAAACATGTCGTTCTCTGGGAATTATAAGGTTCTAGCTGCATGCAGAGGGTTTTTGATATATTGAGCTTTTCATGCAAAACCTTTTTGCTTTTTAAATAAATGGTAAAACGCAACTTTGCAAAGCACATAAGAAAATGTAAATAAGAGGTCAAAGGATTAGAATTTTTGAACAACTCCAAAATCAGAATACTTGAATAACTTAATTTAGACCAAAATGTTAGATAGAATCTTATTTTTCCAAGGGGATGATATTGTTGAATGTAATAAATAAAAAGTGACACTCTAATCAGACTGTTCATATTAAAAAATCTCGAAAATTCTCAGAAAGCAAATCACAGGCAGACGAATTCTTGTCTCTATTCATTTACATGACAAAAAGAAAACATTGACTCTAGTTTTGGAGAATCATGTTGTTTAATAGGATTGCTTAGAGCAGGGGTCTCTAAATCCAGTCCTGGAGAGCCGGAGCTCTGTACAGTTTTGTTTCAACCATCATAAAACACACCTGTTGCAGTAATTAGGGTTCTGTCTGATTGTCTGAAGCCAGAGTAGTATGCAAACTAGAGCTGGGTTTTAACTAAAATGTGCAGGGATGCGGCCCTCCAGGACCAGAATGGAGGAACCCCGGCTTAGAGAATAAAAAAGTATTAATACAGAAGACAACTCGGGCTGTTTCAGGGGGGAAGAGTGCTGGTGGTGCAGGACCTGTTAAAATAAAACTTGCAAAAATACATCACAAAATGTTAATTTTGAGAATCAGTCCATTTTCATGATATATAAAGTACTAGCCATTTTTTTAACCCTTGTACGCTGATTGAACAGGTGCCATTATAGCATGAACACCAGCTTGTTGTCCCTATCTTTTTTCAGTTAGTCAGTTTAAAAGGTAAAACTTCTACCGATTTATTAAAATTATTATTAATTGACATGTTTAAACATGTTAAACATCTGTTTAAGACATCACCCCATGATACCTAGACCTACAGAGACTCCAAAATGGATCAGAAAACCTAAAACCCTGCTGAATGAAATCAAGAAAAGCTTAACTAAAAGAATCAGGTGTGTTGCATGAGGGATGAGGGATGAAGTGAAACTTTGTAGGACTGCGGTCCTACTTGCCCTACTTGGGAAAGAATCTATTTCTTGGTTCTGATTTTTTTTTATTTACAATACAGAAATATCTATTGAATAAAAAAAATGTTCTGTTAAAAAACATTTAAGGTCTTCCCGATTTTAAAATAGAAGGAAAATGAAAAAAGGGAAAAGTCCCAGTAAGTTTCTACCAGTACTTGATTGATTACAGTTTTTAAATATTCACTATATTTTAACTTTGTTGTTTAATTAATACATGATTTTAACCATTAGGAGAAATGATTTCCAGCTTATAAACAGATATTTAGACTATAGCTTATATTTAGCTATGCTTATGTGACACCTTTTAATTAGTACAAGTTGAAAATGTGCTCAAATTTTAATGATAATGGATAATTTGTACATTGTGTGCACCAGTTTTCTACTTATACGTGTTTATCTAACATTCATTGGATACTGGGTTACTACATTATCATGCAGCTCAATAATAGATAACACTTTGTTTTCAAAGACACTTCCAAAGCAAAACTCTTGACCTTCTCAATCACAACTAGCAGTTACAGAGACTGAATAAAAATATGAATAGAGGTTTATATTAAAAAAAGTTATCACTCATTCTGCACCTCAGATAAGAACCCGCAGGATTCTCTAGAGTCCTCCATAAAATCTCTCCCTGCTATTGTGTTAGCCTCACCAGGTGCTGACTGAAAGTTTTTTAACGCAAGCCAGTGAGAGCTGATATTGTTTTTTAGCTCTGCTCTGATTCAATGAGGAATAGCATCATTGGCAGCTGTGTGGTTATCAACACATGCCTCTTTCTCTCTGCTCTGGAGCTTATTGAGAGTCGTAATTCACTTCCAAGCTTAGTGTTTTCCCCTGACTGTGTCCTGCAGATAAACACATGCACTCACAGACTCGTACAGGGACCCCTGATGGAGTAGCGCTGTGGAAGTGAGGTTGTATTTACGTTCAGCATGAAAGGAAGGAAAATATAATTTGTCATGTTCAGACCCTCTCAAATCAGCACACTCACACCTTGGACAATCCAGTATTGCTAAATGGCTTGATTAATTATTTCCGTCGCTAGGGAGAAACGGTTGAGAATGCATTCTCTGGGTCTCTGAAAACCGCTTCCAATCTGATCTATTTGGTAGGTTGGTTTGTATGAAGCAGTATAGTACTTATTTTGTATAATCTCAATGACAAGCTTTGTGGAAAAAAAGCTGTGTGTAATGTTGGTTAGCATCAACATTGTTTATATTTGCCTTCAGCATCTCTATTGCTGTTTAAAGGTGAAAGGTCACCATGATAGTTACTTAAAATACTTGACTTTCAAATTATGCTAATGTGCTTTTGTGGGAAGTGCCTACTTACATGCACCCTTTAACTCCTATAATGTTACTGTAATTATAACAGGTTGTTAATTATAAGAGGCTGTCCTCGTGATCTTTCAACGAAACTTACGAACAAAAGCAACTTTGATGTCAAGATCGTCTTGACATATTTCTCCACGATGTAAAAAAATGCCGTCACGGATGCAAACACGGTATTAAAAAAAACCTATAACTACAACGAAAATAACGCCTATAATATTATATACAAAAAAAATTTAATATTTAAAATGAAATCGCCTCTAAAACACTGCTGAAGTATTGCTAAAGTCATTCATATGTAATCAATCACTCATCTGTCACCGCTCTCCTACACTCCCAAACTTACCGTCCCTGAAACACAAGCAATGTTGTCATTATTGTAGTAAATGTAATATCAGTCGAAATAACTTTTTCGATAGTTACAATTCCAAGTTCAGATATAGTTCATAGCATTTGTGAGTCGCGTCATGCAGAGGACCTGCTTTTATCTTTTGTGAGGGATTCACATCTTGATATTCTCTGCTGAGAGAACAGCTGCATGGTTGTCTTTTCACCTGTACCTCACGAGTGCAACGCCAACCTTTTGTTGCGTTCCCGCCATTTTCAGGAGGACTGCTTCGGGAATCTACAAGCATTCAACTCCGGTTTTGCAAAAAAGGCTTGTTGGTCTGTGATTAGCTGTGCCACATCCAGGTTGTAATCCAAATTTGTAAAATATGTAATGTTTGTAACAGTTATTCACTGCGAGTTGAAGTTACAGTTGTTCAATAATTAAATGGAAATAAAAGTAAACATGCTCTTACGGTTGACACTATGATTAAGTTAAACTCTGTATTCTGGTTCAGTAAATGACCCAGTGTCAGATCAGATACTTAATTTGAATCTAAAAATTCAATAAATTAAATGAAGTTATTGACTTTGATGATTTCTAAAAACATTTATTCAATTCTGGCTTCCCTATATTCGGGGATGTTAGTTAAAATCTCCCATAAATAATTTTAGTGAGTAAATTTGATCCAACTCATTCTTGATGATTGAAAATCATACAGGAAATCAAATTCAGGGTGAGGTGCTATTAGATAAGGTACATATTTGGTTTAGATTATAAATTGTATTCTCCAAAATTAAGTAGGTTTAAAGATTTCCATTTTTTTCTGTCATTTTTGGTTATTGGAAAGATGATTGGAATGCTCACGGAAAAAGTGATCTCATAAATAAGAACTTGCAAATTATGTAATACATAATAAAACCAAAATGCATCCTGATATGGACATCTTTTAATATGCATGGAGAAATGCTTTTCCCCTTTTTTCTCAACTGCTTGGTCACTTTCCATTGAGTTTTTGCTATTTACCGTGTTTAAAATTGAATCAAAAGCAGTTTGGGCTATTGATGGCTCCCCTGTGCACAGCAGTAATCTCATTCTCATAAACTGCTGTCCTGGCTTCAGCCGTGATTATACTTTAGCCTATTCATAGGTGAATACTGCATGCATTACTGGATGTGCCAGGGGATAAATGGGCCTCAGAGGTAAGAGATTATTCAGAGAGTGTGGGATATTGGCTCTGACTAATTTAATCCAGACCATTGCCACTTGGACCAATGGGACAGCTTTTGTTTTTTTGAGCCAGTTTGACACTTTTCCCCTTCTCCCCAATGTGGATAACCCTGAAAATTTGGAATAGGGAAAGAGGCCAGTTTTCTTGGTGAACTGTCCTTGTTTTGCCATTGAAAACAATTCATGCTGCATTTTGACATTTGAAATGCCTATTTCATCTCTCGTGTCTTTATTCATTCTTTGTTTTCCTTCTCCCACAGAGCCTCACTTCATCTCAGCCTACGATGTGGGACTTTTCACCTTCTTCTTCTTGAGGGAAAATGCAGTGGAGCATGACTGTGGAAAAACCGTGTACTCGCGGGTGGCACGGGTGTGTAAGAACGACATCGGAGGTCGATTCTTGCTGGAGGACACGTGGACCACCTTCACGAAGGCCAGACTCAACTGCTCACGCTCAGGAGAGATTCCGTTCTACTACAATGAGCTGCAAAGCACCTTCTACCTGCCCGAACAGGACCTCATCTATGGCATCTTTACCACCAACGTGTAAGTTTTGAACCGATTCGCAAAGTTTGATTTAATCTAAAACTGAAAATGGAAGACAATAAAGACTACAGCGATGCATGGTATGAATGTTTTGAATCCAAGCTTGTTTTTTAATTCGCTCCTCCATATATTTTCCCTAAAATGTAAATGGGGGGGAATTTTATTTCAGCTTGTACAAATCATACTTAACGTTATGTCCTTTTAAAGCAAATATTGATTAGTGGGGATTGCAGATGACCTCAAGTTTAAATGTCTTTTGAATAATGAAACCTTACTACTGTTAAATTTGTCAACTGGATTATAAAGTCACACCCTTTTTGCCTCATCAAAACAGTTTAACAGCTTTTAACAGTTGTGAAAGTGCGTTTTGCATTTGTGCTCTGTCAGTACACAATCTGTACATGCTTCACGATCCGTCACAGCGCATTTCAATTCTTTTAGGTTTAAATGAATTATTTAAATGATTGAAATGGACTGACAAAAAAATTTGTCAATATTATTATTTTAACCCAAAGTTTGTAACTATAAACAACTTTTTAACTTACTTATTGACCAATACTCAATTGGAAATGCTAAATGCATGCCAGATCCCAGCACCAGATTTAAAACCTCATTTAACAAGTACAATGGAAAAAATAGCAGAATGAATAAGAACAGTTCAGCAAAAATAAACCAAATGAAATAAATCCCTACGAACATCATTAATTATTCTGAGGGAGCAAGTTATTTCTATGAGGGGCAGAATTGGAACACTAGGCTAGCACACCAGGTTTTAATAACTGGGATAGGTTGTCTGAATCCCACTCGTGAGGAATACCTTTATCTATAAAACATATTTTACTTGACTGTAACTTTGTAACCCCTATCAGGAATCAATTTGTATTCCACGTCAACCCTAAAACATATTTTTAGTCAAGTACATTCAATTTTTAGGAATAGCTGATTTTAAACATCTTATCTAATTTCATACTTTGACTTAATCTCGCCCTGGAAATAGTTACAGAAGCTGGTAAGATGCTTACAAAGCAATGAATGGATGAATTAATGAATTCATTAATGAATGAAAATGATAAAACATGGAATAAAATGTATAGATTTTAACAATAAAGGGTTAGGGTTATAATAAGTATTGAAATGTGCATGCGCAGAATGGCGTAATGTGTGACTGGTTGTGCAGGATGGATGCATGATGTACTGTCAGGGTCTAAAGAACTAATAAGTATCTTAAAGAGCTTAATTGCATGTAAATTAATTTAATTAAAATAATTAATTGCATATACAAGAGTTTCAACAGAAGTGGTAGTGTATATTGCAAAAAAAAAACATCAAATTGGCATCGAATATACCATAGAATATCATCTAAAAGTTAAGAAATGGTAGGTTATCTACAGTTCCTCACATGCAAATGAGGGTCAAAGCGTGTCCTTTCTTGTCAAACCTGAAAGTCACACTGAAAGTATCCTGCCAGTGCACCTTTAAATCAAATGTATATGAATTAGTTCTTCAAGCTCAATCTGGAACATAACGTTTCTCTTGGTGTGTGACGATGCATTTTTAAATACACTTCTTAAGATCTTCTTCCTGGCTGTCATTTAAGAAAATATGTTTCAGCATTTTGTGATTGTTTGTAGTATGTGACTTATAAGAAATATCTATTTTTATACAGGATCTGTGCACACACTTGTCTCGATCCCTGATATTTTATTATTCTAACTTTTGAATTGTTTTTGAGGCTTGTTTTCTATGCCGTCCCCTTTGCTCGTTCCCCTGGTAGGAGCTGAATCTTGTAATGCAGTGAGAACAACAGAGGCTCCATCTGTCTGTAGTAAATTGAACACCTTAAGCAATGCTCCCTGGGGTTTTGGAGCTGTTAAACAGGGAGGGTGAAGCGACTCAGAACATGAGAGCAGCCAGAAACTGCCTCAAAGTCTTCGAGCTAGTTTGCTGGCAGCATGCTGAGTATGTTGAGTTCCCTGAAGCCATTGGGGCTGTATATCTATAAAAGGAAGCTTCTTGACAGTCAAATCTGTATATGATGCAGGTGAAAAGCTACTGGGGGTAATTTATTTATTCTTCTGTTGATAATACATTGGAATGTTCTCTATTTGTTATAATTTTTGAGCTACGTAAAATACATTTAAGTGTTCGGTCTTGTGTGCAGCTGTTAAGTGCTCATAAATTGAATTGCTGTTTCTGCCTTTTATTTGGTGTGAGTGGTTGCAGTTTGCTCTGATTTGACCTTTTTCTATAATGACCTTATGTTCTCTCTCTCTCTCCCTCCCTCCCTCTCTCTATCTCTCTCTCCTCTCACTATCTCTCTTGCTCTCCATTCTTTCTCTCTCACCCTCTCTTTCTCCTTCCCTGTCTCTCCTTTCTCTCTCTATCTCTCTTGCTCTCCTTTCTTTCTCTCTTCTCTCTCTATCTCTTGATCTCCTTTCTCTCTCTCTCCCTTCTCTCTCTCTCTCTTGCTCTCCTTTCTCTCTCTCTCTTCTCTCTCTATCTCTCTTGATGTCCTTTCTCTCTCTCTCTCTCTCTTGCTCTCCTTTCTCTCTCTCTCCCTCTCTCTCTCTCTCTTGTCTCTCTGTCTCTCTTGCTCTCCTTTCTCTTTCTTTCCCCTCTCTCCTGTCTCTCTCTCTATATATCCTTTTTCAATATCTCTCACTCTCTTTTCCTACTCTCTTTCCATTCTCTTTCTTTCTCTCTCTATCCCTCTCTCCCTCCTCTCTTTTTCTCTCTCTATTTTCTCATTCTCTCTCCTATCTCAAGATATCTCTTGCTCTATTGTTTCTCTCTCATGCACGTATTTATCAGTCTAAAAAAAATGATAAATACACATGCACATGCATTTTTTTTCCTGTTTTGGTTTATTTATTTTTTTACCTGGATGCTATTATAAACCATACTATTAGTTGGCTGTTATCAGTCATTGTCAACTCATGTGATTTACATTGTGCCTACTAACAGTATTAACAAGTGAAAAAGTCCTGTATAATCCAAATACATAATTACTATCCAAGACAGTAAATAGTTTGGAGTACTTTGATGGGATAAGAAATGTTTATTTTAACGTTAAATTATAATAGTGAAGGTTTTTTTCCTTCCAGAAGCGGATTGTTTTCTTTTTTAATTAGTTTGACTATTCATTTACTTATTTGTCTGAACGAATCTAGGAAAAAAGTAGTTATTGGCCATGGTTCTGTCAGTCACCGCCAGGTTAACAGGGTGTAACAAACATTTTGGCTGTGAGTATGATGACAGACAAGCTCTGTGGAAAACACATCTGCTGGTGTGAATGAATGCATCTGTTATGAATACACACACTTTCATGGCTGAATTACAGAAAATACAGAGTAACAGTCAAGTGCTGAAGATGCCGCTCGACAAAATCCACCTTGAAATTAGTTTTTGTGTCTCATAGCAGGAATCTTTGCTTGAAGTTTAGACCATGAATATAACTTTCTTGTAGATGTGTTGCGGTGACAGAGTTAAAGGATTAATCGCTGAAGCTTTTCATCAATCTGTAAGAGACTTTGCATTACTGTCAAATCACTGCATAAAAGAGCTTTATATTGCTTATAAATTGGTATTACCATATGTGCAGCTAAAATAATTGACAATGACTTAGAAAAATATCAGTTAAAGAGAATAAAATCAGTTAAAAATAATCTTTTGTTTTAAAATTTTTTTCATTAAACAGCAAATGTAAAGAAATAAATCAAAAAGAATAATTTTATGTAATACATTTGTCAACACAGACTGTATTTTTCATGTTTAAGCACACATTTTACAAGAATTGCTATTGTTAAGCTGAAAAAAAAACCACTAATGAATAATCTTTCCTCACCACTGACTGTGGAAGTCTGCTGAGTCGGCTTAGTTTTTTGCTACGATGCAGGTATTTGCAGGTTCTCTAAGCCATGCATTTTCTTTTTCCCTTTTCCCTTGAGCAGTGTTCTACTTTATATCCATATCAACTATACGGACCTCAAGGATGACCTGAAATGACCCCTGTGTTTTTGTACTCTTCTGACTCCATAACACTATGACTTCATCCAAAGAAGCATGTGATCTCTTGCACGTGCTGCTTGGAAAGCTCTGAAGTCATCTGCTCTCACAGTGAGAGGACTTCATTCCCATATGTTGAGTGTTACAGCGAGCGTTTGGGGATTTGTTAGTGTAGGTGACTTTCCGAAGGGTTATAGGACTAAAGTGCTCTTCACTTTTTTTTATACACCTCAACAGCTTCTGAATCTGCACACTCATCTTTCTGAAAGTCACATTTAAACAACAATAAACACCACAAAAGCTTAGGTTTGCATAATGAATATAAATATGCATTAATGAAGTGCCCTATACTGTATATTCTCTATATTTTATGCATAAAATAAATGAACTCCCCTGATATTCTGTAAAATGTAACGTTTCCGTGGTCTGTTTTTGTTGATACTTTGACAAGCAACTTAAATATAGGGATTTCTTTACATTGTTCAAATACTTTTTTGATTGGTAGTTTTCAGGTTCAAGCAGTTTGATTATCTATTCCATATTTTACTCAAAAGAGCAAAACTTTTTTGACAACTTGATTGAAAAATGTGAAAGAATAAAATATATAAATATATTATTGAAACATATATAGTACTTTGAATTTGTGATGATTAAAAAATGTTTCTGTTTCCATTGTCTGCTAAGAAAGCACATCAAGTGTTTTTACAAGTTTTTTTTGTTTAAAGAACACATTTGTAGAAATTTGTGTTTGCGTTAAGTGGATGGTTGTTGTATCCCTTGATGAGATTTTGATTACAGTTTTTGACTCTCCGCAAATTAGAGTTTAAGACTGCTTTAGAGGATTTCATACACCTAAACTACACAACCGATCATACTGTTGATCAGTGTCATGATTCAAAGCACTATTTCTTTAGTTTCTAATTAGTTTGTTTCTAAAATGTTACACTTTTGAAGTCTAGCAGAAATAACAATGTGGAGGTGGTTGTTGCCCTCAGCAGTCAGCAGAGAAGTTCTTTTCCTGAAAAGGTAAAACCATGCCATCTCGCATAACAAAGTTTCAGAGAGTTCCTTTAAATGCTAAAGTCAAAGAGTAGAAAGAGCCTGAGATAATTGGCTGTTTTATCCTCAGAGCCTCAGGGCGCAGCGCCTATGTTTTATCTAGCCTTTTTAGTACAACTGCCAAAATACTCTCATTTTATCACCCAAATCTTCCATGTTGTAACCTCATATGAAACCCCCAGAGTAAGTTGCAGAACCAGGCTTAAAACATCTACAATCCGTGCCCCGCCAGGCCTCATAACAAGAGCGTCTGGCAGGTCGAGTCCTTTTCCTGGAGCTTTGCCTGAGGGTCCATCTGTCTGCAGTTCCAGTGTGATCGTCGCTTTTCCTGCTGCTCTCTTACACTACACTTAGTCACAAAAGGAATCTGGTAACAAGAATAACCAAACCTTTCAAATTACTCCAATTAGTCAAGTGATCTTCTGGAAACTTTGTAGTCACAGATGGAGTTTATCAAGCACTCCTTGTTAACAATTAGACCAGTTTACCTGTCTGGTAGGTGGTAGATAGTCACTGAGATGTTTGGAACGTTATTTAGCACTTCATGGACTTGTTGATATTGATTCTGTGTACTTTTATCAATGGTGCATATTACTAGAGTCTTCCATAATATTGCATTCTGGTCATCTGAGTATATGGAATTAGCTGTGTGGATTTTTTTTTTTTTTTTTTTCAAAATAATACTATTGTTACTTTTAATTCGTTTTATGGTTTAATTATGTAAATAAAAATAAGTTAGAGAAAAAAGTGTAAGACAGAAAGTAATAAAGAAAGGTGGAAGACACAAAAAGGGGGAAAGTTGGAAAACATGAGAGAAAGAATGTGGAAGAAAAGAAAGGTGGAAAAAAATAAAAAATAAAGATAGGTGGAAAGAAAGATAGAAAGAGGGAAAGAAAGTTAGAAAAAAGGAAAGAAAGAAAGGTGGGAAAAATAAGGAAAGATAGAAAGATGGGTGGAAAGAAAGGAAGTTGAAAAGACAGTTAAGCCTTTGAGTCTCACCAAACATTAAAAAAGAGTTTATGGTATTTTAGCTGAATACTAAATTTGAAATTATATTTAGATATCATTGAAATAACAATAACCAAATAATTGTTGAACTCCATATTTAGTATTGGGAAATATTTTTGTGAGTTGTATGGGGCTGCTTTTTTTGATGTTTTTTTTAATAGTTGGAGGCAAAAATCTTGGTTTTCGTAGGTCCAGCATTCCCAAATCTAAGAACATATTCGAGTGAATGAAAGAGTGAATTGAGAGAATATGGTGACACGTTATCCTGGTGACTATCAAATGATTTGTTCCATGTGATTTTAAAGGGATGAAGATCCTTAACAGCAGCATATAGACTGAATGGTTTTATTCAATGCATAAATAAATCTTAGGCTGACAACGAGTACCATCAGACCACAGAGTATCTCCCATCTTCTAGATTCCAATAGCGGTGAGCCTGAATGATTTTTCAGTTTTAACTGACAGAATAGGCAAAGATGTGGTCTGCCATGGTTGCTCATCTGCCTCAAGTGGATGAGTTTTGCACTCGGCTATTAACAATCTTGGCTAAGGGCAACTTTTATTTGCATGATTGTTCCCATCAATCAGCGGGCAACACAGCTCACTGCTGAATCGAAATATGCACCATCTATTTTGTTTATTTTTCTTCATGTGAACAAACACAATGCAATCAAAGAACATGACCACATTTGAAAGCTTTGAAACTTTCCTGAACTCAGTGTGTTTGCTAGCTGGAATCACCATATAATCCATCATCTGTGGAGCTCATCCTTGTTCCTAACAGCTTTTTTGACTAGACTCCACCAGCCACGCACATCCACCGATTTAATGAACTCACAGTGATTTTTAAAAGATGTCATGTATGAATGTGACTGACTGCATGGATTTTTAAATTTACTACTGTATATATTTGTCCCAGTATTGAAATTAATATTTGTAGCTCAACTGTGGAATACTGTGTATTGTTAAAAATGGCTCCAAGACTTAATGCTGTCTGCGAAATATACTATAAAAATTAATTTCCGTTTTTTGCTAACAGTGTATGAGCAATTATCAGTTGACAAAGTTAAAAAAGTAACTAAAGAACACCAGCAGAATAGTAGATATAATACGTGTACATGATATTATTTTAATGTACAGTGTGTCTATTTTTATTCCTTGTAATGCAGGAACAGCATTGCTGCCTCTGCAGTTTGCGCATACAACCTCAGCGCAATCACCCAGGCTTTCAACGGGCCCTTCCGCTCCCAGGAGAACCCTCGCTCCACCTGGTTGCCCACTTCCAACCCTATCCCCAACTTCCAGGTTCACAATTTCCCCCGAATCGTCTTTGCTATTTATGCTATGTATACATATATGTATGTTTATGATGCACTTGTACAATCGGTTTTCTTCAGTGTGGGACCATAGATGAAGAGGGACCGAATGAGGGATTAACCGAGCGCAGTCTGCAAGATGCCCAGCGCCTCTTCCTCATGAATGATGTGGTTCAACCTGTCTCTGTCGATCCGCTGGTTTGGCAGGATGATGTGCGCTTCTCTAAACTGGTTGTTGATATTGTACAAGGGCAGGACACTTTGCACCATGTCATGTACATAGGCACAGGTAGAACATTGAGAGTTCATCACTTTTAATACAAATAAGATTTGAAATCTTAAGCGATCTGTTTTGCTCAGAACGTGGAACAATTCTGAAGGCCCTGGCAACCACCAATAAGAGTCTGCAAGGATGCTACTTGGAGGAGATGCAGCTGTTTCCACCTGGTTTGCGGCAGCCAATCCTGAGCCTGCAGATTCTCCATGGCGACAGGACACTGTTTGTGGGACTCAATGACAGAGTGCTCAAAATTCCCCTGGCAAGATGCTCCAGCTACAAAAGTGAACAGTGAGTTTTTTATTGTCTTTGTGTCTTGTTCAGCTAATACTTTCCCCGATACAAATCAAGGTGTTCATCGTTCCTTTGTTTTTGGGTCTGGCAAGCGATTTACAAGAGGAATGCGATCCGTCTTCTAATAATTTTCCATGTAAAGCTGTCAGGCTACTTAAGAAAAGTGTGATTGTAGAGCTCAATCACACAACAGCCACGGGTGCTAGCAATGTACCTGCAGTAACTAAACTCTTCAATAATTCAGAACATACACCCACAGTGGGAAAACTTGACTAACTAATAACAAACTATTAGCTAGAACAGAAACAATAAGGCAGAGGTGGGGTTAATGATAACTGACAAAATGCTCTACCTTAAACTAAGCTCAATAAAAAAAACTCAATAATACAAAGAAACTGAAAAGGCAATTGCCAAGTCCCAGTCAGAACATTTATACTCATTTTTAGAAGAAAATGTACAAAGTTTTTACTGTGTAACTCGTGAGTGTGCACGGTCTGGGACACAATGTAACATCATGTGAGGGAAGTGGTTTTAACCATGTGTCACATTATGCATGTCTCATATGAGAATTTTTTTTCTCCCCATGAGATTAGCCTACCCGCACCATAAATTAGTACTTGTTTAACATAAAAAATTATAACTAATTACCACAATGGGTCTCATTTAAATTTTATATGCTGATATTAGATGATCTATTAAATAACATTTTGAAATAACAGTTTTAACATGGTTTTATAGCATGGTTTTATTAATGTTAGTGTAATGAAACAAAATTTTAGGTTTTTTTTTTATAAAAAAGTTTAAAATGCTTATCCTCTAAAACATACAGTAATATGGAGAGAATTATGCTGAGAAAAACAATAAAAGTGAAAAAATAAAACAATTGTGTCTATTCGCATGCAGTAGGCACATCTCACAGGGTAGCAAAATCTAACATTGCAATAGATAACAATAGATTCAACTCTCTCTATAGTGCCATTATTTATTCCTCTACATCTTTTTTTCATAAATTACCTGAACGCAATGGATTGTGGATTTTAATTGTGTACAGACTGTAAAAAGCATCATAACTTTTCAAACACCTGAAAAAGTGTCTTCATCTGAGGTCCTTTTTAAACTTCATGGACAATACCTGCTTCTCATTGGGCTGTAGGTGTTGGGTGACAGCAGGGCCTTGCTGGGGTACATGAATGGCCTCTTTCACATTGATAAGAGCTCTTGTTACCCACCTCTGCGGATTTGTATCCTTGATCTGTCATTGGTAAAGAAATTCTTCCTCATGGGTGACTGGAGCAGTAAGGAGAGCAGAGTTTGACAGCGGTTGTGTATTCTATCAAAGCTTTCCATCAGTTCACTTCTCCAAACGCTGGGTGGGACAACAGTCAGGCTCAATTTGCCAGAGATGCACATAGAGAGCACTCTGTCTGCTCTCTGCCCGCTGTGAAGGAAGGTGAAAGATTGAGTGTGGGCCTGGATGAATGAGGGAGGGGAGATAAAGGAAGCTCAAACGGAAAGTGGAAGGGTGCTGTCTGGAGTGAATGCTTTTCTGTGAGGGCAAAAAATATTTGACTGCACAAATGTGATTAGTCAGCACTTTGATGTCACTCCTCCCACTCTCTTGCATGCACACACACAACACGCAGCTGAAGGTATGCATACTAAACAAGGTGGAGGTGAGATGTGAGAAACCGAGCGAAAGCAGATATTTCCAGTTCTATTTAAAACCCTGGGGGGAGGAACAATCAAACCGGGCTCCAAGGGCATGCTGGAGAAGAACGTCCTTAATCCCTAATTTGCTTTTGATTCCTGCCACATCCAGAGCAGGTAGACTTTTTAAGCAAAATACGAAAGTGCAGCAGTGACATTTATTTAAAGACCTGCACTTTAGTTGCAAATGTCGCAGAGGTGTGATGGGCCTGCACATGAGCCACAGTCAAGAGGTTTTCATCACAGTCTGCTGTTCTCAAGATGGACTTAAACACTACTCCTGAAGCTGGAGAGAGGCTAGAGAACATCCCAAGCAAAGTCATATTTAAGCAGGTTGAACTTTTCAAAACACCTGCAAGGATTTCTAATGAAATGTGATTTATTTATGGTCCTGCGTCCCAATCCAAATACTTACAATGCACCCTTAAACTAGTGCACTTTCAGAAAATGTTGTACTTACTTTTTAGTGTGTAAGACGAGAGTGTGCACGATCTGGGACACACTAATACACCATGTGACTGAAGTTGATTTCACTACCTCATTACGCACGACGTTTGCAAGAACTTAACTTTTTTTTTTTCCCCATCTCTTCATTAACAAATATTTGAACAATAAATATAGCACTCGCTTTATTGCTATTATTTATTTCTGTGCTTTTTCTTTAAAACTGAAACACATTACAGAGATGGTTTGATGGTTTGGGTCCAAGAGAAAACCTGTTCCGCCCAACCGCTTTGGATTGTGGGTAATTATTAGCTGGTCAGTTGCCCAACAATCTGCACTTCAGAATTCAGAAAGTGTGTACTGGAAAAAGTACACATCTTGACACCGCTCTGATTATTTTTATTTACACTATGGTTTGGGACACCTGAATTCTTATTTCACTCCCATAAAAGTGTTGACAATGCCCCGATTGGGCCCCAGGGTATGAGTCTTTATCAAGCTACTGTAATGTTAACAACAAAAAAGCTTTACTAATATTTACCTGTATTAGTGTTGCAGTAAACATAATTTTTCCTCAAGGTTTGTCCCTTTATCTGTGGCTAAGCCTAACGGCTAGCCTGCAAGAAATTGTAATTTTCATGTGGCCCATCTGACCCAAGTAATTTACAGCTTGTGTTGCCAGGAGCTTGTCAACAGGGGGCTGAAAAACACAGACTTGTGAGCTTGGAGCTTGTTTTGGGCACTCTGCAAAGCACTCCAGGATCTGCAGAGATGAAAATCAGCACAGAAAGTAATCAGAAGGAAGAGCATTTATTACCCCCTGGCTTTAAACTGACTCTTCACTGGCAGACCACCAAAATTGAAGTCATTTTTCTCAGTCTGTTTCTCTCTGGTTTTGATTAATGCAGCCTAAATGTCTGCTGTCTGTAACTTCTGATTAATAGCTTATTTTCTTCTACCATTCTTGAGATGAAACTATTAAACACGCATGCTTTTGATCCATGTCTGTGTAACCAATAGAAGCTGAAACTGTATACTTCTGCTGACCAAACTAATTTCTCAACACATTCCCTAATCAAAATCATCAGGTGTTTTCAGTTTGCTACTCGGTTTAAAATTTTTAGACACTTATAAATACACACAAATTTAGGATTTTAGTATCGAATTACATTTTTTATTCACTTACAATGTTATATCCATAACTCCAGCTGCATCTGACTTGCCCAGATACTTTGAATGGGTAGACAACATTTCAGATTCATTTACATAAAGACACAAGGTTGGGAGAGACACTTGCTTTTAATAAGGTTTGATTAACAAGGTTAATTCTATAAGTTGTTATTGTTTAAAACTTCTTATTTTTCTCAAGAACCAGCAAGAAAACAGGAATGGATGAGCTGAATCTGATGCAATTAGAGTGGTTAAATGCAGTAACGCTTGACTCTGCAAGTGTCTGTGAGAAACCATGAAAGTGTCTGCAATCAGTGAACGCGAGCCGTGTTTTTACCAACACAGCTTTGCAACTTTTACCTGCATTACAAAAAGTAAGTTTTTGAGCTGAAAAGGGAATTTTTCAGTCTGCTTTTAAGGTTTATGAAGCCGCTAACATTTTCTTGAGAATCAAATGAGTGGTAAGAATATATTGGTTAAGAAATAAATCAATGTGAAGATAAAACTGTTAAAAATAATTTCTTTTGTCATCCCAAATCATCCTAAAGTCCAAATGGAGTTCTGGTTTGCAGTGCACCAGTAGTCGTCAGCACAGAGGAGAGAGTATTTTCGGGATGAAGCCTATTCTGAAACAATCCTTCCTCACTAAACTCACTCGAGTGCAAGAGCAGCATGGATTTTTAGTTGCGTTCAAGTGAGCCACACTTGTAATTGAATGCTTCTTTATTAGGAGACTTACTGTAATCACTGCACATTCCTCTGAGCAAAGAGGACGTTTTTATCAATTAAATCTATATTGAAACATTGTATGCTTTTTGCTGTTAAATTATTGATTGTGGAGAGAGAGAGGGAGGGGGGGGGGGGGCAGGGGAGGGGTCAGCGCAGGGGAAACTGTCTGAGAATCATGTTCAGTATGAATCACATACTTTATTGGTAGAGAAATAAAAGCAGAATTATTTCCTTTGACGTTCTCACGGAGGTGCGGGTGTCAGGTTCCGTAGGGCAGAATGGGGCACCCTGGCTATTGAATGGCTGAGGAAACACTGAACACCTACTTATGTTTATCTATAATTTCAGACTTAAAAACATGAGTTATTAGTCATGTTGGGTAGTTTATAACACAGTTAATAAAGCATTAATTTTACATGAAGATGAGTTTCAAATATGACTAAATACTAAACTAAATGGAGCTTTTATTGGTGGTGAGGAATGTATTTATGATGCCTCAAGAATAATAATAAACCCCAGCCATTGTTTACAAGGAAAAGGTCATGAATTGCTATTAAAAAACTGCCAGCAATATTTGTACCTGTTTGTCTTCTTTAATGGTCTATAAAGCAGACAGTACATTTACAGCTCCACCAATGATTCTCAAACCTCTAGTAAACCACGAAAAGAGAGAAAGATTGATCATCAACTGTGCTCTGCTCTGCCAAGGAGTTTTATCTTTTATTCTTCTTTTTGTCTTTTTACATTCTAACAGTCAATATTTTCTGCTGAAGCATAGCATTGTAATGAATCCCTGTTAAATTCTCCTGCGGTCTGATTGGTGTTGTTTATTTTTGCTCCTCTTCCATGCACAGAAACCTTGAGTTAAGGTGTATGCCTGTGAACTGGCCATCAAGTGCACCTTATAGGAGGCTATTTTTAACCCGGTGGGCGATGTGTTTGCAAGTCTCGACAGTGGAGCTTTTTGTTTATTTGTTTTTATGCTTTGCTCATTCTTTTTTGTCTGAGGCGACAGTCAGCTTGTTAAAGCAAGTTTCGAGTTGGAGAACTCAGGAGAAAAAAGACCATTAGGAAGCTGCTAATTGAGTTTCTCCATCTCACTAGGTCAGTTGGCAGAGATTAGAGATCAGTCGAGACCTGGCGCTGCCCCAGGGGCACGCTCACATCTCCTGCGCTCATCAGTAAAACTGTCTACGGCTGGATGCCAACAGCAGTGTCAAATCAGCATTCCTTGGACGCTGGCACATTCTCGTAGTCTTAAGAGATTACATGGACGGCCTGCTTTCAATTTGCTTTGCTGGAGTGGATCTTTCCACTGTAATTAATGAAATCACTCTTAAAGTTTTTTGTTTATCTTGGGTATAGTTCTTGCCCTGAGGACCTGTGTGTTTGGCCTCTGTAATTGGGGGGTAATTGGCTCTTGGTCGTTCACAAGAAACATTCTTTGCATGTATTTCCTGACTATTTGACATATGTACTGCTCCAATTATTTGACTGCTATTGTGTATTCCTGTTGCAATGTTGCTAGTATTAAAGTCTCTTCTTATACAAATGAATGATAATCTTGCATGCACGTCACAACTGAAGCAACCAGTAAATATTTGGAGACTATTAAGGGTTTAATTCTCTGGGTGCCTCTAGCTGTTTAGCTTAAATATTTACAAAGCTGGTAAATTACAGTTCACTGCACATTTAGACCTCTATAAATATGTAAATAATTAAGTTTTTTGTTAGAATGTTGTTGTTTGGTGTATGATTAGGGGTGTTTTTTATGGATTTGGGGTAGCATTTAAAGTATTCTGTGGAATAGTTTGCTTCCTGAAGTTATTTAAAAAGCAAGCAAGTCACCATAAATGCTTTATAAACGTCTCATACATTACATAGTAGTAATAAAGCCAGCTTCGATGCTATCTGGTATGTAAAAAATGTAAATGTATACATTGTTTGGTTTTACAAATGTATTAAAACTGCCAACTGACTGATCAACACTGGGAATAATTATTAGTTTCAGTGTTTATCCAATGTTTTTATTTGCCCATTTAATTTGAATTACATTGTATTTGTTTATTTATTTTAATAGTTTTTATTTAACTGAGTTTAAGGTTTTTACGCATATTGTTAAGGTACTAGCTTGTGCTGAACATAAACAAAATATTTGGAGGTGATCTCATAATGTATTTAGATTGGAACTATAAGTACACTTTATTTCATAAAAAAATACTAATGCAATCAATTTAATTCCATTTAATTAGTTGAATTTAAAGACTTACATTTGAATGAAACTAGAAAAGTGTGACCCCAAGGTCGAAAAGGTTAAGAACCCCTGTCTCAGACTGTCCTGTAAGGGTCTGGGCTCAGCCCCCATTGTTTTCAGTCCCAGGAAACACCCCTAGTTTACTCATCGAACACAATTTAACAGGTTTACCAAAGTTATAGTGTGTGTCACAAGGCTGTCTGTCTTTATTTTACTTCTAGATTTGTAAAATGATCAAACTGTGTTCTCTTTGGAGTAATAACATTTTAGTAAAAAGGGTTCAGGAGTCGTGTGGTATAAAGTCTAATTTTAATAGTAAAAGTACTTGCTTAAACGATGAGTTTTACATGACAACTCCCATTAAATAATTTCAGTGTGTTTTGAAGTATGTTTTAGAAACTATTTTAAAACGTTATTAGACTCCTCCTGAATCAATGTAAACAAATGAGCAGAAGGTTGGACTTTTCTGTGTTCTTGGATCTTCTGGCAGTTTAGAAGTGCTGGAGTGGTTTAACGCTCTCGACAGGATTCATTGCTGGCACTGAGCTCTTTTTCAGCACGCTGTGTATTTCCTCAAGCCTCAGACTTGAGTGCCAGAGAACCAGTGCAAACAAACTCTCACCCTTCTGCCAAAAAATACGTCTTTCAATCTAAAGTGAAGGTTTGTGAGGCTGTCGGGGCTTTACCAACAAACCGCCAAATAAATTCCATCGCCCTTGAAGCATCATTATTGGCTTCAGATTTAATTACATCTCATTATGTCTCTTTTTATCAGAATATAAACATTTAATGGTTTTCAAAGTGCTGTATATAAAAAGATTAGGATTGTCTTCTTGCCATAAATTTTTTTTTTTAATCTTGGAACTGTTGACACTGTTAAATAATGTACAAGGTTTAAAACATGCATTTATTTACACTGAAACTAAAGCTTGGGTTTCTTTTCAGTGAATGTTATCAAAGGATTTAAAAAAAGAAAACGAATACATTAAATTTACTTTTTATGAGCTTATTTTTTCCATCTTCTTGGAGAAGTGTGTTACCCATCACATGCTCTGTAGTGTGTTTGTTTTGTTTAGATAAATATAGATTTAAAAATGTTTACCTTACATAATCAGATTATTTATAGTGTGTTCACTAGTACTTTCTTAATTCATAATTTTTTTCAATTTAATCATAATCAGCCCTATTTCTCTATTTTAGGATATGTTTGGAAGCAAGGGACCCTTACTGTGGCTGGGACTCGAAGCAACGTCGATGCACCACCATAGAGGACAGCTCAAACATGAGCCAGTGGTTTCAGAACATCAGTGCCTGCCCGGTAAGGAACTCCAACACACCTGCCTCATGCTTCAGTGAGGATCCAACACATGTTCAATGTGTCTAAGGTGTACAGCTTGGTTCCAATTGTGATTAATGGCCTCACTGAAGGCAGCTGTTTTGTGGTCATTACTTTTTGAGGGCTTCAAATTCCAATTCACACTTTTTTTTTCTCATTTCCACCCAGCTGAGGAACCAAACCACAGATGGTGCTTACGGGCCCTGGGCTCCATGGCAACCGTGTAGCCACGACGATGGCGAAGGCACCAGTACATGTCTCTGCAGATCACGTGTTTGTGACAGTCCCCCACCTCGCTGTGGGGGCAAAAACTGCCAGGGTCCTACCATTGAGGTCTCCAACTGTTCACGGCAAGTAATTATTTCAGAGGAATTGTTCCATTTGAAAGGTTTGGTTCAAATCTTTCACATCAGTAGAATGTTTTTTGTGGTGAGGCTGACTATAATAAATAGACTCCTGCTGAAATAAGCCTTTTAAATATGTAATCCATCACTTTTAGAATAGCTTTGCATAAATTATCACCATTAGACCAGCATCTTGTCAGAGTTTCCATAGTTATACCATACATTTTAATTTTTAAAACATCTTCTGAAATGATTGTGATTTTTTTCACAAAGCTTTTTGTAACATTCTGTACCTGGTACAGATACTTTTTTCGGTAAATTCTGAAATGATGTTCCTTGAAGCTGGTTCAGCCAAATTGATATTTTTTCAGATTTGAGATGTAACATCCTGTTGATCGCCTATTGATCAATCACTGAGCTCAACGATTGGCCAAAAAGAACATTGCAAAGTTGAGTGCCCACCTGTGCTTTTTGAGAAGTTCTTTGTCTTTTTGCCTTCATCTGTCATTTATACGAAGCCTTTTGTTAGTGTGTTTAAGGTCACCACTTGCACAGCAGAACACCATTTCTTCCACCTCTACATTGTACCCTGTTGTGCATTTCCATTAAAAGCTTGACCGAATTAAATTGTTGACACTGGTGGTTATTGAGTGAACTGCAGGCAATTTAAGTTTGTCTGTTGTCTTTGGGTTTACTGCCATCCTGAATCAAGGTGTGGAACATATTAGAGCTTTTACCAGAGGTGGCAGTTCTCTCATCGTACAAGATGTGCTGCGAGATCTGAGCACTTTATCAAATTGAGAAGGTTCTCAGATCAAAATTGCTTACCAAAGTGATCCCCTTTCTTGTCCATCCCATCAAATTAGCCTCATCAAACATGGCACTGTTGCTGGGGAAAAGCAAAAGTGTTTCAAAATTCCCTCAAAAAAGAGGAATACGAATCTTTACTGAACCTTTGTGTCGAGATTGATTGATGTTCACTTCTGTTTTCCTCTCAGGAATGGTGGATGGACACCCTGGTCATCCTGGGGTCAGTGCAGCACAAGTTGTGAGATTGGGTTTGAAGTTCGGCAACGATCGTGCAACAATCCTTCACCAAGGCATGGAGGACGGGTCTGTGTGGGGCAAGCTAGAGAACAGAGGTGAGAGGAAAAAAACAGCTACATACACATGTAAATGGGATTATTGAACAGATTAAGATGCTATGCATTGTATTTGATTGACTTTTATAAGATGAAAATATAAATTAATATATTGAGCGACACAATGTATTATATTTTGTATCGGTGGGCTAATCTGTTTCTAATTGTTCACATTAGAGAAGTAGTTAACCTAAAAAAAAATCTGCCTCGTTAGCTTATATAGTGATCAAATCATTTTAATTGGAGAAACAGGATTTTTTTATGTGATTGAAAATAAGATCGCTATAAAATTCTGGGTGAATTTTTTTACTTTGTAAATTTGAGTTTATCTAACACACATGTAAAAATAAATATCCATCTATATCTGAAAAATGTGAATGTTTGTATTTAAGTTTTTTTTTTAGAGATCCATGCTTTAAAATTTTGTCAAATACGAAAGGTTTACTACTCAATGTAAAAAGAAATTGTACATCAAACTATAAGTATGCTGCTTTGTAAACTCACTTGTGATTATTGTTTTTTCAAGCTTTGCCCTGTAGGATTTTATGTTAAATCAGTTTTTATATGGGTTATATTTTTTGTGATCAGCAACCTTTTTCTTATTAAACATCGTTTAAAATCCTAATATTAACACATAACGTATTGTCTGCAGATTCTGCAATGAGAAGGTGTCGTGTCCTCAACCTATCTTCTGGTCATCATGGTCACCCTGGTCCAAGTGCAGTGCTGACTGTGGTGGAGGGGTGCACTCGCGCTCCAGGAGCTGCGAGAATGGAAACAGCTGTCCGGGTTGTGCACTGGTACGTACAGTATACACAGACGCAGCCTTCTGTTCGGCACTGATAACTCTGGAGCTCTGAGAGATATTTGTGGTGTGCTGAAGAAGCAGAGCTCATTTGCGATTCAGCATAGACTGAGTGAACTCAACAAATCTAATTCACTCCTTCGTTGTGAAGATTTATGCGGGCCTGGGACTGGCCTGCACATTTAGCTGATCATCTACATAGCCAGCCAACATTTTAATAGATGTTCACAATACATTCATTATCTTCTCAAAAGAATGAATGTTTAAGAGTCTTTGTTATGAACAAAGAAGCACGAAAGAAGCAGCAGCAAGGGTAAAAATAATGGTGGAGAATAGCATTCTGGGAAATGTATTTTTAAAATTGCTACACTAAATGTGATGGTGTTAAAAATATTTTTTAAATAAATTTAATAGTTAATGAATGTAACATGGTTGTACTCCACTAAAAAACAATTGCATTGCAATTTGACATAGTTCCACATTTGTATCTTTAATGTTCTTGTTTGATTATTTAGAAAATGGCCAAAGGCATTTGACATTTAATGTTGCCATTTATGCCCTTCTTGTATGAAATGTGCCAAATGTCTTATGTTACCTATTTTAAACAATTAACTAAAAAAATTTATACAAAGTATAATTCTGTTTTTTTTATTATATACAAAACTTACATAACCACATTAAATCAGTTCCAGTTTTCGAAAATATTCTTTCAAATCCTTTCAGTAAAATATTCTTTTATGTTTCAGTTTCCTTTCAAATTCATCATGCTGCACTGAATTCACAGAAAAAGTTTTGCAATAAACTGGAAATCCTTGCCACTCATACTTGACTCCCTTGATTCTGTTGTCTTTTATTATTTTTATGGTAACAACTGAAAGTTTTAATCCAATATTATAGTCAAGAGAAACATAAAACACTTAAAGCTTTTCTGCTACTCTGTTACTTCTGTTAAAGTCTAGTTTTAACATTGTCAGTGTTGTATTTTTACTTATATCTATTAGAGATGTACTGCCACCAATGCAATAATTTTTAAAATACATGTTTTAATTTTTAGAGCTCTTTTGTTTGTTTAAGACCCCATTCATATTATCAGAACAGATCCTGCCAAAATATTTGTATAAAGAAAATTTGTGTTGAAAACAATGTAATTTATTATGTAAATGATGCATTATATCATTGTTTTATTGTACATTAAATCAAAGAGAAGAGATTAATTTAGATTACATTATAATTAGCAAGTAAAAAAATTTGCTTTTATTGAAAAAAATTAAAAACCTAAAGACACTCTATCGCTCTTACATTTTCAATTCAATTAATTTATTTGCCCTCCATCTCTCCTAAGAGTTGTAATTAATTTAAATGAAATTGAATTAATTAGAACTCAAATTAACGTTCCTTGAAAAGTACTTTAATACCTCCTAGAGGCTTTCGCATTGAGCCATTAACTCTTCACAATGATGGCACAAGAAAGGCAGGATGAAGCTTTTTAGGAAGTGAGGCTCCATCTCCCGTACGGTGCCTGGAGAATAACAAGTGATGTCATCAGTTGGACATTCTTCTGCCTCTTACAGGAGTACCAGGCATGTAATCTGGAGTCCTGTCCTGAAGTGCGCCGAAACACTCCATGGACCCCTTGGATGCCAGTGAACATCACACAAGGTGGAGCACGGCAGGAGCAAAGGGTGCGATACATCTGCCGGGCACAGCTGGCAGACCCTCATGAGCTCCAGCTGGGCAAGCGCAAAGTGGAGTCTCGCTTCTGCCCCAATGATGGGACGGTGACCTGTGACACCGACTGTGAGTGTGCAGAACTGTTTTTTCATGCGTACCCTCACCTAAATAAGTAGATATGGTGTGTCCGAGCCTGTAACGCTGGCACTATGACAGTTCAGGGCCACAGTTCAGCCAATGGTCACTTTGCTCATGTCACGCTTTACATTGATTAAATTCAGCATCTGAACTCAGAGGAGGTCAAAGACTCTGCAGATGGAATGCATTAGAGACAGGAGACTGTCAGGATTCACCTTGCGCAGGTTGCTGTGAGCAGAATGCTTCGTCATAGACGCCGTAAAACACAGCATGACTGTGTCTGTGTGGTTCTATGTAACCTTGAAATGCACTGGAAGAGGCCAGCGCTTCACTAACACACTGATTTGTGTTTTTGTCGGCTAATCCAGAAGCATAACAGCATCTCGGTGCATTGTACAATTTTGTGTGTTGGAATTATTATGTTCATTGAAGATAAACAATTTGAAGAGATCAAATAGATACCTAAATTATGTCTTGTCTGACATGAATATTATTGTCTAGCTTGTGTTTGAATAACAATAAGAAAAACAGGGTTAAATGTTTCTTAATCTGTCCTTGATGATCTGCAATTCATCTAAATTTCTGATAACAAGTGGATTTTATGGTTACATGGCAACACATTGAAAATACTTTTGGGATGTGCTTAATACTATTAAATGTGTCACATCAAACAGTTGCCTCTCCCAAATGAGTTGAGTACCCTCTGCTCCTCTCACTGGTTCTACTGCTGCTGGCTCGGCCATCGCCATTTACATGATTACATGATAACGCATCAATAAATATAATGGAACATATTTAATTTAATACAAGAACATTTCTTGATATTAGAATTACAGAATATTGTATAGTTTGACAAATAATATCTTGGTAAATAAAATAGTTTGGAATTTAATGTCTGAAAATCTTTATATTTTTCAATGGCTGAAAAATTATCATATAATTGAGTTGTAATTGCAAATGTTAATAGCTTATTTGTCGCCAGAATTTATGACGGATCACCGGTCTGCCAACGAACAGGGACAAGTGTTTTTTTATGGAAATATTATAACTATTTTGAAACATTTTGAAAAAAATTTACTTAATTATAAAAAAATTATAATTTGAATAGTCTCTGTACTCTGTGTTATGTTGAGTTTAACTGAAAGTGGGATTGATTTTACTGCAATCAAGATAAATTATTTATCAATTATGTCTGGAAATTTGGTAAAGGAGTTACCAGTAACATTGAATTCCCTCAAAAATGCATTGATAAAATACAATGAGCATGATGTTTTTAGCAAAATTGAAAATGTATTTAGAATTTTATGGACCATTTTCAATTCTTCTTTGAATTTAAACAGAGACATTTTCAACGTTAACATTTTTGTGTTGATGATTATTAACAGAGACTGCAAGCTAAGCAAGAGAATACAAGAGGGTGGCTAAAGACTAAAGTGAAATAAAACTGTTTTTCAGCTCTAGTAGAGGAGCTTCTGAGGATGCCAGGTGTTCGGCTGACCAGCTCGGGCTGGTCCTCATGGGAGATGTGGTCAGCATGCACTCAGGAGTGTGCCAAAGGCTACCGCACTCGCAAACGTACCTGCTCCAATACAGATGGGAAAAACCTGCCCGTCACTTGCCGGGGATCTCCAGTCGAATACCAAGACTGCAACCCTCAGCCCTGTCCAGGTAACACACCGGCTGTAGGGAGGCAGAACACACATGGTGAACACTATTATGCCCATTACCAGACACCCACATACTGAAGGAATAGTTGCTTTTTCTGTTGCTAAAACCTCTGCTTCCATTAGAGTGTAAAGTGTGTTACTGAGTGTATTAGCTAATGGAAACCTGAAGCCCTTTAGAACACATATAGAAACTCACAACAGGAATGAATTGGGGGTTTGGAAAACATGAGATAAAACTAGGTAGTATGTTTTAAAGGGGAAGTGTGTGTAATGAAACAAACTTGGGTGTATGTGAACAATTCAGAATTAATTTTGCTTCAAGATTTTTTGAGCCTAGTATCAAACATCTACTTGTGTTGTATGATATGCTTTTACTAGTTGTGTTCAAATAACATCCTAGGTTCTACGGCATATACAACTAAAGCACAGCTTAAGACATTTGATTTAAGAGAGTCTAAACACTGTTTCATGCTCATAAGACCCCTTTTCTTGGTTTTGCTTCTATGTTTTTCTCAAACTGACAGATCAATTTGCTGTCAGTCCATCATACTTACCTTTGAGCTCAAATACCTAACCAGTCACCCAGAAGGTTACCAACAAATGGTTTATGTGTTTGCTTGGATATATTGACAGCCACTTGCCAATGCCGTATCCACTCTAAACTCGCTCTGAGTATGACAAATGATCCTCGGTCCAGTTTTTGCTCTGTTGTTTTCCCACTCAGGCAGAGCAGAAAAATGAGATTAAAATAACTGAGCAGAAGGCAGAGGGGTTGGACAAATGGTTTCAAACACATCAGGCCAAGCATTTTAATCATGGCTTTGACCTCCGAGTTGCACTGCAATCTGACGCCCAGCTTTTTAAAGTGTGTGCGTGCGTGTGTGTAGGTGTGTGTGCGCGTATGTGTGCTGAACTAACTTTGATGGCAACTGGTCTTCATGTGCTTATCTGCAGAAGTTAAATGATTTTTTTTTCTAGTGGAAACTAAACACCTCTAAAACTCTTTATCACCCTGATGAGGTTTCAAGTGGGTGTTACAGCTTTTTTTAAAAGAAAGAAATACATAAGCAGGAAACCTTGATCAATGTTTTTGTAGTCAAGTTTAGACTGAGACTTTTCTGAGCTGCATTGTTTAGTCTTATTACCAAGCAATGCATTGATGATGGCAGTCTATCGTGAGCAAGCTTGGCTTTATATTTACTTATTCTTATCATTTGTTTGATTGTTTTTTTTTTATTGATCGTATTTATTTGTTACTGTTTAGTTTCAAAGTTTTAGTTTAATAGTAAATATATTTATTTTCCTTAACATGTTTTCTAACCAGGAATTTTTTTGTTTGTTTTTGAATCGTACCCGTAATCAAAATTATGATGATTCTTAATTCTTACTAAACTTTTAACCTTTACAAGAGACTTTGTGGAAAGAAAGAGTGAAAGAAGGTTAAAAATGGATGGATGGAAGAGAGGGAGAAAGGAAAAAAGGAATGGAAGGAATTAGGAAGAACAAAAGAATGGATGGCTGAATGGATGAAGGAAAGGAGAGAGGAGCAAAGGATGGATGGATGGATGGATGGTTAGAGGATGGAAAGGAGAAAGGAAGGAAAGTAATGGAGGATGGAAGGAGTAAGAGGAAAGAAGGTTGGATTGATGAATGGAGGAAAATAGGGAGGAAGGAAGTAATGACTAGCGAGGGAGGAAGGAGGGCAGGGAGGGTTAAAGGATAGACAGATGAAAGGGAGGAAGGTAGGATGGATGGCTAGATGGAAGAAGAAAGGATGGAAGGAAGGTTATGTCCTACAATTAGGTAGATATGACATAGAAGACTTTTAATGAGAATTACTAATTTTCAATGTCACCAAACGCCTCAAGTGGCTGTTTTTGAACAGCTCAGTCAGACGTCTTTCTTCTGAGTTGAAATCAATTGCTCTGTAATATTTGGGCCACATATAACGGCCATCATTTATTATTCTATAGTTTCCAGCATGTTTCATTACAGAAAATAACCTGAATAGCAGACATTAACTATTAACGAGTCTTGAGCTTTTGTCTGAGACTTTCGTTGAGACTCTAAGCTGCATTTGGTCAAAAACTTTGACCTCCAGGACACCATCACACTCCATAACATATGTTTGCTTGCCTTGTCCGCCTCATGAGAGTTTCCAGCCATACCTTTTTTTTTTTAAATATCGTATGTGTTTGCCTGTTTGGTCGATATTGTGTTTTGCCTGTGTAGCGTGCATCGACTTTGCATCCCTTGCTCTATATTTTTGTTTGTGGTGCACTCACGTCTGCTTATCAGGTGCTTGAATGATTGTGCCCCCTGCTTGGCTGATTGTTTTGTGTTTGTCTTTGTATGTTGTTTCTGTTTGTGCATCTTTGGCCCATGCAGTTAACGGCGCCTGGGCTTGCTGGTCCTCATGGTCGCAGTGCTCGGTTCGCTGTGGCGGTGGTCATTACCAACGAACTCGGACATGTACTAGCCCCGCCCCCGCCACTGGAGGAAACATCTGCATTGGTTTGCACACAGAGGAGGCCCTCTGTAACACCTACACCTGTGATGGTAAGAGCAGCCCCAACCTGCCCAACAAATTATACCGAAGCCTAAATAAACAAGTACATTGTTACTTCTATGAAATTGTAGGAAACTCACCAGTGTTGTTTTCGGCAGCTACCTAAGTTTTAGTTTTAGTCGTTTTATGAAAATTGTTGTTAGTTTTATCACATTTTAATCACATTTGAATTAAGTTTAGTCCATGTAAAGTGATACTTAGGTGATTTTAAAAATGCCTTTTAATAAGTAAAATAACTTTTTTAGATATTATAAATTGTGTATTTAAATCTAATTTGTAAATTAATGCTCCATATCACATTGTTTGATTGTTGATGGAATTATGCAAAATAAAGTGCTAACACTTTGGAAATTATCTTCCTAACTTTAAAAAAATAACAAGAACAAAATCATTCTTAATTTGGCAATTGTGTTTTTATCTTTTACAATTACCTAAAGTCCAATGAACATATAAATTCCCAACATAAAAGTATCGGAATAAGAACATGTACTAACAATTTTTAAAGCATGAATAAAATATGGCCATCAAAGTTTGAAAAATAAAATGAAGAATGCCTTTGAGGAATTGGGACTTCAGATGCCTCTGGCGTGACCAGACTGGGAGAACATGTGGTGGTGGATACTTTGTATTTTAAATTAAAGATACAGTCATTAATTGTTATAAATTTACTTTGTTTAACCTTCCTCCCAATAACATTTTCCTCTACTCTCGTCTTTGAAATCCTGCAAGCATCTCGTCAAATTTTCATTATAACAGAGGTGTATTTTCTCGTCAACGCCTCACTATCATCACAAGAAAAAGATTCGTCAATGAAATAATTTTGTTGTTGTCATCATTCCCGTTGGATGAAAAACATAAAGTCAATAAATAATTGAATTCAGTAAGTCTTTAAAATGTTTGAATAGTTCTTCACAGTACAAAAGTCTAAAGGAATTATTAAATAATGCTTTTTTTAGTCTACAAAAAATTAAAAAATCAGTCTACAGTGCCAAAATCAGCCATGATGCTGGAAAAATCTACAGCAGTGAACAGGCGAGGTACTGAGTTAGGTCCAGTCTAATTTACATTTTGATGTCCTCTTATTATCCACAGGTAGAAACTTGATTTATTCTGTTAAAAATAATTCTGTCCTTATGTCCGGATGTTTTGTGTGAATATATCCTCAAACATTAGTTTTTGTAAGCAAATATCTGCAGTGTATTCTGTCAGAGCTTCCACAATAAATTCTCTCTGGACAATTTTTTAGGTACACCTTTCTCTCACAGCTTCAGATATTTCTTTACCTTCAGAGCTACTTATATTACTAATTTTTATGGCTGATTTGAACTTCAACAGTTCATCTTCACTGTATCTAGATGCTTAAATATATTGATTTGCTGCTGTGTGATAGAATTATTATCAGTCTGTTATAGAATGGAATTGAAAAGGTGTATCTGTTAAAGTTGCCCACACATAGTTTACCAGGATTTTTGAGTATGGTGATGGAGGATTTCAGTGAGAGTGACTTTCAGTACATGACAGAAGTTTTTATTTTCAACTGTAAAAAGTTCTTTTGGAAAGCCGTCAAGCACAACAGCATCCACAACACAATGGACGCCGCTCTTTTCTATTCAACAGGGTAATTTGCTGTAGCCGTAGTAATGATCAGTGAAGTGAAGGCAAGCTTTCAATGGTCGAAAACCCATTCTTTAAATTCAGAGGACGGGGGTGCTGGGTACAGATGGATCCATGTGTGAGCTGCATTTATATTAAGCTGGGGTGTGTGCTTGCAAACCGTTGACGTGAAAAGCTGTTGTTAGCATGCCATGAAAAATCAAAGTCCTGGAGGTTTAACAAATAAGCTGCTACCTTTGTTTTGGCATACGCTCTTTGTTCTCAACCCCTACATAAAGGTCTGATCTGTAGCAGAAAAGATCCTTTTAAAATTGGTTGTTTTTTATTTTCGGAGTCCTGCATGACATATTGTTAGCTTCAGGGAAGAGAGAAATCTAGTAGTTTTGTCTGAGGTCTTTTATCAACTTTAACAGAAGCGCTATGTTTTGTGAAACAGCTACGATCGGCACGTTGCTACAGAATACAATCTTTTGGATTCTAGAAACAAGCATTTGGATGCTGTTTGCGCTGTTCATGAATAACAAATATGTTCCGCGAGAAGGTTAAAACTTTTATTTAGACAAGTCTAAAAGAGGAAACATGAAGGGAATGTCTGTATGGTGAGGTTGATTTAAAATGTAATTGTTTACCGGTCTCTTCAGGGATACATGCCGAGAAAATCTTTTCTCAGACTGTGATTTGTTTTTGGCATTGAGTGACTCTGACTGTGTTATTTTGCTGTATTCATGACTAGCAACGATTTGATTCTTATCTGAATTGGGAGGATGGCACAAATTGCAGCACTCTGTTTGAATTGGCCCCATTACAGTTTTATTATTTCTCAGCATTGTCGACCTCTCTGACCGCAGCTTGGTGGCAGTTGTGAAATTTCTTGATTCTTCTCCTTAGGAAATTCAATGTGTTCAAACAAACTCATCTAATTTTAATCTGAAATTCTTGACCTGGATTTCAAGTTCAACATAACCTATGTTAAGAAATCTGTGTGTTTATTATCTGTACCTACATTTTTTTTTGCTTTGCATTTTGCCTTACAAACCAAACATCTAATATATAATATTTATTTCATATTTAAGAAATGCAGTGTATGAAGCTTACATTTAACAAAACCTACTAATTAATTATCAAATTCAGATTTTTACAAGGTATGTGTAAGTTGTAATAATTCAGTCATTCACCAAGACCAGTCTTAAACAAATTGAAGAAAATATAAAAAAGTAGATTTTTTTCTCTTTGTGGTGCATTTAGACATACAGTTTTTAAAAATTGTTATGACAGTTTTTTCAATGCATTTAACTATTGTCCTAAACTCTTAACACGATTAACACAACATCCATCTAGATAAGCGATACAATTAACACATTTTTTTTTGCTTTGATGCACAATGCATACCTTTAACACAAACTTTTACACTCAAGCTGCACCAACACCAAAACTATGTCATTTTAAAACCAAATTTTTTCTCAATTTGTTATGATTGACTAAATGTTGCTCTCGGAAGAAAACACGTGTTATTGTTTTGAAAACTGTATTATTATATTTTGAAAATAAGTTTTGGAGTTTTGGTTTTGAGAATGAAATTAACTGTTTCGCCAATTGTGTGTTTTAACTGATTAGCAATTATATATATAAAAAAAACTTAATTTAAAAAGACATTTTAGTACAAATTCACATTAGTCAATTGAACATAAACCAGTCTGTGTACAAATAACGTCACAAACCAATGTGATGCTTGGTTAAATAATTTTCTTTAAAATGATGTCCATTTTGGGTTTGGCTCAAGTTATACAGGGTGCTAGTAAAGGGATAAGAGAAGGTTGTTTCTGGTGTGTGCCCAGGTGGATGGATGGCCTGGTCCGAGTGGTCGGAATGTGAGGTCTCTGGCCGGCAGCTGCGCAGTCGAGTGTGTGGCGCTCAGTACATGCCGTGTGTGGGAAACAGCTCGGAGCAGAGAGACTGTAATGAGATTCCAGGTGAGAGACATACACACATACACCTACAAACGGAGTCGGTCTGGATCATGAAGCAGGGCTTTCTCCATCTGCAGTCTAACGCATATTAAATAAACAAACTCTCTGTCAACCTAGCTGTTGTTTTTAACAGATTAGATGTAATATGTTTGCTTGTTCTTCTTCGTAAGTCTGTCTGGGAAGTGTTCAAAGTGAAGGGCTGAAGGCACACAGCCTGTGAGAGCAGCAGTTATCAGAGCAGAATACCAAGTGACTAATTAATATTAATGTTATCCTACGAGCCAGCCTTACATCCAACCTCTCTCCAATTTTGAGCAACGGGTTCCAATACTGAAGTGTCTTTAGACGGTAAGGAGATCAAGGAGAATTGTGCATCTCAATCAAAACACACCAACCAGCTTGAAGTAACAGGAGCATCTTAGTCACTTGCAGCAGATGAAAAATGTGTCGCTCTAGACATGCGTCAAGCTAAATTGGGTAAGATTAGTGAAGAAGCGTACATTTATTTCACTGACATTGCTGTTTACGTTATGTTTGAGTGTTTAAATGCTTAATGGATGAGCAGTGGTTGGTTTCATCACTTTTATGTGAGTGAATTCCTGTCTTTGATGTAGTTTTTCTCCGCCCTGCTCATCACTCGGGTATCAAAACGCAAGACACTCACTTCTCACTTCTCTAGATCTTTTTATTGTAGATAGTGGAGAGGACAGAGAGAATCTGAGCTTCAGTGCAGCAACTGTAGGTCCAAATTCTTCCTTGTTTCACAAATTTAATCAAGGAAGAGATAAAACTGCATAAAATTAAAATGTAGCTGAATCAACATTTAAGCCTGAAATGTATCATGGCTTTTATACTGACATAAAGGTTCAATTCTAAAGTTTTGGATGTAGAATTCAACATTTTTAAATCTACATATATATATTTTTCAGCGTAAGTCTACAATCACAATGTTATTTTATTCTCCCAAATTATAATGATAAAACATCTTGTTCTTTCAAAAACATTGTTTTTACATATTACTTTTTTTGTCTTTTTAGACAAAATTTAACTTGTCTTTCAGGTTTTCTTCTGTTTTCTAAACTATACAGTTATTATAGTTTTTTTATTTTATTTTAGTTAATTAAAAGCTTGAATATACTCAGGTCATGTTTTTGACAGACACACCAAACATTTCAGGCTATAAACATATAAATTTCTGTGCATGTTAATTAGAAAAACTTGGAAATATAATGGATTGTATAAAAACCCTAATCAATCACAATCAGCATTCTGTCGTTGTTTCATCCGGAGACCACATCCAAAGTTCAGTTAAAACCAGATCGAAATCATGAGGAAAAGTAATATATCAACACATTTCTTGGAAGGCTGAATAAAACAGTTTTTAATGCTCAACAATTGTCTGTGATTGCTTAGATTCCAGAGAACTGCTTTAATTACAAATGCATTGTTAAAAGATACAATTAAATGGATTTGACTGAAAAACAATGAATTGGATTGAAATACTAATAGGCTTTATTCACTAAAATTTTAATAAACTCTCAACTCAAAGCAGTTTTGTAAAGCCTTCTGTTGAAGCACACTCTCATTGTAAGGTTTTCACAGTGTTCATCATTGCTTTTGTTTAGCCAATGACTTAACAAAAGACTCAGTTCAGTTTGGAATATTATTTTTATCATTTGTAGTTTCACACTTTAGCATTTGAAATTGGGCTGAAACAAACTAAGTGGCAAAAAAGCGTATTCATTAACTATTAAAACCAATGTATCAACAGTCTGAAGTTTCTTGGAACTAACCTGTTCTCAGCTCAAATACTTGAGAGTAAAGGGTTTTAATAGCTAGGATGGTAATACTTTAACATACAGTGACATAAATGATCATTAGTTAATGCATATTAAATGAATGCATCTTTTCATTTTTGATGAGTTAATGAGTTAACATATGTATTAATAATTAAGTAACTCGGTAGACCTGTGCATTAGCCATGTTAATTAATAAATGAATAACTGCACTAATGATTAGTTTCACATTCTTTCGCTAATAGTTATTTAACGATGAATTATAATGATCGTTCTCCAGTAATTCATCAATGGGGAAAAAACACAAACAAATTCTATTGTTCATGGTTAGTTAATTATTATTTATTCGTGGTAACTTTAGTTTAGATGGCACATCATCATTTATTAACTATTAAATTCATTTTTTTAGATGAACTCAGAGTCAATTAATGCATTGATCAGAAACGAATAATTAATCAATGCAATAACTGCTATATTAATTCATATGAGTTGAATAAGTTAATAGATCTGTTAACTCATCATTAATGCATCATTCATTCATTCATTCATGTCACCTTATTGTCTAAAATAAACATTTAAAGTTGAAATGAGTTTTGTGAGTTTTGAACCACGATGAGATTGTCTTAAAATGATGTCAAGTTGGAAAAGGATGCTCTTAACTTTACATGATTATCTCCCCTCGTCTTCCCAGCGATTCTCCCCGCATCCAGCTATGAGAAGGACCAGGCGTGTGGGGGTGAGTGTTTGAACGGATGTCTGTTGTTTGCCCTGCATGTTAGCATGCGCTTCTGCATCTTCGTTCTTGTGATCTTCAGAGACATGTTGATTTGCTCTCTGTCTCGTTTCACATCCGCTCCTCTTCATCCCCAAAAAGGAATGGAATCGATGAGTAGGTTTGTGTGAGGGAGCTGCAACGTTTTTGATTGTTGTGCTCAAAAGGTAGCACGAAAGGGATCAGGTGGGTTTAAGATACAGGCCACGTTGGGAGAAGTTTCCCTGAGTGAGATGCATTAGGGCTGGTTCTGACTTGGGTTTGAGGCTCATTCTCCTCAATCACATTTTGCACGGGTCCAAACAGAAAGATGCACGACCCGTCACACTGACTGGCTAATATGGTGTCCCTTGGTGGTCCAACATTTAGCCAGACGCTCTCAAACATCTGCTTAGCTCTGGCTATGGAGTGAGCGATTCACTGAAGCCATATCACACTATTTCCTCTGAAGAAATAAACTTGCTCTTGTATTGTTTGAAACGGTTAAACTTCTGGATGATGACGCCAATGTGCTAAGTATGGTTCGATTTATGTCAGTTCCTCCTCTTTTCCCAGGGTTCACTCTTCTTCATCTGATAGCCACGGGGGTGTCGTGTTTCCTGGGAGCGGGTTTGCTCTCGTTCCTTGTCTATGTGTACTGTCAGCGCTTCCACAAGCCCTCACAAGAGTCGGCTATCATCCACCCAACCACCCCCAACCACCTCAACTATAAGGGCAACACCACACCAAAGAATGAGAAGTACACCCCCATGGAGTTCAAGGTCAGTGCTGACACTGGAGGACAATGTGTTTTATCAGAGCCAGTAGATGTGTACTTTATTCCACTTCTTTATTTAGGAAGCATTTTAACCTACATCTACATAAATGCACAGTTTTGTTAAATAATTATTGAACTTGGTGTAAAAAAATAGTTAACTAACATTTTACGCTATAAGGTGAAAATGAATATTACATCTTTTCCACTCTCTATGATATAAAACAGTAGCCACTTCACTTCCAATGTGATGATTAAGTATAAAATTCGCTCCTCCACCATGTCTCCATGTCACTACGATAAATTTATTATGATGTCTAGCTTTTCCCATATTGGAAAAAATAAAAATGTATTGCAACTATTACAGAAATACAAAAGTATTTTATAAAAAAAAATACCACCAAATAACAGCTTTTGATACTGTGTTGCCTTAAGATTGCAGACTTTCATAAAACTGTCTTTTTGTTCATTTTTATATGTTTTCCTTTCGGCCTCAGATGAAAGCATTTTGACAAATGTGCTACAACCAGGTAAAGCATGTGTTACTGCTTGTATCAAACAGCTAATGAAGGGAGGAGCAAAACTGCTGGCCTCATTTACCCACTCATCCATCTAATCGATGCTGGAGCTAGTTAAATTGTTGTCTTTAGTGGAGCGAGTAACTTCTAACAGCAGATGCCTCAAGCTCAATGGCAGTTTTAAACTAGTTTACAAAGTAATTTAACTTTAAATGAAATCTATTTTATTAGATTTTATGTTCGTAACAGTGAAAACATTTGTCTCATTACAGATTCTGATTGTCTGTGAAAATAACTTGTTAGGCCTTATTTTCAAGTGGAGCAACATCTTAATTACTCTATTGTGCTTCTCAGAATTGTTTTCCTTTATTCACTTCATGTAAGTCACACTTGTAGTGATTGGTAAAGATAAATGGGTAGCACTCTGTCATTAATTAAGCATTAGCAATTAGTTAATTAATAAACTATAAAGCATCGTTTCAATGCTAATACACATTTTTAAGCAATTCATAAATATAAAATAAAAAATTGTATTCTTGGCCTAATGACATTAATTTCATGCTTTATTGAGGAATAGTTTATCATTTATAAATATTTTTTTTACTGTTTTAAAAACCAGTTTGTTATTAGATGTAAGTGATTAAGGAGATCGCTTAGAATATGTTAATAAATTATTATTAAACAGTTTGAAAGGGCAATAAAGACATTTTAATTTTTATACATTTAATAACAGTTACTCGGTGTGATATATTCCTACTATAACTCATTGATTCAGTGAGTTAATAATAATCTGTGTCTGACAGTTAACTGTTTTTGTGAGCTCGTCTGAAATGAGGTCTTGTTCTGACTTGTAAGCGTGTACATGTGAGATTTAAAGGCTCTGTTATATTATAAACAGAAAAAAGCAAACTCACCGCACAGAGGGAACATATTTAATCTTGTGTGTAATTGCTTTACAAATATTACAAATGTGTATTGATGTAGGAACAATTTGCTAATACGTAATTAATGACTCATAGCGTGAAGTTGTTATGAAGTGCAACCGGCACATGTTTGTTCAATGATTAATGTTTGTTATTATGAATTAATTTAAAGTACTTTATTTGATAATAAGCTGTCCGTTTGTTCCTTTTTGATGGATTTTTATACAGCTGAACTTTATATAAGATTAATAAGAAGGCTTAGTCTCACTTTTATGAACATTGGGAGTATCTAGATCTTTAAAGAAACCTGTTGGTAAATGTAACAACAGCAGCGATCACAGAGCCTCCTCGAGAAACTATTACCATGCTTTATTGCATTACATTGTAACATTATGGGGTCTGTGCCCTGATAACCTTATATTTATATTTATATGTTGGAAGATAGGATGTTCGGCATAGTTTGCTCTGATTAGAAGAATTTTGCACAGCAAGCTTTTATTGGGAAATCTCAAAAATAAAGCAATAAATAGTTCAGTTGCATTTCACAGTCTCCTGAAAACCTGAATTAAACAATATTCTCTAAGTCATGCACCACAAAATACATTTTCATTTTGAAATCATGTTTATGGTACACTCAGAAAATATGATGCAGAAACACAACATAAATTCAGACTTTCTTATGACTTCAACAAGGAAACTGGTTTGATGCGATGCGTTTAATGATAAGCATCTGACAAAAGCAAAGACTTTATGAGAAAGACCCTGTCAACACAGGCTTCCAAACGGTTCAAGCAAAAGACTTTTAAGAGGAAAGATGATCAATCTAGAATCAAGTTGTTTTCAGTGTTTATTTGTTCTTGGAGAAAAAGAACATCAGAAAACTGAGGTTATGTATTACCAGTGGTTTCACTTCCCTGCTCAGCTTGTTTGTCTTCTCCTCGGGATCTGTGAGGCTCCGAACACACGCTCGCTCTTTATTAATGGTCTCCATTAGGCTGTTTAAGCAGCAGTCGCTCAGTGGACTCCCACAGCGGCCTGTGACGGTTTCTCACTCTCATCCAATTAGCTTTGCTTTGCTCGAGCTCAGTTGCCCTCATGTTCTTTCTGGGACACCTGTGCTGGCCTTTTGGTGCTCTTTTATAACATTCAGTATGACCAAAAATGCTTAAAACAAAAAAGGATTGAAGAGATTTCTCCCTTTGTGTGTAAGTGTTGTTTGTAACATGCTCTTAAATATGTGTCTTAGAGCTCTTCTAAAGAGTAGGATCTTAAATATTCATCCATTAAGAACCATTGTTTAACGTTGATCCAGATCATTATTGCTCTTTTGCTTTGGAAATGAGAAAAGATAAAGCTGCTGAAAGTTATTGTGTATTATTATTATAGTGTATTGTTAGGTGCTAGTTATTTCATAAACCTACGAATTTCTTCTGATTTCTTTTGAATTAAAGTTCAGATGTCGTCATCATGTTATAGAACTATGCAGCATCTGTACTGCTAGTACATCTGTAACAAGATCAACTTCTATGTTCTTTACCCTTCTGGTAAATTGAACAGTGCTTCCTATTTTTGAAATTTCACCTCTAGGAGTTAAAATAAATATTGTGTTCAAGCCATCGCAAACTTTAACTATAAATAGCTAATTTAATCTTTAAACAGTAAAATTGAATTAAAAATTGAAAATGTGGGGGGAAAAACTGCGTTTTAATTCAGATGAATTGTGAAAATAATATAAATCCTATAAATTATTAATATTTCCTCATTTTCCAGTCTTAAAAGTCTTGCATTCACTGTTCTAGATCTTAAATAATTTTTCAAGATCTAGTTCATTTATATTTCAAAATTGGAGTCGTATGTTAATGACTAATAAATGTTAAAAAAAATGTCAATCCGATTGTAAGAGTTGCCAGAGATTAAGAAAACCTGCATTAATGCTCAAAAACATAAAAGTGATTGTTGGGGTTGCCAGAGTGATTGAGACCATGCTCCTCAATGTTTAAAAATATAAAAATGATGGCTAGGGTTGCCTGAGTTTGAGAAAATACTCATAAACCTTCAACTTTTCAAAAGGCAAGGTTATGTTTTCCAGAGTTTTAGAAAACCTTGGTAAATACTCAAAACCTAAAGGTGACTCATAAACACTGAAAATGGGAAAATTGATGACTAGTTTTGTCAGAGTTTGAGAAAACCTTTGTAAATGCTCAAAAACAAGTGATGGTTAGGGTTTCAAACAGTATTTGAAGCATACTGATTATATGTGTTTTTGTAATTTCATAATAGAGGTTTTAAATTTGAATATTAATTTGTCTTTTTAGGGACTTGAAATTTTCTATGAGGTCTAATATTTGGAAGACAAATGATGTGCATAATTATCGGTCTGCTCTTCTCTCAACTCGTCTACCCATTCTTTATTTGTCATCCTCTACAGACCCTGAATAAGAATAATTTGTCTCCAGACGAAAGGACCAACTACTTCCCTTCTCCGCTCCAGCAGACAAACGTCTACACAACAACATATTACCCTGCAGCGCTTGGGAAATTTGAATTCCGTCCTGACGCCTCACCGTCTCCCTGCAGAACCTACAACCACAGCTGAGGTCACAATGTCTCCTGCTGCCGCTGGAGCAGCATGGTGACAAGGACAACTCTTCGCTCTCCCATCCACAAACTCAGCATCCAACGAGGTGCTAGTCTCAACATTCCAGCTGATTTTCCACTAAGCTCAATCTTTGGAGGACTACGCCACCTCAGCCTTGCCTAAAGGTGTCCATAGGAAGAAAGGTCAAGTGATTCAAGCAGCACTTTTGATTGTGTAGCCATACACTGATTTCACCAACAAAACTTCTGTTATTGCTCCTGATGTATACGGAAGATAAATGGATGACTGTCTGTATACACAGAAAGGAAATGCAATCTGTTCTCGCTGTGGCAGTTCTTTTCTAAAACTGTTGGAGAAGAAAGATCGACAGCCGTCAAAAGAGCGCAATCAATGCTGACATTATTAGGGTTGCTTCATACAGTGGAATTAATTTACCTTTGAATGCAAATAGAAGGACGTCCCTCTGACTTCTGACCTTTGAAGGGCAAGCCTGACAGAAGAGGACGAGTTGTGGGATCAATGCCTCTCCTGGCTGGATATGAGCCTGCAGCCAAACTGTAATGAATGGAGCTGCTTCAAACAGGAAGCCATTCGGAACAGATTTATAGATTTTGTGCACGTGAGACAAGAGGAACGCTCTCATTCTTTCCATCAAACTTCCCTTTTTTCCTTCAAATGCATGGGATTTGAGGAATACTGCACCATATGCTTGGGTTGGAAACAAGTATGCTCTGTTACTGTAAGTCCCGGAGCTCATATTAAATATGACTGGGTTCAAACTGAGACGGACTTTATTTTATCATGAACAAATCTAGGAAATACTGATCGCTTGGCACTTGTTCTTTACTGTTATGTTAAAAAGGGAATTATTGCAGAGCTGTAGGGTAGAGGGACGATAGATTTATTTAAGATATGACTTCAAACATTGACAGAGCTACACTGAACAATGCATATTTCATGTTTTATTAGTAATTCCAGATGGTATTCTCATTCATTAGTCAGCTTTACACAAACAACATATATCTGTTAAATTGTACACTGCCTCATTTTTATAAGAATAGTCACATACGGGATTATTTGCTAATTTTGGGTCTCATTTTTCCCACATGCTTCTCATTCTGCATTCCTTTTTCAACTCAGTAGTTGAATATTAAAAAAACTATTCAGTTCACTCACAGCTATATATTATTTATGGTGTGCTTGGTCGCTAAAGGGCATCGTAAACCAAACTAAGCTATTTTCTCATCCTCATTTAATGAACCCCAGCTAATCACAAGTCCCTGGATGTAAATAAGTGAGGTCCCATCGTGAAAAAAGTAATACTGAACAAAGCATAGTATAATATACTTGTATTATATTGTAAAGCTAACACTGTTTTTTAAATGCCTTACAAATGTAAAATATTTGGGCAGCAGATGTGTGAATCTACCAATCGGAGGGATGGAGCAGGGATGGAGCCGCCTCATGTTGAGAATACAAAAATCAGCCTTCTAGATCAACAGTGGTCGATATCATCTAAGAGTACTCATTAGAGACCCTGCAGGTAGATCAAACCACATTTTACACGTTTTAATCAGTGTTTGGTGTGTATGGATTGATCTTTTTTAAGTTCGCATGCCTTGAATTTAGATGCATAAAACAGTCGAGGTTCAATTAGAGTCTTTTATACATGTCTGCTTTTGTGAACTTGAAAGTTAGGATCTGTAATCACGTATTGGTGTTTTTAATGCAAAGTATGTTGATAAATTATTCTTAAATGTGGTGCAAACATCTGAAACCACTATAAAAGTTTTTTTTGTTGGGTTTAGGGTTTCTCTTTTTGAATGAATACTTGTTTGTGTGAGCAGTGACGTGGGGCTGAGAGGAATACCCGTGAGAGAGGAATTTTTGTTGCGCAGAATTGCTCTTCTGTTTTCCTCTTGTTCTCTTTATTCTCTCTCTCTTTAGTTCAAGCGTTGTTGCCTAAGCTGCTCTGCATCTTTGTTAGTAGGATATCCAGCACTTGTGTTGAATGCCACAGATGTCCAATAAACAATGTTTGTTTAAACTTTGAACACAATACTGCAAGGTAAATTACCTTTCCATGCAAAAAAAGCCTTTTTTTGGGGAGTTCTTGAACAGTGTATCCTGCAGCGTGGTCTCTTGATATACTTGAAATTTCAGAATAAAACGTGTATTTTGCACATTCAAAAAGTCACAAACTGAGGGCTTTTAAACCTCCTGAGAATATAGTGAATTATCATGTTAAATGCTAACATGTGTCTGTTTCTATGTATTTGCTGAACAGAACATTATCAGAATTGAGAAAGCTTAAATACCAAGTAAATTTAATTGTTTAATTGATTTAAACATTTATATATTTCAAGGAATGGGTGGCAACCCCAGCTAGGGGGCTCTTAAAAAGATGTGGGCCAAAGGCAGTCACCTACCTTTATCTAATTTTAAGCTCGCTCCTGTATAAATGTGCAAATATTTTTCATGTTCTTTACCATTTGGAGTTGCCATTTTCTTCCTAAAATTTGCTTAAACTGTCTGATGCCTCTCAAGCCTTTTCACTTTATTTCAAAACGATCAAAATATTACATATTCAATTAAGGAAATTGATTTATTCATAGTCACAATCATGACCATCCTACAGTTATTATATTGTTTAACATCTAAAGAGCCTGTCATTGGTTGAGAGAATTTCATTCTTGGACCTACACTGCTGGTCACGTGAATATTGGTTATTTGTTTTTAAATGTTCTTTTTTTTATGTGAATGGTAAAATGCCAGACTCTATAAATCCCATTGTGAAATTAATCTTTTGATCCCCTGAGTTAAATTAATTAATTTTCTCCAATAATTCTAAATAAGTGTTCTTTTCTTTTTTACTCCAAACACAAAGCAATTTAGTTGAAAATGTTGCCTGACAGTATCTGTCTACTGCAAATTAAGCTCTAAAAAATGTTTGCATTTGATTTTTAATTTTATTTTATCTCACAGACTCCTAGATAAGACTTTAGACTTAAAGTTTAAAGTGATCCATGCACTGGCTCCCATGTGTTCGCTAGGATCACGTGTTCGTTCAGTTCGGCTGCTCTGTTCTTTCTGTTCTTTAGAAATCTCTCTGATCTGAAACGAGGGAGTGAGGCGCTCCATCCCTGCGAAGATCGATGCCCTTCTATGCAACTGACCTGGTGGTTAGATATGCGTTATAGACTGTAATCACTGCCTTTTAGACACTGTGAATTTTGCTACTCTATATTTTTGTATATTGTACATTGTAAAAGAAAATAAAACCTTGATGCCAACCTTTAGCGCCTTTTGTTCTTTTATATCGGCTTCCACTAGCTCCAATAATCTAGGTCACCTCGCCATCTTCTGCAGAGTGAAAGGTAAGCACTTTCAGATTGTTATAGTTTTCGATGCAATGTCAGGTTGGTCTGGTCTGTTTGGATGTGTCAGGGTTAGCAGGCGAGCTGAGGGAAATTGGAACTAAATGCTGAGAACTTTTCCCTTCACAAAGTCAGTCCTCTGAGAGGAAATTGGTTGCTGCTCTTAGAAATGATACAGTACAATATTTGCCCTTTTCACTCAGTGCCATGAATATTGAAGATGGCTGTGCTTTCCAGAATTTACCCAGAGTGGCTTCGGGTATGCACTGCTCAGATTGAGGTTTCTCTCATTTACCAGAACATGGACAAAGGTGAGTTTCTGAAAAGGGACAATTTTTCTGAATGTTTGATTCTAGGTTGTCTGTCAAATTTCTCCAAGGATGTTCTGTACGATGTGTCCTCATTTTAAACCTTCATTTTCCCTCTCCTCCATGGAACAGGAAAGTGGTTTATTTTTAGTCCAATTCTTTCTCCTCCATTCAGCTACAATCAATAGGAAGAGGAGCTCTCTGGGTTAATAAACGAGACAATGAAACGCCAGAAAAATGTTCGATAAGCAGGAAATCCTAGTTCTATTTATTTTTTAAGCGTGTTTTTAGTACAGTTGAAATTTTGTTCCTGGGATTAAAGCACTATTTTTAAGTTGTGAAATTAATCGGCTATACTTATTGCTCCATACTTACAGACAATATTTGTTGCTTACCCACCTTGTGTAGGTTGTAAATGATAGTCTTCATCGATTGTTGTAGTGAACAAAAGTGGACCCAGGCATTAGGGCACATCTACTGGCATGTGCTAATTTAATCAAGTCATTCTAAATCTAGTTATTATGGGCATAACAATGAGTAAATGTGTTTTAACATAAAAATAAATCAATTGGATACTTTATTTTGCAACAAAAGCAGGCTAGGCTGATAAGTCTTCATACTATTAAACTTGCCCTCATTGAACAAGAAAAAATATGTTTCCTGATTTCACTCTTTAGTTCCTGAAGTAACAGTTAATGTATTTCTACAATGGGATTATTTCATTATTAGTATTTCAGACCATGCATCAATTTTAATGTACTTCACATTTCAACACAATTTCTCTCATTACTGCTTAGTTTTCTTGAAAGTAACTATATTTAAATAGTTTAATAGTAAATAGTTTGAGAATCTCTCCATGTTGAAATCTGGAAAAAAGAGGCTGTACTTTTCTCCAAACACAAAATAAAACATTCTTATTTTATTGTTTTACAGTTATTGCAAACAGGAACTGCTGTGAATTTATTTCTAGAATACCTGAGAATATCCAAAGAACTTACTAAAAAAAGACAATTATGGAAGTATTAAGAAGAAAAGTGTCAATCCAGGTCTGAACAGATTAAACTATGTTATTTCTCATTAGACTTTTGTAAAGTTACTGTTTAGTAACTAAAAAAGCTATATAAATATTTTTTTTATTTGAAATGATTTGATACATAACTTATCTAGATTTTTTTTAATTCCTATGACCAGTTATTTCGCTGTTGTGGAAGTGGTGCATCAGGAAAAGTGACTGTATGTGGAGAAAACACAGATATGCAAATTCACCAAGAAAAAATTCCTTGGTCTTGGGGTTTCAAACCAGAAATCTGAACGATGAAATGAAGCAGTCGCAAACACTATGCCCCCACCCTCAACAGTTCCAGCCTGTTTAACACTTTCTTGTCTGGAATTGTGTTCGATAAAAATATGTTTGTATCTATTTTTTTTCAGTTTTTCCAGCCTCCTAATTCATAGAAACCCAAACACAGTGTCCTGCAGCATTAAAGGCATACTAATCTGCAGCAACGGGACAGCTCTTTGAGATGGAGAGAGCAGACTGGGTGCTGCAAAGCAATCATTTCAAAGTGGCTTTTATTGATGAGCACAGGCTCCATCCATCAGCCACTCTGTGCTGACACACTGGCACTGACAGATGCCCATCGCTGCTGGAGCGCTGCCAGGACAGAAGGCAGAGTCTGTGCAGTGGTGAGGAGAAAGACTGATGTTTTTGTGGCTGCTCTTGGAAACATGGAGTAAACAATCTGAGCTGCTGCAGAGGAATGAAGAGGCTTCAGCGGCCAGTGGTATCCTGTCACCTCATAAACAAACCCAGGGTGAGGTGATCTTCTTTTCTCAGTCAGTGATAACTGAGAACACAAGTATATTTTTTTGTAATACAAAAAAAATCTATCACACTGATAGGATAATGTGATTTAGTGACTTTTTTTAATTTAAGGAAAATGCTTGACCATGACCAGGTGTGTCTTCAATCAGGTGCATTTTTTTGTATGGATAAATATGGCCATATGTTACATTTTTGTCTGAAACTAACATTAAAACCACATTTCAACCTTTTAACTACCTTTCTATTATTATTTTTTCATACTTTTCAACCTCCATAAATGTGTCTAAATCAGTTTTTCCTTGTCATAACACAAAGCTTTTAAAATAAAGTAAAGTTCAAAACATGAATTATATTGTAACTCTTACTTTACCTTTTTTCACAAAATGTTTTTTTTTCCATCCCAGTGACAGCTGTACGATATTTAAAAATGTACTGGAAATAAAAGATACATAAAATATGAAAAAAATATTTTAGTTTTTACTCTTGCAGAATTTAAAACTAGACAAATTGATACTTACGAGACTGTGTTGTGTGACTTATTTTCTGAGTTTTTATTTTTTTAAGCTCAACTTCGCTAGGTCACAAGTGCACCTGATTACAGAAACTCGTGCAGCTTTCATTGTAATCTTTTTTCAAGGTTCATTGTTTTTAAAGACTGAAAGTTGATCATAAATATAATTTCTAAACCACAGGGACAGCAGATCACTTGTTGAATGAAGGATAAGGCATGAACACTTTTCATTTCTGACAATTAAGTGTTTTTTTACCTATTTGCCCAAAGAACAAAGCTCAATTTGCATCAATAAAAAAATGATAAAGAGCACCTTTACCTCACATAATTCCCTTTAGTTTTCTGCTGTGAATGAACAGATGCTTGAGATTATTGAAATCATCCACATCCAGATGTCATTGATGATGTGTCTCTTTTGTATACTTTAGTTTGCTCACAAAACCTGGCATACTGAAGAAGAATCATGGAATTTCTTACCTGTGAAAAGCTTTCTCTTAAGATGTTATAATTTTAGAATTGGTTTCAGATTTTGAACATCTTTGAAAAGTACTTCGCCTGAATGAGGGTTGGAAGTGGAGTATAATGTAAATTTGGGCAAGAACAATTTGAAGGTGATAATGCAGTGTACCCTGGTTAAGTGAGAATGCTCAGCTCAAACGCCAAACTTTTATATTGCAACGCTTCTGAATCTGAGTGACTTATTCAATGTACATACTTAAAATTCCCTGTTCCTTAATTGTGCGTTTCCTATAGATGTCAGGGAAAAAAAAAACACTTTTACTTTTAACACATGGGTTCAACAGATGAGGAAGTTTCACTATCTTTTATCTAACAGATGATGTCAAACTGAACATTTAGGGAAAAAAATGAAAATTTGGAACGTTTTTTTTTTTCAGGGACATGAAAGATTAGCACACTTCAATAGAATTATTTGTTTCAAAGTGACCACTCAGCGTCAGTATCATGGATTAAACGCACAAGAAAATCAATCTCAAAGTCAGAGGCATGTTCTGCTCTGACTCTTCTCAAAGTTATTTTAATTATTCAGATATGACCGAGCATTGTTAGATTTTTTTCCTCTCACATGTGACATTAAAGAATGGGTGGGTAGCCATAATTGGTCAGTGATGAAGGGTCCCTTTGGCTCTAGAGGATTCACATTAATGAAAGCAGGAGCAGGATAAATGATGTTAAATTACCTCTCTGAGCCAATACGTACTGGAGCTCAATGAATCCTCAATTATAATTTTCAGCAGTGAAAGTGAATAGCACAAATTGCAGACCGATAACTCGTTTAAAAAGACAGAAAAAGAAGAGTATTTATCTAACAAAAACATGACTGTACTATTTGTGAGACTGTCTGTGTTATTGTATTAAATAATTATCCCGAAATTATTTATCTGAAGTTAAAACATTGTGAGCATTGTGAGGCGTGAATATTTCAATGTGTATATATATATATATATATATTACATTTATATATAACATTTTTTGTAGGTTTTTCAAGTCGTAATTTCTTAAACCAGAGAAATTTGAGGTTTTTTGTTTTGTTTTTTGTATGCTAATTAGTGTCATACATGCAAAAACCCTGTTTGCAACTTGTTCATGTAACTTTATGAATAGTTAATAAAATGTCTTGTGTAATTAGTCACTCCTGGTTGTTTAGGGAGATGCAGTCTCTAATGCCAAATTTCAGACAGAGTATGTTTAACAGTTTCCAAACTTGTTTTATAATAATATCAGCACAGGAGTGACAGAAGCAATTTTTAGGAAGTGAAAAAGCTTTGAGAAACAGACGACTGTCTTTTCTTTTGGACACAGAGAAACAGTAATTGCTTGAAAAAAATATACACTCTCAAAATAATGATACAGCAGAAGGGAAGACAGATAACAGAACCTCCATTCTACAGGTTTCTTCTCATCTTTCTCCAAACGGCATCTGCTCTTCTACAATGTGAGCATATTTGTGTTTTAATATATTGTGCGACTCTGTGATTTTTTTCTTTATTTCCAGCTAGTGATTCATTCTCATCATTTTGAAGCGTCTGTCAAACGCAGTTGTGTGAAAACAGCAAACTAGAAAGAACAAACATTCAGTATTTGAATATTACGCAAATAAAATGAAACCTTTTGTATCCAAGCTCATGTTTTCTTTAATGAACTCATTAGAAAAAGGATTGTCACAAATTCAGTCATTGTAATCATTGTTTTATTATAATATTTAAAAGTAAAACAGCGTTTTTAATACTGTATTTTACACAATGTGAGGATAGGAGCTTTCAAGTACATGATTGATTCAAGTGTCTGAAGGAACATCTGAATGAGGAATGATGAGGAGCACCTCTGGCAGGTGTTCCAGAAGCTCATACGTGGCAGATGTCTATCAGATCATGAAGTCAGATGCTGTGCTCGGTCTGGGTCAGGCAGGTCATGTACCGAAAGATCACAGAATCGTTTCCTCTTAGTGCTTTATAGCATTTATATCTTGTGATGCAAACTATAAACCAGATGTTTATTACATGCTTAGGTTCACATGCTGTTGTCTCATATGCAGAGGTTTGGATAATAAAATACCTAATGTGTTTCATAAATTGTACTCGATTTTGTTTTTCCATTGAAAGTCCTTTGCTTTGAGTTGTTTATGAGCCCATTGGAACTTTATTTTTTATGATGTCAGTCATATGGTAGATCATATATTTAATCCGAATATGATTAACTAATTTAGTGCAAAATTCAGACCTTTAGCCCACAGCTGGCTTGCTGTGGAAGTTCATTCTGTAATCATTCAAATGAAATGAATCAACATTGACACGTTTCGACATGTTAGATTTTTTTTAACTAAATAGACTGACACTTTGAGATTAATTCATTCATGTTTATATTAAAATCTGTAAAATACTGGACAATAGCATTTTTATTGAACAGAATGGTCAGTTTTGATGGTTTACAGGGTTTTATCTGTATTATAATGAAACTTGCATTACAAGTTTGACTGAACAGGTGCCGTTATATCCTGAACACCTGCCGGCTCTCCTTATGTTCTAGTTTAATTTGTTAGAGAAGAAGGTAAAGCTTGTGCATCTCTACTGAAATACATGGTTAAATGAATGAGGCTGTTGAAATCATATCCGTATTGAGTTAGTAAACCTCAAGTGTAGCAGTTAGTAGCTTATGGTGTAGCAAGACAGTGAAGCTCAGATGCTTTTCAGTTCAGAGGTCGCTCACTCAAAGTATGCTTTCTCAATTATATTGCAAACATAAATTAATAAATGTTCTGTAAAATTATAAAATGGTCTTTTTAAAAGATAGAAAAAGGAAAAGGTAATGTTTTTGTGTTGTTTTTTCAGTGTAGGCAGACTTTCAATCAGTTCTTGGTTTTCAAACACAACAGGCTCTTTTCAAAATATTTCATCAAGTGCATAAAAGTGAGGAAATGCATAAAATATTTCACAATTTGAGTATTGAATGTTAAAAATATAATCTACATATGATGAAATGCTGCACAAGCATTACAGTTTCATTCCAACTGTTGGACCTTCTGGCTGCAATTTAATGTCCCTGTGCTTACATTGATGTTTCCAATGCAAGTGTTTTCCCTTCACACGTTTAACAACCATGCATGTCTGGTTAATTAGTGATTGTCTACAAGAGACAAATTGATTGCAACGTGCATATCATTTTTTCAGATAGAAAGTCCATTTTTTACATGAATAGCAGCAAATTAACAGTGAATAACAACTTGTTATTTTAGAAATCATTTTTGAAACAATATTAAAAGTACTTATAGGAGAGTAGAAACTGTTTCTTGAAACAAGTCAGTCACAGAGATAAAATTCTTCTTATAGTTGGCCACCAAGTGTTTACAGATTTCAGGAGGGATTTTGTCCCAATCTTTTTTTTTTCAGATACTCTGCAATTGTTATTGTGCAATTGTTTTATGCCATGGCAGGTCCACTCCAGGACCTTAATTTGTATTTTCCTGTATTGATTGTGTATGTTACATATCTTTTACTTCAGCATTCAATATTCTACTTCTAACCTCACCTAGGGTTTCCCTCTAAATATTTCCACCCATTGTCTCTTTGATGCTATAGTTATCCCAAAACACAATGTATCCACCAGCATGTCTTAGGCGAGTTGCCTTGCAACAGTTTGATTTTGGTCTCACCTGCACACACTTTTCCCACAGTTCTCTGCAATATCCAAAAGTTATCTACCAAACTAGGGGCAATCTCCTGCTCTCTTTGCCTGTGTACAATAGGAAGTGACTGAAGTGTAGAACAGCCAGAGGTGAGCAGGTTCCCATTCACTCCCATGATAAAACTGCACAACTTTGGAGCTGAAAATGTTACCACCCCTGGTACTGCAATGTTGTTTTTTTAATCAGATCTCTAGTTTTGAGCTTTAATAACATTCCGAGGAGGGTGAATTATTTAGAAATTTCATTTATTTAAAATAGGGGCGTCACGGTGGCGCAGTGGCACGGTCGTCTCATAGCAAGAAGGTCGCTGGTTCTAGGCTCGGCTGGGGCAGGTGGCATTTCTGTGTAGAGTTTGCATGTTCTCCCCGTGATCGCGTGCGTTTTCACCGGGTGCTCCGGTTTCCCCACAAGTCCAAAGACATGCGGAATAAGTGAATTGAATAAGAACGATTGTTAAAGTGTGAATATGTGTGTGAATGTTTCCCAGCGATGGGTTGCGGCAGGGAAGGGCATCCACTGCGTAAAACATATGCAGAGAGTTGGTGGTTCATTCCGCTGTGGCGACCCCGAAAGGGAATAAAGCCGACATGAAGATGAATGAATGAATTTATTTAAAATATATAAAAATTTTATCATTCAGTCTAATCTTTAATCTGTGCTACGCCTATGTGCTGCCTCTCTGGACCCCTTTTTGGTTACCGGGAAGTGATCCATTTCCAAGGACATGTTTAAGCCTTCTTTACAGTTCATATGAACATCACGCATGTTATTTACTGTCAATGGCCAAACCTTTGGCTTTCGTCAGCGACAGAACATTATGCTTAAAATCAGCTTTTCTCTCACTGTATCCAGGGTAATCATTGGCTTTCATCAAACATGAGCTTGACACCAGCTACACCTCTAAGAACAAATTATTCTTGATAAATAACCAGAATGTACTAATGAAAACAGATATGATGCAATTCTCCTCAAGCATTTGCGTGCAGGTTATTGCCTTTTATGACATTTTTCACCTGGGAATTGAAGATTAATTTCAACATTAGTTTTTGTGATACGTTTTTTGTGATTTAAAAGCAGTTATTGAGTGTTGCTTGTTTGATGAAGTGATTACATCGTTATTCAACCAGACATAATCAAACACTTGAATGCTTCAGTTATGCATAATCGGTTCTGCATCCTGGCTTAAATCTGAAACTCACTGCAGAAGGGGACTATGCTTGATTTGACTGAAAGTATTTCATAGGTGTGTTGGTAAAAGGATACACAAACAATACATCGGCAGATATGTGCTGTATGAGTGGGAGCAGAGGGGTGTGTACATCTGAATGTTGGAATGAAAGGAGAAGTGTATGATCAGAGGAGCGGTCACTTCCCCGAGCGTTGTTTCCACTTGCCTGCGCCTCTTAATTGCTTCAAGTCTGGATACATGCTGCTCTGCTTTAGCCACGTCTCTGCACATTAGAGCTGCACAACTGAATGCAAGCACGCCTTCTGTTCAGCCTGTTCTTGGAACTAAAGTGACTCACCTTGATGAGAATCAGCCAATTAGAGTCCCCCTTCAAACATGCTCTCTGATTATCATCAAGCTCCATTATGCTCTGTTGGACTTTGCTATTGATTTGCTGAAAGTGTGGGTTCCAGGCCAAGCTTGTTCATCCTCACAGTCAGTGCTGGAGCGAGATGCCTGCTAATGCCTCCGTGGACATGTTGAGCACATCCCTGCCAGCCATCTGCTGCTTACCGCAGTCATCCCTGCATTTAGAAATGGAGAGGTGCATCTGCACGTTTGCAACAGTTACCTGAGAGCTGGCACGGATGAGATATCACATTTTCTTCATTCAACATCTAAATGTCCACAAATAATTCACAACTCTTTAAAACTCAGTTACACATAGAAAAAAGTTTACACAGACAATTTGGGATCCATTCGTATCTTAGTCGGTCTCCCTGGTCTTCAGTATTAAAAAAAAAATTAAAATAGCTAAACATGAGACATTTCAAACAGGAGTCTTTGTAGTTGTATTTGTAAACTTTGAAATACTGTAAAATGCTTGTGTATGCTGCTAAATAAGACATGCTATGGGGAAACACTTTCCAGGTATGAAAGATGAACGGTTGAGCCTTTGTTCACATGGAAAATGCAATTACATGCCTTTAAAAAAGATATTATTATGCACGTAAAAAACGAATGGTGGAATTTGTATGTCTTGCACAGGAACTAATTCATTATAAAGCTGCAAATTGGAATAGTGTGCCACAACTTTTTTTTAGTTTCGGATATGGTAAAGTTAAAATTATCTTTGAATCAGGTCAGGTCAATGCAGGGCTTCTCTTGAAATGAGCGAGGGAGTTCGGTCCAGCAACGTACTGGCGAGCAGCCCAGAGTTTACTGTCAAACTTTAGCCAAAATATGAGTCCGCAACTGAACTTCTTTTAGATGGAGAAAAACCTGGGATTATTTATACTGAATGTTACATCCTTATTTATACTTATTTGTTCTATTGTTTCTTTAGGTATATACATACTATATTCTAATATATGAAAGATACAACTTCATTTGACATGTTTTCAATAATCTGTGAACATTACAAATGTGTTAATCGTGTTTTTGAAACTTGATTTGCATAGTCAGTGGTTTGCAAATTTTGTCACTACAGAATGATTAAAAAGAATATGGACTTAGACATTTTCAGCCATAACTCAAGTGCTTGCACAATTAACAAGTTTCATACAACTTAAACAATACATGGTCAGAATGGTATTAAATAAATCAATAATAAAAACAAACAGTAAATAAATAGCATCCTAGCAAAAGAAGTACTATTTCTAGCTTCTAGTGAATGCAAATTACTACAAAATTTACATTTAAACTTTGACTAAAACATGCATCTATACTTAAATTGTTTTTTTTTTTCTGTGCTCTATCTACACTTCTTCAACTTTGACTAAATTAGAGTCCTGGGCTATTTTTCTGTGTTTTGCATATTTTTACAGTTGGAAAGATGTGGAGTTCAGTGTTTAGCTTTATGATAAAATGTGTTGTTTTTGATGTAGCCAGCATTTGAAATAATTTATAGCACCAGAATTATTACAAATGTTTGTAGAAATATATATATTTTTAATAAATTTCCTCATTTTGTTTGTTACATGCTACGTTTCCCTCATACCATGCTTAACAAAATTGTCCTCAGATACTTTTATTGTATTTAAAAAATGTGTTTTTGATTCTGTTAGATTGTATGAAAACTATGTTGTAATGTGAAAAAATTTTGACAAAACAAAATCATAGAAAGTGTTTAATAGTTGGGAAGAACATTTTTGGCAGGTGAAGCACAACATCTTCTCTACAGACCTCTACTCTCAACCCTTAAGCTTCTCCAGAGAGAAGATCCAAAAACAATGATCTCTCACAGTCAAGCAAAAGATGAGGACCTTCAAATTGATCATCAGCACGAAGAACTCATGATCCCCGCTTAGATGAAAAAGATTCTAATGAGAATAATCCTTTAAAAAAATGTTTTAATAAGGTGCTAAAAAGCTTAGACATGAATCTGAACAAGAATGAGGCACATTTACCTCTTAAGCACAATGCAATAGACAGACATGAAGGAGCACAAGCAGCGACTGCAGCACAACACTGAGGAGAGCAGAACAATAGAAAGGTCAAGCTTCATTAAGGCAATGTTAAGGTAAGAAAGAACCATTCTGTACACAGAAAAAGATTTGGAAATGGAGCAGAGAGCACAAAGATTTTCCAAGAGTGAACTGCTTGAATTTACTTTTCCTATTTCCACCGAATCAATGACAAAACCATCAACCAATTAGAATCTTTTGTACCTCTCAAGCAATAAAAATTCTGATTTAGAACCAAGAGCCACAAAACAAATTGAAGCATCTTCATTTTCTGAGGTGAACACTAGGTTTTGTAAAGAATATTGCACTCGCCACTGAGTTCACACCACAAAACATAACTGTTATGACTGGTGAAAACTACACTGTTCCAGGAGCCATGGTGAGGAGTTTAAAGCTTTTCTGCAATAGTATTCAAACATAACACAACAATCCCTTTTTATTAATATTAGTGTATTAATCCCTTAATCCAGTTCATAAATTACAATTAAAACATGATCCGTTGCATAAGAAGTCCTCATAATACTACAGACCCCCACAAAATTATAACCGAGCAATCACGTGAAAACATTAATACTTAAAAACGTTAAAACGTATAACCTCAGACACCTTGAGGATACACAACACATATCATATTCAATCACAGCAAGTGGATTCACAATGAGGTGGAAATCCTTGCATAATATGGGATGATGCGAGAATGGAAAAGACTAGAGATTGCGGACACATGCCACATAAAGACAGACCGATCATAGGTCAATTACAGACCGAATCCAGCAAGCTTTCACAAGTGGTTCTCCTAGAGCTCGCCGGTCCTGTAACAGCCAGCGCTCCTGCCAGGCGGTTAATTGAGCTGGTCTATAATTACCCATTACACTCCCATTAGATGTGGTGAGAGCACCCTGATATCCTCACCACTGGGCAGTGCCAATCCTTGTGTTTGGATCGCAACTTGATATAAAATTGTGCCAGAGTGTAAACATTTTTCTCATCGATAACAAATTAAATTATACTAAAGATAACATTTTTTGGGAGGAATCCAGGAGGCAAAATGTCAAGTAGAAAGGTCAAAATCTGCATAACTTTCCCTTTTTTAAAACCCCCAGTAGTCAGGATGCTAACACACGCACTGCCGTCACTGCTGGTTGTATATTTGAATCATTCAAAGAATACAGATCCACAAAAGTGAGTAACATGCTGCGTGCCATTTCTCTTCACTCCGCTTGGAACATAGAGCCCATGAAAAGCCAAGTGTTCAGTTTTTTTTGTGTGAGCAAAAAGCTCACTGGGAGTGCTCAGACAGAGACAAAGACATCCAGGTAGAGGCGGTCGTAGGATTCCCTGAAGAAGAGCAGAAGCAGGAGACTGAAGATGCAGGATCCGGTCAGACACCAGTTTAACCATGTAGGATCTGAAAAAGAAAATAACAAAACGTTTGAGTTGGAGTTTTGTACTCAAAAGCATCCTGTGATTGGTCCTGAATTTCAGAACAGGTAGATGCTATTAAATACAGATAGCAGGGGCAATTCTGGGATCCAAGCTTTAAGGGGGCTCAGCTTCCTTGTGAAAAAAACATCTCCTTAGGTAAACTCATGATAAATATAACCTGTTATGTATTTTCTGTGCAAACACTAATTTGTATGTGTTCACAGTGGCATGATGTCAACCGGTTTAAGAGCACGGCGTCCTGAGATATTTAAAGTTTTCCTGCATTAGTTTGGTGAAAATTAAGGTATGAAAAAACATTTTAAATGAAAAAACAAAAACAAAAACAGGGCCGCCTAAGTAAAGTTCTTTTTGTAAAGTAAATTTCATTTTGATGCACTTAAAATCTTCAAGAATCACACTTTTTACCTTTAAGAGTTAAATGATTAATGCATTAAAAGTAAGAATCTAATAACTTTATTCCCTCAATCTATAAAAATCTATGTTTTTTTATTTCTTTGGTTTGAGATTAAATGCTTAAAAATGTTAGGGTAAATAGTATTCAGGGGCATAGAGCCTCTTTAGAGACTTTCTGAATTTTCAAAACAAGTGTTGATAGTTGTTGCACTTTACGGTTAAATGTCCAGCATGGCCTCCTGAAAAAAAAATATGTTAAAAAAATTGTTTCAAACTATTTCTAGAGAACCCCTAACACGAACCTCATCATATCGAGCAAAGCACAGGTCAGGGCTAAACTGGGTGGTTAAATAATAATGGTATTATTGATATTAATACCACAACTAATGCTACGACAACAACAAGTTCTGTTTATATACATACATACATTTTTGGGGCTTTTTAATGCCTTTATACGATAAGAGGAGACAGGAAGAATATTTGGAAGAGAGATCTGGAGAGAAGGATCTGTATCATAATTATATATACTGGTAGACAACTATTATAAACGGTACTAAAACTACTTAGATTAGTAGTAACAGCAGTAGTACTTTTATCTATTAAGAGTTATTACCACAATAATAAAACTGTTGGTATTTCTATTACTACAAATAACACTTACAACTACAACAAATGGTACTTCTAATTCTACCGTCATTATTAATTATTATCACCAATGGTAAAATTACCTCCACTACTGCTATTGCTACTAAACGACATCAACAACAATAAACTTTTAAAAATATCAAATTCAACTACTTTGAAATCCCAATCAACAACTCTTACAAACTCTTATAAATGTAGGGCACACTTTTTCAAATTATTCAAAAAGATTTTGAAAAAAAGCCCTCAGAACCAAACAATAAACATGCTCCTGTTCAAACAGGAAAATATACTAGAGGAACACAGCACACCAAAATCACCAAACGGTCTGAAGTACTGAAGATGAGACCACAAAAACAAATAAAACTTCCTTCACCGGCCAGTTAAAGTTACAAGAGGTTACTGCACAAAAAGGTTGAAGGTTAAAGCGGCAACACTCTCACTTTACAAGCCCTGCATATGAATACTGTGACCCGTGCTAAAGGACGATTGTGAAAACCTCCAAAAGCTGTGCAAACACATTCAAGGATGAGGTTTACCTCAGCAACTCTATGGAAGAAAGCCTTGCAGCAGCTGTACTGTCTGATAGAGCTTTGGGAAGAAAATATCATAAACCAGGTCAACCACACAAACCCTCGAGGACAAAGGAAAGAGCATAACATAATTTAATAGTAAAGTGGATTTCAATTTCAAGACGTCCAGTATTCAGATAACAGTTTGATCCATTGCTCCTGAAGTGAGAGCTGCAATCAATGACAAAAGGTGAAATGCATGCTGGGTCAGCTCCAAGGTCCATTTGGCCTAAATGGTATGATTTAGCCATGCAGCACAGTCAACACAAGAAGGGACGGAGACAGCATGGAGAAGCAGGGAAGAGAGGATTCTCTCCAAAAGCCCTCATTAATCAGCCTTTGCTAGCCCTTCAGCAGAGCTTGGTATAGCGGCAGGTTAATGGAGTTGTGTTTATCTGACTATTATACTATCGCTGTGTGCCTGCCCCCACCTCATCAATTTAAGAGAGGTAGCATCAGCAGATGGGACATCTGCAGTGAATGCTAATGAAGAGAACAGCTCGGTTCTGCTAACCCAAACACAAAGCTAAAAAAAAAATAAATAATTCTAGTAAAAGTAAACTGTCACCTTTCCAGCACTAATAGAAGGCAAACGTTTAGACAAAGCACCACTAAAGAGAATACAAAAGAAGCTTGGGGTGAAGGATTCCATTTCAGCCTGTTTCCCTCATAATAATGGGAGCATGGCAATTATATTGAGCCTGTCAGTTTAGGCAGCGGTCAGAATCGTTCCGCTGCATTCCCTTCCTCTTAATACCTGGTGGCAGAATGTAGAGATGTTGTTATTAAGGGGGCAATTTTGCCTGTCTCTTTTCTGGCGTCGTCTCAGGGCTGTAAAGCTCTGAAAAGGCCACGGTGGGATGACAGCGTAAACAGGCCACTCATTGCGACACTTGCAATCATGTACACAAGGAGCGCTGGGACAGGAGTGAGGGGCAAGGAAACATCCAACCGCTGCTGTCACATCTTGTGACCATGTGTCCCAAAGTTGTCTCGCTCACCCACAGGGCTCCTCACTTTCTGTCAAGTGAGGAGATGGGACTCTTATTGCTATAATTATTCTTAATCGCAAGCCACTGAGTGGGCAGGCTGATGGCATATTTCAGCATGGTTTAATGTCATGTACTGGCCCCAAGCAGCATCAGCAAGGGCTGACAGTTTGGAGGCTCAGTTTTCTTTGCTTATTAATAAATTGAATTTCTTCTTTAGTTCGAGTTGGATTTATTCTTCAATGATTTATAATGCAACAAGTGCTATTTATTGCATCTGAATATTCATTACAGGGAAAATGTGACAAACGTGAAATATGCATTTAAATTAAACTGATATAGGAAAGAGTAAAAAAAAAAATAAAGTCTTGCTGAAACACGAAATTATTGAATTCCTTATAAAAGTTTTCAAGAAGTGCATTTCAAAAGATTGCTAACCCCTCGTTACTTTGTAGCCTGCTCCCAGATGGACCACCCTCAAACGATTGGTGCTATGGTCATGTCTAAGCTCAACAATCGAAAAGCTGACTGTTTCAACGTTTGAAGCTATTAGCCGCTTTCGGATGAAGGGAGAATGAACCAACCGTGGCAGCTGGGGATAACTCTGTGAATCACATCCCTTTCACACAAATTGTACAGTGAACACAAAGAATGAAAGACCTTTGTGACTTTAATGCCCCGTCAGTCACAGGCAAGGGAATATCAATGCAACTCTGGATGGCTGGAAAAAGGGGTGTGAAACAAAAAAGAACGACATAAAATACCAATGTTTAGAATGGAGTGTGTGTGATAAAATGTCATCAAGTCTTATTTGTTGTTTAACAGTTTTTTTATCAACTAGAATTATGGGACTCCTAAACAAGCATAACCAAGGAAGGGAGTCATTCCTTAAAAAGCTAAAATAATCATCCTGATCATCTTAAACTTTCAAAGGCACTCGCTGCAATTAATTTGAATCAAAAAGCATTCATTACCAACATCTAATGAAAATGTTTTAGAAAGAACACTGCTACTTTTTGTTTCTCATAAAAATGTGTTGTTGTAGCACATTGAGTGATCTCAAATGTTTGATGTTTTGAACGCTTGTTTGACAAATTAGCATGTACAAATTGGTCTCTGTCTGTTGATTGCTGTAACCTGAATCCTTCATTTCAAATGTAAAAGGGTATTTTACATTTTTCATATTTTTACACTTGCTGGTTTAAAAGCAAATTTTGGCCAAAACTGTTATAGTGTTCTTGCCAGTGTTTTGAAACTGTGAAGCAGACATGCCCAAGATTCTTTGTCTTAAGGATGGACAATAAAAACAGAGCCTACAAGAGCCACCAATTACGATTAGTGCTGAACTCAAACGTAGTAGGTTTTGAGCCTAAACATTACCTAGGATTAGAAACAAGGCTGCTTAACATAAGCGAACATTGATTCGTGAACAAGAACATCTAAAAAATTATGAGCTATCCAAACAGTGTATGGTTTTGTGAATGTGTTAAAGCACCAACAATATGCAAAGTCAAGGAGTTTTGTTACACAAAGTTACACCTTTAAAACTATACCTTTCTTGTCTTCAAGTCTTGAATCTTGCTACTCAGATCTGCATGTTTTTGGTCACATTAATGCTCATTTCATTTTAATCTTCTGAAATGTAAGTACCAAACATAGATTAGGGATTAACCCAATTGTCAGCAGTCAACTTTTGTCTAAAAAGTAAGTTGTTGTAAGACCATAAGCTAAAATGTGACAAAAGGTTCACGTTTTAATATGTTTTCTATTTAAAGAAGGTTGAAACTCTTTCTTAATTGAATTAGCGAATCGGCTGGTGAAACGATAAAACCTTAAGTGCAGGAAGAAGAAAACATTTCTGAAAAAGAGTGGTAGTTATGAAAGTACTCAACACAATTCCCTAGCAGTCAGATTTTAAGAGGTAGCACACCTTCAATTGTAGTTAATAGAGAGCATTTAATTTCAAAAAGGGCTTTCAACCAGCTAGAGGCAACAGGATGTTTCTGATGAAACACACAGTAATCCATCAAACGCCTCACTGCTGCCTGAACACAGGTTGGCCTAAATAGCAATGAAACGCTCAAAACTCAATTGCCATGTGAAAGCTATTTCTATATAGAGGCCTCCTTCTATAAATGTTATTTCTAGCCATGATCCAGTGACGGCAAGGCATTGTTTTTCTGACAGTAACAAGAACACCTTTATTTGATAACTCAGTCTATCTAAAACTGGACAGCATCTCAATTTAACAGTGGTCAGTTTATAAAAACTTTGATATATGAAGAACTTAAGGCAATTTGTTGAAGAAAATAAGTTTATACAAAAAAAATTTAAAGCTACAAACCTGAATATATTAGCTATTATAATCTGGAGCCTTGATAGATCAGATGTCCCTTCATATCTCATGGTCCCTTTACATCCTTGACTGTTCAATTGATTTTTTTTGTCTCAGACATGGTTATTAGAATTTAGCTGTTACTCTCAAATTATTATTAGTTTGCCTATAAACAAGCTGAACTTGGTGCTTTACACACTATATATACACTGATGCTCCTGCTCTGTGGATTTCTTAATTCCATCTCATCTTAAATATATCATTAACTTGAAGATCAGACATTTAAGTCCCAAATAGATCCCTAACAAAGTTTTTGCACATTTTACTTCAACAAGATCAGTACCAAAAAATTATAAAAAATTTCCTAATATAAATTTCCAAAATCCACTATGTTACAAAAGCGGACATTGAAACATACATACACTGCTATTCCCTTATTGAACATCTCAGGTGTTGCTACGGTAACATAAGTGCTAGTTAGAATTTGATTTCAACTAACAAAAATAATTTTATTTGTAATGTCATGTGCTAGCAATGGGGGCGAGGTAGGAATGCTGGGCCATGTAAACCTTTAAAACAATCTTGAACCATGACTTCTAAACATGTTTTATTTTTTCTGAAATTAACAATAGGTATAATATAATAGGTATTATCTTAATTTTGGAAACCTTAAGGTAAAACAAAAGATTAATGAAGATTTTTTTGTATTAAAGAAAATGAAAAAGGCAAAAGAAAACAGTTTAATATTGATTAAAAAATAGTCTAGTTTTCATTTAAATTAAACAAAACTAAGCATTAGTAAGTAATGTTTTGAGGAGCCTTCAGCAAGGAGCAGCTAAAAGTAATGTTATTAGGCCAATATAATATAGGTTGGGGGGGCAAGGGTATTTTAAATCCCTAGGCAAACCGTAGAAATAAACCCCTTTTCATGTAGATGTTAAAGGATCTTTTTTGGATGAAATCAACAAGGAATAAATGCTATAAATGCTTTATACAATTTAAATTTTAAAAATCTTAAGGAAAAATAAAGATAAATTAAGAAAAAATTATTGAAAAAGAGGATTAAAAGCCGTTTATAGTTGTGAAAATATGCCCAATTTTCATTTAAATTGTATAAATATAAGTAATTTTTTAAGAAGCTGTCAGCAAGGAGTATCTTGAAGTAGTGTTATTACTGCAATAAAAACCTTGGTCCAACCTTGGATGGAGGAGCAGGCAACAGTGGAGGTAGGTACCCTCCTGATTTGACTGGGAATCCCTAGATATTTTTAGAAAAGCTGGAGGAAATGTCAAGAGACGGAGATGTCTGGGGGCCCCTGATTAGAGTGCTGCAAATACATTTTGGTATTACCTGATAAATGTTAATTAATCCACGTATAATATGAGTTGAATGATCATTAGAAATGAATGGGGTTCATTCAAATCAACTTTAGATGCATAAAAGGTCATGAGTGCAATTTGTTCTGCATGATGCAATGACATCATAAAATAAAAAAATAAAACATTTGAAAGTTGTAAACAACACATGGAAAAAATTAGTTTACTTGACAAAACTTTGAATCCAATCTGAACAAAATCACCAAAGAGTCACTATCCATCCAAAGAGACGGGTCAGAAAATGGCTCATCAACATTCCGCCGGAAATCTCTATTTGCACAATACAATAGGGCAGACAAGTCAATCTCATCTCAACAGCCCCACACAGAAAGTTAATCGCCCTTCAGAAGAATAAATCCATATCTCTGCAATATGTTCCTGTTTATTCAAGCAGAATGACAGATTTTCTTCCCTGAAACTTTGCCTTAAAAGAGGAGTATTTGAAAGCTACCTGTGAAGTTAAACGTAAGGCCTAATAGCAGAATTCCAGTGAAGAGATTGTTGAGAAAGGTGACCACTCCACAGGTGATGCCCTCAGGGACTGGGTAAACCGTCTCGATGAACAGCTCGAAGAAGATTGGCACACTGCTGTTGATGAAGATGCCCACCAGGATGCAGGAGGTGTAGAGTGTGGCTACAGTTAAAAGGGAATACAATTTCAAGACAATGTCTAGATAAACATACAGGAAACTGTGTGTGGGTTAATCTCATTTTAGAATGCAATTATTATTGTGGAAAAAGAGTTGCTACAACTGACTGAATAGCATTTTAAACCGATGTCTCACCATGAATTGAAATAAAGTGTAAATAAAAATTAGTTTAAATAAATAACCATGTGAAAGAAAAATTCACACTTTAAATGTACCATTAATTTACACAATTGTAACAGAAATGACGTCAAACCAATTAAAAACATACATTAAAATGACAGCGTATACAATGAATTCATTTAAAACTTTGGTTTGTCGGTTTAACATAAAAAAAATATACCAGCACTAGTATCAGTAATACCTAAATGTGTTAATAGCATACATATTAAAATTCCCAAGAATGACACAGTAGGTTGTTGTGTTTAGGCATAGTGTTTAAGACTCAAGACACAAAAAAAAAAACTGTTGATCTCATCACTAAATTTTGAACTACGAAATCCAAGCTTGAAACTATTTTTAGATCATGCAAAATAGTGAAATAAAAAAAAAAGGTTAAATAGTGAAACATATAAAGGTTAAATCACTATGCAAACCATAGAAAGAAAGCACTGAAGCGTGAAACCCCTTTTCATGTGGATGTTTAAGGAAAGTGGCTGCACTGAAATTCCATTTAGCAATCAAATGTGTTTATTCAACCATGTTTCATTGCTTTAAGCAAAGGAAAAAATGTAGAATTACCCTTCACAACAACTTGTGCTGTTCATTTCATGCATTGTATTTAAGAAAGAACCGCTAACTCATTGTATGATACTGGTGGTGTTCATTGTAGGCGATGGACCATTTACTCAGAGCCTGAAGGAGCTCTGGTGAATTGAAGTTGCCACAACTTAGCTGTGTGTTCATTTGCAAGTAAAAAAATACAAGAGGAATCAGATGCCATGCGATTTATAGTCATGGCAGATGGAGAGATGGCCCTCGAGTCTGCCAGGCATTCTGGGAGAGAGCAGATTAAAAAAAAAAGTCAGATGCCAGCCATAAAATGATAATTGATGGAAATATTTGAGCTGGCTGATCTATGGGGCATATGTTTGTTTCAGACAGGCTTCTCTGGAGGCCCCAAACCTCTTCTTCCCTCCACTGATCTGGATTTAATGAGTTCCTCTGGCTCCCACACACACCGATACAATTGCAGCTTTCTTTCACTCCTGTTTTCCTCCCAGACTCTCTGAGGGGTGACAGTTTAGAAGATGTGCAAAAGGCAGAACATGCCGTTCTTTTGAGTACCGTGTACCTTTAGTTGAGGGCAGATGAGTGAGTCTGGTTAGGCAGGTGAGAGTGAACCAGGTGGCTGCTAAAGATGCACCCGCGAACATCAGCACCAGGATCAACTTCAGCATTCCTCGAATGTAGTCAGCAAACCTGAAGGGAGGGTGGTTTGGGGGGTAGAAGAACAGGAGAGCTAAAACAAGAGTTGTAGCCCAAAGGTGATCGAATACACACTCAAAATCACAAGAGGAGGCTAATTACAACAGGAGCCTGGTACGTTTTTTTTTTTTGCATCTGCACAAGAGAAACACCTTGCCTCTCAAAATAGGTTTACTCTAAATTTGTCAAATTTGCTTATTTTACTGCCTTTTTTGTTTTGTTCTAATACACATAAAATAAAATAAAAATTTAGATCAATAATAATAGGTGTCTTTTACATTGCAAATTTAACGTCAACAACAGGACTTAAATATGTTTAAACAATATGTTTAAAATACACCACTTGAAAAGAGAAAAATCGCAAATAATTTTTATGGCATTAATTGCATAAATTGGCATAAACCATAGGCTGCTCATGCACAGATGCATACTTGGAGATGCTTATCATGTAAAGAATTATTTGTGTTTGTTTGGAATATGTCACTGCTATTTTGCATTAAAAACAAAGTAAACCTTTGCCTAAAAATAACAGACATTATGGAAAGTAACCAGCATAAAGAGCTTCAAACTGTCATGGTGGGTGAATAATAACTTGTCACTTCTCTTTTGATTATATGACAGCATCATTTAAAAGATGCAACAAACATTGGGTTCACTCCTGTGGGTGAGTTTGTTTGGGTATGACTAATTTTAAAGGAAATTATACATAATAATGCCTTCAATTGATATAGTGCTTTTCTAGACACTTACATTTACACAATGACTTTATTGCACCATCATTTAATTTTATAAAAACATCATCGTTATTGTCTATAATAAGTTCTTTATTGTTGATGTTATTATTTTTGTGATTAGTTTATCAGTTGTTGATCTCTTTCCTCCAACAAGGCCCAATGGATGGTATTAGAAATTAAGTGTTTTGATATCAGTATTTTTCCTTCATTTATAGAACTGGAGATCCTCCAGTTTAAGAACTGGTTCAAACAAGCAAACCATCAATACCGGCCACCTCACAGGAACATCATGAGACTGAAATGCATTAATGCTATCTCAAGGGGCCAGAACTAGCTCTCTCTTTATCATCAAGTACATTCACAGAAAAAACAAACACTTGATAGCAGCCTTTTTTGGGGGGGCCAAATGGAAATCTGCTCACTTCTGAGACTGGGCCTGGTCTATGAATATCTATTGGAAATTAAACATTGACCAGTTTTCATTTAGGAACCAACATCATCTCTGCCTCCCAACTGCTGTCTAACGATTAAAGTCTTGATGCTTTGCTTTGTGAGGCATTAGGGTGCTTGTCTACCTGCTCATAATCTCACAGACCTCAAGCAGCTAACTGCTCTGCAGAAACAGCTTGTTATGATGCTAGAACACCAAACAACGAATTGCATCTCAGATACAATGAATTTATTTTTCTAAAGCACCATCTTGCCCACGGTGCTTTAACCCTCAGAGCTGGTAGCATTTGATGACATTAGTGACATGACTTGTTATTGGGATACAGGTTCAAGGCCCTTCCCGTCTCACAAGAGAACACTTGCCAAGAGTGCTAATAGAAACAGTCTACCACAGAGACAGAGTTAGACATCTGTTGCTTTTCTCTGCAGCCTGTCCCAAATGAACAGTCAAAGATAAAACCCTAAGACATAAAAGTGGCGATGTACACGTGTACTCATTTATCACGGTTATCAACTCTCATGAGCTCATGGCTCACCGCTCATTAGAATAGAAATCTCGGAACAGATTTAACAGTCGGTTATCAGTTTCTATTTTGGTTTGGTGGTTAAAAACAAGAGAGACTTATTCAAATACTTAAAGTACTACATTTACTTATGCATTTTTACTTAGCAGGCGTTTCAAAGTTGAAAAAAAAGGATAAAAAAAGGATAGTATTCTATGATTTTAAAAGTTTTGTCATAAGGTGGAAAATGGTTCCATTCTAAAGGTGAAAAATGTGTTCTGCTTATTTTCTCATATATTGCAACAACCGAATAGAGATGATAACACCTGTTAATGACCCCTTCAAATATAATGACAGTTCCATTATTAGAGATATAGCATTGATAAATACAAACACACACAGTCAAAGGTTTCAGAAGGGGATTGGGCTTCTCTTGGTGGGTCAGTTTTACATATTAAATAAGCTTGAACAATGCAATCTGAATAAAATCTCTCTCTGACCTGTCTCAGGGCAAGTATGCATTGAAAGCTTACACTGCCAGATATGACTACAATCCACAGCAAATAAAAAAAGTATTTTTTTTTTACTTTTTTGACCTCTACTCCAGCCAGACACAAGAACAATACAAAAAAACGCTTGGTTTAGTATTTAGGAAGCATTCTGAGAGTTGTTCTGAGGTGGATGGGAGAACAAATCAAAAAGATGGAACATTTTATTTGAACATTTACTTGATTATAATTGTTGGGTATTACTAATAATGAAATATGCTACTGTGACCCTCTACTTTTCCCTGTTCTTGTGGCAAACCATATTAGCTTTCAAGAAGATCTGTCACTTTAGTCCAATAGTTTTGTAATAGACTTTAAATGTTTTCCAGCTTGTTCAATGGCTCTCAAGACTATGCTAAAGTTAATATTTCACATTTGCAGACAATATTCTTTCCTTTTTCTCCTCCTACCTAAACATTACATAATACTTTGCCTAATCTACTGTAAAGATTATTGTGAGACTGTATTTTAGCCATCGAATGGGTCAGTCAGGAAAGAATGATTGACACAGACTGACTCGGACAAAGCCTTGTATCAGCCAAAATTAATGTCAGACTCAGCATTTTTGCACAAGTCAAGAAACTGAAATAATTAGGACAAACAGTGTTGCATGTACAAATACATTGTAATTACCATTTTATTAAAAAACTAAAACAATCCAAATGTTACCTTTAGTTAAAATAACTTTTCTTTTGAATATTTTGTTTTCATCAGTAGCCCAGTGGACTGTACTAGCCCTGCATTATACCACAGGTTCGAATGTAATTGGAGAATTGGGAATAAACGGATCCAAAATCTGGCCTTGAAGCTTGAACATTAAACATATTGAATACTGGTAAAATCTCTGTTTAGTTTAGAAGTAATTATTAAAAGAAATAGATACAGAAGTCAGAAACAGATCTTTGAAATTAAGTGACATTACAGAAACAGCAGTGAGTAACTATTTACTGCAACAAGAACTTGTATATCAAATGACTATTTTAAAGAACAGAAGGTAAACACGTTCAATAAGTTGATCAAAACTGTTATTTAGTTATTGCTGAGAATCAATCATCTTTTTTTATTCTTTCAATCCTAATGTTCCATTTTATTTTCAGATTCTTGTTCATGTCTCAGTACTGTTGTGAACACAGATTAATAAAGAACAATTACTGTTGTATCAGAACAAACAAATGTTAAACATAATCCTCTTCTTGTTTTTTCAGCCTCTTCCCTCCAAACAATTTGCTTAATTTTTTATCTTAAATCAGCACAATAGTGACTTAATTGAAGGTATGAAGGAGCAAACTAACTTCAGCTCTGAGCACTTTTACCCCACAGAGACACAACCAAAGAGCGCATATTTCAGCAAAAGTGTGTAGATTAATAATTGTAAAAAGCTGAGAATTCTTGGAGTGTCTTGGAATGAAAGTTGATTTGTGTCAAAACTAATTCCTTGGTCACCAAAAATGCTCTGCATTAAACACAATAAACCCAAGAGCATGTTATAGTGTAAGCCACTGTTGTAATAAATACTCCAAATATAATAAATGAATATAAATACTTTATAATTATTATGTTCTTCATTTATAACAACAACCTACCGCAAATTAACCTCAGAATATTTTTTATTGTGAACAAATATATTAAAAATATTACTCTTTAACAAAACTTGGAGTTGCAAGCATTTCACAGAATGTTCAAGGCCTTTACTTACCTTGCCATGGCAACACCGAAAACGCAACCTCCAACAATGGACCAGAATCCTATCCAACCAGCATCCACCTATGAGAATGCAGAGAAGTTTGCAGATATTATTCACTGTTTGTGTTAGTGAAGATGTCAAAGATCAGGAAGATGGCCAACTAGTCACAGCCTGGGAAACCAAGTCTATCAGATAGAAAAATAAAAGGCCTGTTCAATGCATCAACGGTTGGATTCAGCAAACATGTGCTCTGTATCACCAATCATAGTTAAAGAAACCACTACTTTCATTTGTAGTAGGGATGCACCGATATTGGCCTCGATACCACATTTTCTAAAGTACTCGTACTCATTAAAAGACCCCCGATACCGGGGACCGATACCACCGTCTGTGAAATGTCTATGTTTGAGTGGCGTGTAAGGGATTAATCACAAGTGCCGAATGCCTACCCCGCCTCCACGTACAGACTCCGGCTGCAGTTCTGAGCAGGGACAAGACGAGGGGAGACATTTCTGGATGTGCAACTACTTGAAAGTGAATGAAGACTACAAAACAAAGGCAGACTGCAAATTGTGCTCAGTGAAATTGTCCAGTGGAGGCTCAAAAGGTAGTGAATTTAACACAAGTAATTTAATCAAGGACCTAAAATGTCCTGGAGCCCAGATATGATGCCCCGCTGCTACATGACTGACACGGATCTGCCTAAATAATACGACTCCGTAAAAATGAAAAAAACAAACAAACAAACAAACAAACAAATATAATTATCCACACCTTGCTGCAAACCTCTTTTTTTAATTATATGACTAAAGCGGTTACCTGTTCAAGTATCATGTTTTTATTAAGTAATGGTATCGGTGAGTACTAAAATACAAGTACTAATACTCGTTTCCCAAATAGTGGTATCAGAGCATCCCTAATTTGTAGTTTTTAATCCTTTAACAGAAGAATAAACTAACTCTGATATGGCGTACTCTACCAGCTACTTCATTCATGAAAGTAAAAATGGCTTCATTTTAGCTTTAATAAAGTTGAGGGTTCAACTGCATAACTTGAATAAGAAAAAACACTATGTACAAATTATATAGCATTATAAAGAGGATAAAGAGAAACGCAACACCCAAGTTAGCGGTTTCCATTAAGTGGAATTGGCAGCTGACATTAAATGAAGTTCTATTTTGGTAAATCTGATAAAGGTAAATAAATCTGTTGTATTTAATGAAATCCAATGATAATGTACACCATGTGTATTTGCAAATTTTGCTAAATGAGCATCATGCCTATTTCAGTGTAGGTAGAAGTTATTACTGATCAATACAATTTATATAATTTAAAAATGGAAGCACTACAAAAACACTACCTAGTGATTATAAATTAAAAATAAACCAATTATTTAATTAATTATTAATTGAATCGTGACCCTAATCGTAATCAAACCGAATTGAGAGGCATGTCACAATCACTAGCCTTAGACATTAACAGCTCTACAAAGTTACCCATCCAAGCAACTTAAAAGTTTCTCGAATGCAGCTGATGACTTTCAAGGGCAAAAGATGTCTGCCTAATCAGTCCGAAGCTTTGTGCACAGGCTTAATGGTCATTCACCACTAATGAAGCAATTAGACAAGACTGATTATTGTAACAAGGGACCGTACACGTAAATGATGCTAATTATTGTTGCATGACTGTGAAGGCCCTGTTCACAAATTACTGTTTACAAATGTTGAAATGGATTTACTAACCAAAATAAAGAAAAAACAGAACAAACTTTCTAAAGCTGCTGATGTAACCACCATTTCGGATGTCTTCATACCTATCTGAAGGCTCAATTTAGGATCATTTTATGCTAATTAATAATATGAAAAAAACGTGCATGTTCATGTAATCCTATTTTCTTTTTGTGGGAGTTCAAAATGGCTTGACCATAGCCACGCTCATTGGCCTTAGCACAGCCCACTAACCAATCATATGACCAGCTAATGCAGCTCATCTTGATAAAGAACGCATGCACTAACTAAGTAACCGTAGTTTAGCCGTTTTGATAAACAATGAAAAGAAAGTGTGTTTTCACAAAAGTATTTTTTGCTTACCAAAAGATGAAAATATTTGTCGGAAATGGGTAGCATTTCTGTGTGCCAAACAGCAAAACAGCAGGGGGCGCGTGGAGAAAGCAGGGCAGTGGGAGGACTCATTGAATCACCTGAAATTATTTTTACCTCTACAAAGACATTGTTTAGATTATCACTGCACACTTAATAACCTTCTAAAGGTAATATCTATTGTAGAGTGGTCAAATATTTATTATAAATGATTAAAAGGAGCATAACATGGCACCTTTAAATGCATGCACAACACTATTATTGAATTTAAATTCCTGATTGCTATTGGATCTATAAGCTTTTTTCTCCATTAGATTTCGATGATGAGGACCTGGTGCACCTACTCGGGCTGCTAGGAGGTGGAGTAATACCTAATAAACAAGTAATCATGTCATTCTATGGCTAGGATTAATAACAGATGCATTTAATAAATCAATTAGGTGAACTAGTTACCCAGGAAAAGGTCTAGCTCAAAACAAAAAATCTTATTGTAAAGAGACCGTAAATGTAAAAAATATCCAAACCCTGCAGACTTGTGAGCACAATGGGAATGGGAAATAAAAATAAAAATAAATCACAAGTGTGTTGTATATTTTGGTGAAGCTATGTTTAAAGTATTACCTCTTCGACTGAAAATTTACATTTTGAGGAAAATCATTATTCAGGTTTTATCCTGTTAACTAAATGACAAACCACATTTCAGACAACATGAATGGGGTGTCTGATTATTTATAACGATGCCTTCGGCAGCAGTTTCATTTGCTAGGAAAATGAAATTTGCTCCTTATCTTTATATTTCAATGTTTTCTCTCCATTATCAGTCACATGTGCACCCACTTTTGCAAAAAGCCACCCAGATCCACGGAAACATCATATTCACAAGCCCACAATTCAGCTGGAGCAAGAACATTGGTGATTGCTTTGGCCTGTAATGCTCACATTTCAGATGTAAATGTAGAGACTGACAAACTCTGAGGGGGAGAGCTCATCTCATTAAACTGTGGCTGGCCAATCAAAGATGAAGCACTTTTGTGAGTATGCAAATAAAAGAATCTTGAGCATGTATGTTTGATTAGATTCTGATGAGCCTGGTTTGGAGAGCCAGCGGATGGAGAGGCTGATCTTCATGTGGATAGCTCTGGATTCTCTAAACTATAATTAGATGTTTTAAACAGCTTATTTGAAGTTCTGTGACCACTTCAGGCTTGCCAGAATATTTTAATGAGATATTATAGAAATGTAAACCGTTCTCTGACTCGAGGTGGCAGAGGATATTTTAGAGAGTGTTAGTTTGTGCTCCCAGTTGATGATCAAGAGTTATGAGATTCTGATTTGAGCGTATTAAGGGCATATTCATAGTGTCCAGTCACTGCAGTCACAACCGATGTCCTCAGTTATTCAAATCCAATTTATGTTTATTTCTCTTTCAAATTAAAGAATCTGTTTTGGATTGTTTTTGGCTTTGCTTCAAATAACATGTTATTTTCATGTAATATTATATTCTTGACAATTTCTTAGACTTTGTATTGTTTTGTATGAAGAACTACCTATATAATAATAATAATAATAATAATAATAATAATAATAATAATAATAATAATTTGTCAAAATAATCACAAACTATTGTTCAACAGAGTGTTCATATAAAATTACTATACATTTAAATATCAAGAAAAGATAACAGTATCTTAATGCTTTTTTCATAATGTGTAAGTTAAAGAGAGTTAATAAAACATTTTAATGTAATAGTTAAAACGGCACTTAGTTTTTTTTAAGGCAAGGCAAGGCATTTTTATTTCATAGCATATTTTCATACACATTGATCTGTTTTTATTGTAAATAACTTTGAATAGATAAAACAGACAAAAAATAAGGGATTAAAAGCATTAAAAAGAAAAAGACAAGGGCTATTCGAACAGCAATGCTTAGTAAACTCTCTTTTAAAAAAATACATTTGTAGTCTGGATGTGAATATGAAAAATGTTTGAACCCTATAATCTCTGCTGGAAGATGTTTGGAGCTGAGGGCAGCATAGTAACAGAAAGCACTCTTTCTGTTTGGAGAAAACCTGTGGTATTTCTAACTAATTCGAACCCAATGAGCTAAGAGCTCTCTCTTTACCGCAAATAAACAGTAAATTACAACTTCACTGCCTGAATGTGTACTCTTTAATTTTTTTCTGAAGGAAATGTGCTGTGTTATGATGTCCATCAGCGCACAATGTTCCTGGAGTTCAGTGAGTTGGAGAACAGATCAAAAAGCTACTGATAAATAAATACATTTTATTCTGAGTCATGGCCTAAATCACTCACAGCGAGAGGCAATTTGATTTTGATTTGTGGTAAACAAATCTGACCTGAGCATTCAGATTAAAACATTATTACAACAATGCTTTGGTTTTAAATAAGAATCCAATTTAATCTGACACTGATTCAAAAGAACATAAAAAGGAAAATCGGAAAGACCTTTACCTGGCTGACTTTAGCAGGTGTTAATATCATATCCAGCACACCAGCCCAGCCCGCAACAACCCCGGTGGGCACAGAGTAAGCAAGCGCTATCATCAGGAACCGCATGTTGCTGAAAAAGCAAAATTAATGATGAATACATCAGAATTTTTATAAATAAAAAAGCAAATACAAAAAAATCCTTAAAGTAGCTCTTGGCTTCATTAAAAAGAAGTTATGATAATAAAGAGAGGAATTGAATTACATGGTTTTCGATTGCTTAACTGACAAAAAATAAAGATAAAAGTGTTCAAAATGTGGACATTTAGAAATACAAAATATTAAAACTGTGTCTAATTATTGGCCAACTTAAAACAAAAGTAAGCTTTCAGAATTAATTATTTCATCTGAGCATCTTTTAACATGCAAAAGATCCACTGAACAATATTATAAATTCCTTGAGGGTTGGCATGCTATAAATAAGTCTAGTATAAAATTCCGAAAAGCTCTAATGCGATTCACTAACAGCTATTATTCAGAAACAAATTCCTATTGAAGCTTTGTTATAACTGTAAAAAAAACATGATGTGAAAAATATGGTTTAGTTTATGGTCAATTTAGTGATTATCCTATTCTGATACATAAATCCCTTGCTATGAAGGGTCTTTAATTTCATTCATTAGCATTTTTTATGAGACCCCATCATGTCGTAGGTGTGCTGTAGTCAAGACTGAAATAGGTTGCTTTTTCATCAAATCATCAAGAAGCAATGTTTGCATCTACCTCCATCTCTCAAGCATCTTTTAATGCTCATTGATGTCCTTCAAACAAGGTCATTAACAGAAATTCAAACAGTGGGGAAAAAATTCTAAGATAAGAAATGGTTACAAGTCCATGAAATAGAACAAACCTTGGATTTATGATATGTCATTTTAGCATTTACGAACACAACAATACAACTAGAATATCAAACAAACGTGTTTATGGAAATGACTTTTTAAATGTCAGGTTAATTTATCTTCCAACAAATTGAAAGCAGAAAAAATATTTTTACAATTAAGAGAATACATTTTTTGATTGTTAAAATAGTTTTGTCTGTTTCTATACAGAGTTTTCTGCTACTACATTCTATGTTCGTATTATATTTAATTTAAACTACATTGAATCATTGAATGGCAATGGCCTGCTTAATGGCAAGTCATTGATATTCTTTTTGTTCCCTTATAGTAACCAGAGACTTTTGTTTAAATCTAGTTAGTGAAAATATTAAATAGGTTTCAGAAAAATAGTTTTATCATAAAAAACTCTTGAGAAGAATACTTCAAAAAGTTACTGTATTGTTTTGATGAGCAGTGAACAGAAGGACGTAAAGGTGTGAATTAAAAGTCTAAAATGAATTTGATATTAAACAATGCTTCATTGGTTTTGAAAATGACTCATTTAGAATGACCTTCTAAATCTAAGACAACCATTATAATGACAGCACAATGTGCTGGGAATTCTTGGAAGTGGTCATGGCTAAATAAAAAGGTTTGCTAAAGTTTCATTAGCCTCACAGCTGGGGAAAATTGATGTCGATGCACCTTCATCCCCACCAAAAGCTTATTTAGATTATAGTCTGTGCAAAAGCCTTTCTTTCATTTTTTTGACAGATTCGGGAAAGCTATCAAGTAAGAAAGATCATCAGCTAAGAGTTATTTGTCCATGGCAGATTCTGTTGGGATTCTAGACCCAAGATGGGAATTTTCCAAGATGAATTCATCAATACTTATATACTCCATCAACTCTGTTAAAGTAAAGCTGCAAGCATCTTGAGCTTGGTCCCAGTGCTCATGCGTCACGTTAAACCCTTTCCTCGAACGAGGGGTGCTCCACTTCCTCTTAGCTCTGAGGGTTATGTGAGGGTTGTGTGAATGTCGATGCTTTTGTTTAATTTAAAGGATCACGCTTGTTAAATCTCCTCTGATTAAAGAAGCACAATTTGCTTAAATGTTGCAAAAATGTGAGCTGCGCTCTGAATCTCTTGAGATATCCTGAAAACGAAATAAAATAGAATGAAGCTGATTTAGAAGGTTTGAAAATGGAATTTTGGAATTTGGGGGGTTGTTATTGTGTTCTTTCTTTGGACAAAAGTCCCAATAATGAAAACAAAATAATCAAGCTCTCTTCAACCAATTATTACAAAAAAAAAGCTTGCAATCAGGGACTTTAGAGTTCGCAGACTGAACCTGAAATACAATCGTGGCTTTATCCTGTGAACAGTACCAACAGAATGGCTGGTGTACAAAGGTGTATCCATCCAATCCCATTTAGACTCAAATGTGGGACAGCTACTGGAGCTCAGCCTATCAGTGGGACTCTAGAGAGCATTACTTTCCAACGTCCATTCATGTTTGCGTCTCTGTTTGGTTCCTCAAAAGGGACTTTCAAGTCCAGAGAAATGAGTCAACTTCCCTAATGTTAAAGTGAGAATCAATTCATTAGAAGCAAGATTTTTTTCAGATCTGTAAATACTGAAACAACTCTGCCTGTTTCAAATGAGAAACATCAATGGGATTCTGATTGATTCATACTGTGCTCCCACTGGCCTCGCTGGACTTCACTGGGTTACTAACTGCACAGATCAAGATGCTCTATTTATTGAGGAGGGTCAGCCGGAGCTATTTTAAGGATGGGTAATGAATCTGAAGGGAGATGTTCTTCTCTTTGATCTGTATTGAATGACAACAGCAGCATATGGTGAGTGGCAAAATGACAAGACCTTGTTCATTAAGATTCTCTTTTGTAAAGGCAACAGTAAAACTTCAGAGACTTTGCAGTGATAAGGGAGACAGAACGAAGAAGCTAGAAAAATGACAGCTCTACTCTGGTATGCTCATGCAGAGGCATAACCAGAGAAAAAAAAAACACCCTATTACTAATGAGGAACACAAACTCAGGTTTGTATTGTGAGGTTTTGAAGATTTTTTTGTAAGAATGTTATAAGGGAACATTTAGTACTGTTTATGATCAGCTTAGACATAAAAAAATGCTAGTTCAGTTCTGACAATAATAATAATAATAATAATAATAATAATAATAATAATAACAGATTAACGTAACGTTTTAAAGGCAACTAATTACCTATTAGATAAGCAAAAACATTATATTGCAATCACAATTCCATCTGTTAAGCATAATCAAATGTTTAATTAACAATCATATTTTACACGGTAAACATGTACAATTTAGGTTATTAACTCATATTAGTATTTTATTTTGAACATCACCATTTCATCAGTATATTAATAATAATTAACATACATCAAGTCTACATTTCAGAATCAGGATAAAATTGTCTTTATTGGTGGTGTATTACTGGAAGTTAAAGCAATATTATCTTATTGTCAATAATTGGAAAATAGAAATCCCTTCGGAAAGTGCAAAAATAAAAAAGGACAGGTATGATGTTACTCAATAAAAAATATTATTAGTTGAAAAAATAAACTGTTATGCTCAAGTATTCAAAATCTATCCTCGCTTTAATATTTTATTTATGCTTAATAAATGTTAGAAACTCAAGTAAGCCTTTATTACATCAATGCATAACTAGATCTTATTTGGGAACTAATTAACCATTCATTTATTTATTTTTTACACACTATAAATGACCTTCACTTAAAATAAAATAGCAGACAGTCATGTCAGAGCAAACCAGAAAATGAAATGTATTTTTTTTATGATTCATACGGTGCTTATCTGTATTATGCAACACATGTTGCAGTGCAGGATAGCCTGCTGACTGAAAAGGTGGCATTAAATCCTGAACACCTGCTGGCTGTTGTTATTTTCTTTTTACTTTGATCAGTTTAGAAGGTAAAGCTTGCACTTTGTTACTAAAATATATGGTTAAATGAGATGTTTCTGTTTAAAAAGTGTCCGTGTTGAGTAAGAAAACTCATTTGATGCAAGTCGGACATATTGTATCCAAAAAAGCAGCTGGCTCTTGGCTTAGCAGACAGTAAACAGGACTAAAACCAGACCATATCGACGTTATCCTTCCTAGCTTCTAGCTTCTTTAACTTCCCTCTAGAACTGTCCAATCTCATAAAAGAAAAATGGCTTAAAATCATATATATTTTTATGTTAAGAAAAAATATAAAATGAAACTAATAGATATGTAACATAAGCATACAATAAATACATTTGTGTTAAATTAACAAATGATCAGTGATGTCATGCAAATTCCAGAATACAACTTATGGAATGCCCATTTTAAAATAGAGAAAAAAATGGAATCATAAAAATAATTAATATTGGTATTCTAGCATCTGTAATATACATCCATACATCGGGTTAAAGAGCATCCCCTAGATCAGGGTCACCACCACCTCCACATTTTTTGTTCAATCATCATGAAACACTTCTGTTGCTAAGTGAAACATCAGCTTCAGACAATCAGAGAGGACCTTAATTAGAGTAGTATGCATACTAGAGCAAGGTTGCAACTAAGTTGTGCAGGATTCCAGCCCTCCAGGACCGGATTTGGGGGACCCCGTCTATAATAAACTCAGTCATTAATTATTCATGGTTAATAAACCCCTTTTCTGATATCTTGGTTAACAAAAGCAATCCTCCAAAAAAGTATCACTAGGTATACATTTCTTTGTGTTAACTACTACTACTACTACATTGTTAAAAAAACTATATTATTTAGTGAAAATAACAACTAACCGCTAATCATATGTACTTAGACCGGCGTCTGAGTTTCAACAAACAAGTTTGCACACAGTAGACTGAAAAGATATGAAGAAGACTGAAAACCACATCACTTCAAAGTCTTTTGTGGGTCAGAATGTTAAAACACTTCACAAACACTGTTTTTCTTCTGTTTAGTGAGAACTCTTCCTATTCCGAAACCTCCATTCCTGAAGCGTTCCTCTTTAAATAGACAGAGTATACCTCAGCAGTCTGCAGATGCTGCTCCTGTAGCTGAGTCTCTGGCTTGCTGCTGCCACACTCGGAGGGATGGGCGGCCTGGACGGGAAGTAGAACAGCACACCCACGAAAAGTGCTGCAATCATCCCAAACTCTGCATAAAAACCCACATATACTCAGCATTCATCATGAAGCTTTGGTGTCAACGTCAAATCTCAGAGCTTTAATTCTTCTCCGCTAATTAGAAAGAGAGCTTAACACATATGGTATTTCAGTCCAACTTTCGGATGCTAAATTCCAATTATGCAAGAGGGTGAGAGAGAGAAGTATCCAAACCAACATCATTAACAGTCATTAGATGGCTCACATTAATCTCCAGTTAACCATGAGTCCAGCAGATTTATTACAACCTCAGTGAGAGAGGAAATGCACAATGAAACAACAGATCAGCTCATTAACCCTAGCCCGCAAAACAGCTCTAGCTTTCCAGCAAGCTCAACCAGCACTTCAGTTTGTGACAGTGTGACATAAGTTCATTATGGCAGCAGCCAAGAACGACCACCTGCTAGCAGAAAAGGTCTCAAACTTACCAGGATGAAAATCATTTTTACAGTTTTTATCACACTTTTATTAAGCAAGTTAACTTTTATTAAGCAGGCGTGTGCAGGGGTGAGTAATGTGATAAAACATCAGTTTGAATGGATGGTTCTAAATCCCTGTACAGGTGTTATAATGTCAAAAGGCTATTAAGAATCAAATTTAAGACCTATGTCATAGCATCAAAAACACACACAAAATAGTTTTGTAGTATGTTTGAAATCCAAACAATCGCTTTAATATTTTTGAGCATTTAACCCTAACCATGATATTTACAAAGTTGAATGTTTTTTTTATCAACGAGTGGCAACCCTAGGTATTATTTTTATATTTTTAACAATTAGGAGATTTGAAACCACAACAATCACTTTACTATTTCCATTTTTTTACATTTATGAGGCTTTTATCAATATCTGTCAACCCTAACACTCGCTTTTAAGATTTTGAGCATGTATGAGTGTACGCAAGCCTTTTCTTAATCTCTGGCAACCCTAAACATCACTTTTATGATTGTGAGTGTATGAGCCTTTAGCTCAAACTGAGCCACTAAACGTCACTTATGTTTTTGAAAATGTATTTTCTCAGACTATGCCAACCCTAACCATCATTAAACATTTTTTTTTTTGCATTTAGGAGCATTTTGTCAAATACTGGCAACCCCAAACAAAAACAACAACAACAACAACAACAACAACAACAACAGCAACAAAACACATGTCAAGTGAGGTTTACATTGTTATCTAAAAAAACAAGACCCGAGAAAAAAAATTAAAGACCTAAAATAACGAAGACTCCGCAGAAACCCTGTTTATTCACTGCTAAAATATGTGCGAGTTATAATAGAAAGAGTTAGAAAGATTTATAAAGTAATTTTTTTAACTAAAGTACTTCTATTTTCAGTAATGATGCAGCAATTTGATTTAATGATTTGAACAATAATGTGCATTAAGCAAAACAAAAAGTTTTAAATGTAAATCCTCTCTATTTTAATCAAATAAAATGTTTATTTTTGTCGGCATTAGAGAATAAATACAAGAAAAAGACTGTTAACAGCTGCGGTGGTTGTGGAATTATCTTTTTATGTATATCTGGTGTAAAAAGCTCACATGAATTAACAAAAAAAATGTTTTACTTTAATACGGTTTATCTTGCTGTACCGCCTCTCCTTTAAGGCTTAATCATTAGTTGTGTTTTATTACACTTTTTTTAACACATTTTTGCTCTTAAAGATCACCAGCATTGTGGCATCAAAAAGTATTGCTCTTGATGTCAAAGAGTGTCCTAGTGACCTCTGGATAACAAAAATCATTTCACATTTTTAGTGTTTAAAACTATAAAGAGTCAAGTATATCAATCTATTGTCGTGATTTCTCTCTCTTTCTCAAAGAGTTTCAATTTTCTGAATCAGTTAAGCAGAACAATGTGAGGCAATCTTGAAAAGTGTTTAACGTTTGACTCTGGTATTTGGAAAGCTACTATGGGTGGCTTTCTAGTGATTGCATTCCTGTGTGGCTAGAAATAATTTGATATTGATTCCAAATGAATGCAGCAGCTGGATTGCAAGCAGACAATAAGGTACCTGTATAGAGAACGATCTGTATCCTGTTTCCTATGTGGTTTTGGTTCCAGTGGATGGTGCTTCCCAGTTTTAAAGTGTCATTGGGTGCAGGCACAGCCAATGGACCAATCAGAAAGGCGCAGGCAGATCCCAGGTAACCGATAAGTGATGCAACGGCAGTGGCTGTAGCTCTCTGATCAGGAGCAAACCAAGTTGTCGATAGGAGAGGACCCGCACTCATGAGAGTAGGACCAGCTAAACCGTTAAGAAGTTGACCTCCATGTATTAACCTGTAGAAGTGAAGAGGGAGAGACGATCCGTGTTGAAAAGAATCTAGGCAAGGCAAGTTTATTTGTATAGCACATTTTCGTACACAGGGTAATTCAATTGCTTTACATTAGAAACAAAGAATGAAAAAGAAAGTACATTAAAAAAATCAACTGAAAATGTAAAACATTGATTAAAACATCGACAAAAGCGCAACTAAACAGTTGAGTTGAGTCTTTAGCCTGGATTCAAATGTGACTAAAGTGTTGGTACCCCTTGATCTCCTCTAGAAGCTGGTCCCATCTGTGGGCCGCATGGTAACTAAAAGAGGAGGAGATCTAATTTATTTGATCTGAGGGATCTCAGTTCCCTGTTTGGTGTGTATTCACTGATAAAGTCTGTTAGGTATTTAGGTGCCAAGCTATGTTTGGACTTATATATGAGCAGCAAAACTTTAAAATCTATTCTGAAGGAGACCGGTAGCCAGTGTAGAGACTTAAGAACTGGATAAATGTGTTCTGACTTTCTAATTTTGGTTAGAATTCGAGCCGCTGCGTTCTGAACGAGCTGGAGCAGTTTAATGGTGTTTTTGGGAAGACCGGTTAAGAGGCCGTTACAGTAGTCCAACCTGCTGGAGATGAAAGCATGAATCAGTTTCTCTAAATCTTGTCTGGAAACAAAGCATCTGATTCTTGTGATGTTTCTAAGATGGTAATAAGCGGATTTTGTCATTGATTATTTGTTGTCATTGATAGTTGTTAGCCCCTCAGCAGTGAGATACGTGTTAACCTTAACCTTAACCTTAACCTTAACAACCTCACTTTTGCTTCCAAATGCAATGACTTCAGTTTTGTCCTTGTTTAATTGAAGAAAGTTGTTTTGCATCCAGTTTTTAATCTCATCAAGACATTTGCAGAGAGAGTGTTTGGGGCTGTAGTCATTCGGAGAGATAGCTAGATAAATACTAGATAAGGAACAAAATGACACAATGTGAGCTAAAAAAAAAAAAATCGAGGGAAGGAAGTATTTGATCACCTGTTGATTTTGAATGTTTGCCTACGGATGAAGATATTATCAAGCAATAAATTGTAGACTTTTTCATTTGTCATTTCAATAGTGACAGAGATAATAAAAGATGTTCTCAAGCACATTTTCAATCTTGTCCATGACACCATTGGATGGATTTATTAGCCATGGTGAGGATTTTAAAAACTGATTGCTTCAGTGTACAGGTAGGTGACTTTTTTTTTTTTTACAGGTATAGATAAATAACACTCTATTTAACCCTCTGAGTCTATTTCAATTGTGGCACAAATGTACATTTTTACTTTTATATTATTTAACCTAAAGCATGTTTTTTTATACACATGTTTGGCATTATTCCTTTCAGCAAAATCACAGCTAAGTATCTGTATTCTTGTTTTGTTATTCTGACAAAAATCCTGACAAAAACTAATTTTATGGTCAGCATGAAAAGTAAATATTAAACATAAATTCAAAAACAAAAAAATGTTTAGTGACCTAGTGACTAGTTTAAAGAGATTAGTGACCTGTTTAAAGATTCATCTGAAAGATAGAAAAAGCGTGCTGATTGATCAAGGTCAAATAATTATAACTCATTAAAGCTCAAATAAGATTACAATTTTATCAGCATATGATGACAAAATCAATAAAATTTTTAACAAGGTTTTCTTTTTATTTGACAAGACAGAAATAAAAGAGTTTTATCTAAAAAGCCGGATGATTGAGTTCCAGCAGGCAGACACGTGAAAGGCCATCTACAGCAGTAACGACTGCAGTGATTGTACACACAATAAACCATTCCCGAGATGGAACTGAAATATTTACCCACTTTTCACAAGCACACACATACAAGCATAAACTGAAACATCTTTTCCTCAAAGGTAGCTGCTGTCATGAAGATCAAGAAGTTTCTTGAGTCAAGCTTTTCTTTTTCAGTTTCTACCAAAGGAACAAAACGTCTAGAGGTTATAGTTGTGTTCATGAAGACGTTTTTGACAGTGGCCCATCACAGAATGCCTGAGGGAGTGCAAAAATATATACTAAGAGGATGATTGATTATTTTCTCGCTCTAGAAAACAACTCATAAACTGCATTGAGGTTTAGTCAGCACACATCACACACTCACATCAACCACCATGTTATCGCTCTTGAACCATAGCTTCCACAAAGGATTTTGGTATAAATGAAGCCATCGATCATACAACGCACTCCTCATTCCCCAATCGAACACTTAATAAATGAAGGCTGCAAAATGTCATTTTTTCTTTCAATGTGTTCTGCAATCTGCTGAAACGTCTCAATCTATTCACCCATTTAGAAATAGAGCATAAAAAGCAGGTGTCTATTTACTATGAGGGAAACATTTAGAATGACATATCTAATTAAAAGTGTGCAAACATCAAATACAGAAAGTTTACGAAAACTGTTAGAATAGTGATTTCCTTCATTCTTGTGTTCAAAAATGCAGTTGTTGGTACATTTGCATGTTGTGCTCGTTTTTGGGAAAGATTCACTTTTTAAGGAGTAACATTTCTGTTATTTTAAATAACAATAGATTTTTGCTACTGATTTCAAGTGGAATTTTTCACATTTATATATGTTTACAGTTGTGCTTCTCATTTTCTCAGCAGCCCATGGTTGTGAACAACCCTTTTAGATTATATTTAATAGATTTTTAGAGCCTGTTTAAAACACAATTCTCAAATAAAAAGCAATGCTGTTTATTAAAAGACAAACGCCTCTGTTTGAACTTGAATCAAAGTAAAAACTGGGAACTTATTTCATGGAAGAAGATGGCAAATCGGTTACGAAGACAGTGAATCTGTGTTTTTCACTGAGACAAATTCCAATTTGGATATCTTGTAATATATTTATGCATGGGCTGATTAATGGCCAAGTAAATTCAAACAAAAAAGTCAAGACCAAAAAAAAAGAGAGTTTAAACTAAAAATCTGATTTCAACTACATTAAAATTATGCTCTTGTGTTATTTTACACACGAAAATTGGTTTTAACAAATCGTACAACTACCAAACCCTTTGAAAGAAACAGAAAGGCTACTAATAAATATATAAACAATTTGGATTGTTTAATTGTTGCTTGTTCTATTCTTTTGCTGATGTTTTACCATTGAACTGAATATTTCATTGTTGTTTAGACTTTTCTCCTTTATTTTGTATTAGAGACAATCAAATATAGGACAGCCAGACTTCATCTTGCATAACTATCAATATTAATAATCATAAAAGCAGAAATAACAACAAACTAACAACATATACAATAAAGAAACAAACAAAACTGGCATGCATACTTTATGTTTCCTCTATTGTGAATATAGTCAAAACTAAACGTCACAAATAAGCAGACAAAGCCAGTTAATTTGAGCAGATGTGTTAACAACACAACCAAAAACATCAGTTCAATTCATCAGAGCAGTAAGATGCTGGATCACTTGATAAGAATGATGCCCGCAACCTTCTCACTCGAGCTCTTGTATTCCACTTCTTGTTCAACAATGCAAGTGCTGACACCTAGTGGCCAAGTCAACAAGTAAGGTCACATTGGAATCACAGAAGTGTGTGTATTGTCTATTTAGTGTATTTTAAAAGATTGACTTGAGCTTAACCTGAAGTGATCAGCATGTGTATATAATCCCCATGTTCAAAACCAAGTAGTTTGATGACTCAGACAATACCAAAGTATAACAAAACACTGTTTGAATCATGTGGTCTGTGAATAAATCCGGAGCAGTGTGCATGCAAGGTTAGATACTGTACAGCATGGCCTTAATGTCAGCTGCTGCTTAATAAATCACTGCGCATGGCTTCAAAAATATATCTACTCAACTGAGTCATGCTAACACCCAATCTTATAAGTCAACTGTGCTTAAACCATTACATTATTAGTAACGATAAGTCTATCTCTGTCTTTCCATCTCTCTCCCCTCCCCTTCCCCCCGAATCTCCCCCATATCTTTCTCTGTCTCTCTCTCTCTCTCCCTCACTCCCTCCTTCCATCCATCCATCCATCCATCCATCCATCGTACCGAAATGTAGCATATTTATTTTTGTGGGGGGTTAAGTGGTTCATATGTATTTAGGATATTAGATTTTTCTTAAACAGAAATGAGAAATAATGCAGGTTATAAAGACCACAAAAAATGTTTTTACATTCAAATGTCCATGCAAATTTCAACACTACGATTTAATTTGGTTTACACTTTCATAAAACTAGTTAAGGAAATTAAGGCTCCAATTAGCACTGTTAATGTTAGATTAAATTTGGTTACACTTTCATAAAACTAGTTAAGGAAATTAAGGCTCCAATTAGCAATGTTAATGTTGAACTCAATTCAGCCAGAAAATTCTATTTTCATCAATAATAAAGGACTTGAGATTTTGTTCATCCCTCTAAATTGACAGGCTAAATACAGTGAGCCATCACATGAGAAATTACTTAAAAATTTAACAGTGATGAAGTCACTCTTTGTTTAGAATGCAAGTTTTGCTTCCCTTTTCCTAAAACCACAATGGAGAGCTTGATGTAGTTATTCCTTCATGTGTAGCTGCTAGCAATGTGTGAATGAAAAAGCTTAAAGAGATAAGACGATGCGAGAGAGAAAATGGAAAGAGCACACAAAGCACACAGGAGCAACATTCAATTTGACAGGTAAAAGAACTCTAATCTAAACCAAACAGTGCATATTAATCCTGTTCTGGCGCTGTGCAGTTAAGCAATGAAAAGGTCACATCTCTTGAGCATTATACGAGTCTGTGACTCTGCTATACATTTTTGTGACTGTAACACGCTGAAAATGAATTTAACATCAGCATTAATCCTGACAAAGCTTGTGTTTGACTTCATTTATCATTTAGCTTGCAGAAAACAGTTAAAATGCACAATATACTTTCAGCTACATCTGACAGGGAAAACAAAGACAGAACATGAGTTAATTTGCCAAATTATTTGCCATTCAAGCAATCAAACCACAGGTTGGCAAAACTACACTTTTTTTGGATGAAACACTCCAGTGAATAGTGTTCAACCCTCAACTGACTGACAAAACAGTAGTTATAACTACACTACTGAATTGTAAAGACTTGGTTACAATAATTGGCTTGGTCTCAAATACATTGTAATTGATGACAATGAAGTTCACAAGTCATATATATATATATATATATATATATATATATATATATATATATATATATATATATATATATATATATATATATATAAAAGAGCACTATCTCTTAAAAAAATTTTTAAATCAAAATGGGGTGACAGAGCCTTTACAATCAGGATATGTTAAAACCTCAGCACTTAACCGGCTCTTCTCAGGGTTTTAGATATTTTAATGATTTTGGATGATTTTCCTTCAAAGATTTTACCGTGGCTTTTGACACAGTTAACCATGACGTCCTGCTCTGGAGCCTGGAGCACATGCTAGGTGTAAGCGGCACTTCTTTATCCGTTGAGCTGGGAATGCATTCCTTATTCATTATGCCACTCATCTGTTGGGTCCCCCAAGGCTCTATTTTTGGACCTTTGTTTTTTTACTTTTATTTGAGGCCTTTTTCTGGACCTCACCAGAGGGCATTATTATATGTAAAGCATATACTTGCTTGTTAAAATGTCAGTGCTATATAAATAAATTTCACAAAGAGGTGAAAAAAAAGAGTCTATATGATTTAGTAATCAGGAAGATCTAACACAGGTGATGCTCGTAAGTAAATTAAAATTAGGAAAAATGTTAACAGGTGACACTAAGAGACCTTGAAACCAGCTTAACATTAAGACGAGACTAAATTGAATCAGAGTCTGGAGAATGACTTTCTGTCAGGAGCCAAAGCGGTTTACCCAGAATACCACAAAATATTTTTTTGTGACAGAAAGGCCCATTGTGAACATACTCAAAGATGTCCAACATGCCTTGGGGTAAATAGAAAACAGTGATACGTTTTTACCAAGAAAAAAAAGCATGGAGTTGTTATCCCTCACACTTTTATATCATAACAGAGATAAGTTTTGAATAAAATATTTCATAAGAAATTAAAGCTCCATTAGGACAATAAGTCAAACTATCAAGAGAAATACTACAATTCATCCAGAATCTATAAGTTTAGGAAGGACGAAAATGTACATTCTAACAGGAGTTGTAAAAAAAGAAAAAGGAGTTGAATTTTTGTATGGCTGAGTATTTTGGTGCAAGAGCTCACCAGCGCCTGTAGTTGAGCTCTTGTAAGGGCACACTTCGTAACGCTGCACCCAGCACCATGAAGAATGCTGACAGTAGCAAAGACACTCTCAAACCTAGACAGAAGAAACAGAGGAAGAAAAGACATGAAATCAAGCAGATTTAAGTCCTTGTAAGCTTTTACTAACGGAAGAGATTAGTTGTTGATTTAGATCTATCCCCTTGATTCAATCAGCTTATACTTGTCTCTCTTGGAGATATCAGGATCAGGAAATCAGATAACAACAAGGGAAGTGTTCATTTGACTTCAGCATCAAAAAGCACAAGGACATGATAGTATACGAGAAAAAAAGCAATTATTTATGCCATGAGAACAACAGTCAATTAAGACATATTTTTATAGACCCTTTTAACAGTTGCTTCAAAGCAGCTTATCAAACAAGAGGAAATATGTCGATTAACATACCGGAACTTAATTAATAAATTAATTAGTGAAAAATCTTACTGGTTAATTCAATTTGGGGAGAAACACCACACATAGCGGAACCCTTAATGACATGATAATGAATGACTAGTCGAGAGGCATTTATTTGATCAAATGAAGTAACTACTTATAAAGCATGTGGATTCTAATACCCGCAGTATTTTAGTTAGACATGGGTTTCAAGCTAAACACACCAATAATCTTTTTAAAAGTAAACTAGTTGCAGTTGCACGAGTCAAGTTTTCCCACAAAGACACTTCAGACATGATGAGAGTGTGACAGATGTCAACTGAAAGTAGTGAACTTGTGAAGCCATCTGAAATGTTCAAAAAAAGTCTCAACACTATTCCAAACGCAAACCATGTGAGCGTTATTTATGGAAAGCTTGAAAATCACATTTTGAAGGCTCTGATGTGGTTTTATCACAAGACCCCTATCTTTGTCAAAGCCTAATATTAATATTATTTGTTCTTTAACCCCTGCTCTTATGAGCTACAATACTGGTACACATTTGTGTGGAATATAATAATAATCTTAAACATTATCAAATAGGTAAATATGGTTTAAATAATAGAGAAATTGTTAAAATATTTTATTGTTCCTTGTCAAAACATTATTTCTAATTTAACCTGGCATTTTGTGCTCAGTTTCTTTTTTACATAAATGGATGACAGAAAAAGATAGTGGTGAGTAGTTAACTGCCTCATGTTCGAGGCCAGCCACTGAGCCTTCCTGAGTTATTTCTGCATGTAGTACTTGTGCTTGCATGGGTTTACAGCAGGTACTGTAGTATTTTACAATTTAAAATCAAATGTTAACCTATAAATGCAATGGCTCATTCTTAAACATACAAACATTTAACTAGTAAAGTAAGAATATAGCAAACTAAAAAGCAATTGGCTTTGTCAGTTCTGAAAACAACAGATTAGTATAGACTAAGTTTAGCTACAATATTTATCCAACATATCTTCTTAAAAAAGGAGGTTAATGTGGAAAAGTCACATATATTTTTCTCAGCTTTAACCTTTATGTCACATCCTGTCAAACACAATCAAAACAGGAAGTTTGCTTCTTGTTGTAATATCATATTTAAAAAAAAATAGTCGCATATATATTCAGGTGAATCTTTTTTGTCTCAGCCACAACAATGGAGTTTTGACAAGTAATACAAAAATCCTTGAGTGACATCACCAAAAAGTCATGACTTGTGTCATTTGATGTAAAAGGAACTGGTTTTGTGGGCCATTCATGTGATGAACTACCTTTAGAATATTAAGTTTCAATTTCATTGTGAGTTTCAATTAACTCACATAACAAAGGTTTTAAATGTTGTTTTTGCAGAAGCCAGAAGAAAATGTTTATTTAATCTTAAACCTTCGAATTTGCATAGCTCTCCCTTCAAGTTGTAATATTTGTTTTAAAACATTAAAGGTAAATGTTAGTCATATGACTAATAAACTATTAAGCCAATATCATTAAAAATGTTAGGGGAAAAGACAAAACAGACAACATCATGTGGTTTGCACATCTAAATTTTTGTGTTATTCGTGGATGATCATTGGTTTGTGTTTGATGCCACCCATATTATTAGTCAAGTATCATTTTACTTGTAGTCTTCAATTAGTGTTTAATGTTAAGCATGTCACTGAGCCACTAAGAAAACTCACCTTTCTTGTCCATGAGCCACATGAAAAGAAGCCAGGGCAGAAACCCTACAGGACCCCAGAGTACCAGAAGCGCGATATCTATTGAGGAGAACTCGAACACATGTTTGGCTGAGTTCTGGATCGGGCCCCAAGTGTTCCACACCAGTCCTTGCATGAAACCCAACAGTGAAAACATGGTGAGGACAAACCATCGTCTTCCGTACACCCTGCTAAGCACAGGCTGTGTGCTGTTTGTCACCGGCTGGGATGGAACAAGCAAAGGCTCCCTTTCTGCTTCGGTGCTTTCGGCGGCACCCATGATATCACTTTGTGAAATATACAATAAAGCAACAACTATAACATGTTACATAAAAGAAACTAGACCAGTCGCTGAATTATCAGCTGTCCTTTGGAACACGAAACAAAAACAACCGATGACACCGACGCTTAACTTAAATGCGCATGTGCAGGCTGCAAACGGAAGTGACGTATGAGAAACTGAACGTCCTTTCCTCCATGTTGGATCAAGAATGTCCGGATCTACATGGAACTTCAGCCCTTATTTTGAGCCAACATGCTGTAGTTTCACTTCCTGTCTCTCACGGCACGTTTCACGTGAGGTTTGTTTACTATTTTCAAACTGGACTTCAATAAATATTTGTGTGTGTACATGTAAAACGTGAAATTACGTTGTTACGCACTTACTGTGGTTGATTATTTGGAGTGTTTTAACATTCTAATGTTAGATTTGTGGAAATTAGTGTTTATGATGTGGTAATCAAAACCTTTCATTTAAGTTATTTGAAAGATTGATTATTGAATAATTTGTGCATAAAATAAAATCTGGCCTGCCTTAAACACGATCTAAACAATATCGGATTTCATTCTCTGTAGAATGGCTTCAAAACCCTTTACCCCCGAGGAGTCAAGGAGAATTGTCCAATTTCTGGAGAAACCTGCAGTGTTCTTGAACATGACCTCAGACTGGCCAGCATTAAACTGGACCGTGGAGCATCTGTCATCTAGCCTTACTGAGAAGATTCGATTTCGTCTTGGGAAAATAACTGATGATGTGGGCAAGTTTCTCTGTTTTCTTGTAGCATTTTTCCCTCTCAATGTCTTTAATATTGGTAATATGTTGTGTAATTTATTTATGTTTTCCTTTACCAGCTCCTCTTTTTGAAACAGAATGTATTTATGCTTTGGCTACTCTCAAAGAGTTTCTCTCCTGGACTGCCGGAGATGATGCATTCCTTGCCGGGCAACTTTTTGACTATAACTGCAAAGAATTCTGGGCTTATGCAGACTACAAGTACATTGCTCAACTTTTTCAGGACAAACCTGTCATGTTTCAGGTACACCTTATAACTAACTACCTCCAATTCAAGGCATCATGCCAAACCAACAATACAATAAAGCTGTAAACCTCCCAAAGATTATAACTTTTCATCCTATAATTGTTATACCATTAAATTAGCATTACAAAGACACATTCACTTTTGTTCAAAATCTTTTTAACTTTATTCACTCAAAGAAAACATTCCTACAAAATACAGAAAACTTTTAAAAATGAGAGAGAGAGAGAGAGATTCTTTTTGTTTCAGCAAAACAGCTGTACAGGTATGAAGCGTACAAAATAACATACAAAAAAACCCCTAAAAAGTCATTAAGAAATTCATTCAAAAGTCATTCAGTAGTGCTAGTTAGTAAGTGCTATTAACGGTAAGGTCCAATTGAACTATCTTAATGTAATTTTAATATGGATTGTATTTTTTCACTTTATTTTAGGACTTTATTTTTCCATTCTCTTTCTCTCCCCCTTATGTAGGAATTGATGGTTTAATGTATTTACAGTGAAGAAATAAATTAAATCTCAAAATATTTTAACAATGATTTTGTTATCAGATTTTATTTAACATAAAAAAATATGTACCTATTAGTTGACAACATAGTTCAATGTCAACAAATTATATCATATAATCTTTGCGGCTCAAAGGACTAAATGTTTTTATATATTAGAAAGCTTTATGTGTACCATTTCAGCTGTCTGTTACAGCTAAACCTTTTAAAAAATATGATCAATAAAAAGCACTTTTCAATTTTAATATTATCTTAACTTCAATCAAGCTGAGATATCATTAAGCCCTCATTAACCCATTGGCTTTTTTCCACATGCCAGTTTCGTTCTAGACCATGGGTCTCAAACTCAATTTCTGGGGAGCCGCAACCCCTGCAGGTTTTTGTTCCGAACCTGTTTTTGGTGACACACCGTTAGCTTCAAACCCACCCAAAGGACCCTAATAAGTGGAATCTGGTGTGTTCTGTAAAGGTTGGAACAAAACTGTGCAGGGCTGCCGCCCTTTAGGAGTCGAGTTTGAGACCTCTGTTCTAGAGCAACCCACTAAACTTTAAGTGGTGTTTGTTTGATATTAATTCATATGTATTTCTATATCCACTGAGGATTTTATTTTATCAGCTCTCTGAAGTTGGTTATTTGTCTACAGATATTGCAACATTTCCTAATAAATGTATTGCAACTCTGTGAATAACAGAGCAGAGCAATTATTCAGTCCTTCCTGTTTTATTATTTCACTGAAATATATCAGATAGAAAATGATCATCTTCTGTAAAAACAATGATATTTTGAGCCAATTTATTTTGTTTTGTTTCCTTCAGCCAGGGGGACAGTAACCACATGCTTATTTCTGGATTCATATTTTGTTCATCATCATAAATACTTATTAGGTGTGTCGTGCGGCCAGGGCCATGGGAGCAGGCATGGGGCTTTCTTAAATGATGAATAGGTTCATTTACATGTTGCTGAGCGCTTGGTGGCAAGTCATTGCGTTTCACAGGCGCCTTGACATGGCTTCATTAATCAGCCTCCAGGAGGCATCTATCAGTGCTTCTTGTTTAGATTAAAATAAATATTATCCATGGGTGATCTAGTTGTCTTTCTCATATGTTAATAAAAAATTTGAACTGCAGGATTTGGTGTGGTCTGACTTTGGCTTTCCTGGCCGAGATGGACGCGACAGCACACTTTGGGTCGGAACACAAGGGGCTAACACTCCATGTCACCTTGACACTTATGGCTGCAATCTTGTCTTTCAGATCCAAGGCAGGTAAGTACTAGGAACATTACCTTGTGTGGGATTAAAAGAACACAAAAAGTGACCACGATATGGAAGGGTCTGGACTATATGGAAAACAAACCCTAACATTTGCGCTCTTTTGTCTTATACGTTTTTTTTTTTTTTTTAAGAATGCCCACAAGGTGTAATGACCTGATCCTGTTTCAGTCCTGAACTGTATGTAGTCATTACTGTTTCTGCTTTTGAGTGAGCAATAGCAAAACAGCTTAATAAATCATTATTTTCCATCATCTTCCTCTCAGAGGAGAGTGTCTTGTGTCTGTAACCTCTAGTAAAATCTATTAACATATTTAACTGATGACTGTTCTTATATATCTGTTAGTAGACAAAGTTTTCAAAGTATTGTTATGCACTGAACTCTACTTTAATGCCTGTTGTTTCACCAGAAAACGTTGGCATCTCTACCCTCCTGATGACACCGCCGCTCTCTACCCAACTCGTTTACCATACGAGGAGTCCAGTGTATTTAGTTGCGTCAACGTCCTCAGGCCTGACCTCCAGAAGTTCCCAGCATTCAGAAGAGCTCGGGCTCATACAGTCACACTTCAGCCTGGACAGGTAAATAGTGGCTCTTTTCTGATGCACTTCCTACTAACAAACGTGACCATACCCGAATTATTGTTGTAGCAAGTTGTCTAGATTTCTGTGAATAAACTCAATTTGAACAGAAATAAGAAAATAAAAATACTATTTTAGTAGATACATAAGCCATTGATTTGCCTTTGAGCAGTAAATAACAATGTGGAGAAAAACTGTTTAGAAAAATATAAAACATAGTAACGCGGATACATTTGTCAGAATATAGTGAGGTTGTGATATCAATGTAACAAAAGTAAGATAGCACTTTTGTTTTGAAATGCATCAATCATTTTTGCCGTCTTGTGGGATGGATTTCTTTTAGACATTTGAATTCATTTAGCCCAAGATTAAACGAGGAAGAAAAATCAACCGGTGAGTGAGCTGTCTGAGGGGAAGGGTTTCAGAGCCAGGAGACTGAACTGGCCCTGGAAGAAACTCCACAAAAATATTTACATTTAGTCAGATTTTTTTTTCCTTTAAATACAGGATTTTGAATCTTAAATGACTCAATTCATATCCATAGTTATATAGATATTCCGGATGAAAAAACACCCACAAAACTACTTTTTTTAATCGAGATGGTAGCTCTCTACCTCTCGCTCTCACACACGTGCGCACACGCACACGCACACACACACACACAGACTACAGCATAATATGCTGTTACACTACATATGATTCCATGTAATATCCAGAAACCAACAGAAAAAGATTGCACACATGGAAAAGGAAGTCATGCTTAACTAAATGCCAATATATTTAGACATTTCAATGGATTTCATGAGTACCAGTGACATAGACTTAGTACAGTATCACAAAGTGAAAATGAGTGAGAAAAAGCCATAAGAAGCGCACAAAGTTTTTGGAGACACAAACATATATATCAATTTATACAAATATATACATATAGATTTTTTTTGTTTTGCTATTGCATAAATATGTTTTTACAGAAATCTAGGATTTTGACTCTTTATTCTCTAAATTCTTATATCTGTATTTCTGATTGGAATTTTTAAAAATTTTATTACAAGAATGATTAAAAATATACACGTATCCTAAAATGAAAATATATTTTTAAAAACACAAAAGTTTGTAATCATGTGTTTACACCCAGCCCCAGGGTTGCGGCTAGAAAATCTCAACTTTACTGCAAAAACGAACACAAAACCTCATTATCTGCAATAATGCAATGCGTGACATAATGTAGCATGCAATACCACACTGCGATTCCTGCGTGAATTCAAGATTGTGCCCCCTCATTGGCTTAACATACAAATTACTCTCAAATAACACCATTTTCATTGTTGATGTGAACATGCAGTCCACAAAACAATCAGTTCTGTACTAAATGTGAACATGGATCACTGCTGAATAAATCTCATTCATTCCATTTGATAAAAAGACTTCAGTGCAATGCACCACCTTTTAAAGATCACAATCAAGCTTCACAATGACAGTAAATCATAAATCATCAAATATGGTTTCTCTAAATCTAAAAAGTTCCCCTACCTCACAGCAATTGTTTTCCTATAATAAGTGTGCTTTATGAATCCGGCTGTGACACGCCCTCCTCTGTACACCAACTACGTGCATGTGTGAGCTCTCCTATCAAGCTTTTTGAGAGGCAGGGTGGTGGAAAGCCAATTAGCAGCAGTCCAGCACCGCAAAGCTACTCTCAGGGAACACTCACACACTTTTCACAGCATACCAATGAAGGCCACAAATACTCACTTCTATTCTTTCTAAAGAGAAGAAATCACACTCCTCTGACAGAAGCCTGTCGCTAAAAGATCTTCTGTACAGTGCATTTTTCCTATTGAAAACTTGTTTTTTGTGAGTTTCATGACTTTTTAAGGCCGAACAATCAGGTTATTAAATTTTAGGCTTTTTAAGACCGAGAGCAAACTCTGCGAAAGATATTTATTCCTGAAGTCCCTTTAAAAAAAATTAGGCTTTGGATTGCTTTGATGGCCATTTAAAATCCCATTCGTTATGTTATTCCACAAACTGAATATTTTAGTTAACCAACATGGCAACAAAGAAGTGTAAGGAAACTTTTCTTGCCAGGGATATGTAAAGTATAACAACAGTCTGTTCTGTTTCCTTTATGTGGATCTTTTGAAGAAATCTTTTTTTAATCAATTTTTTTGATTTTTATGCGCATTTAAGTTTTTTTTTTTTCATCTTTTGCTAACTTGTGTTGATGTGCTGGACTGTTTTTATCCCGTGTGTGTAGGGCTAAACATTATTTATTAAAAGCTTTATAGAGCACATATGCCTCCTAGTGGCAATTTATCATAACCATCATTTATGCATAATGCTGTGTGCTATATATACAACCTGGGAAAGTATTGCTTATATGGATTTAGTTATATGGATATAGTGAATTTGTAACAGAACAGTTTTTTTTTACAAAATACTCTGCATTTCTGTAATGCTGGAAAGGATTTTGTATTTCATACATTCAGACATGTCTTGTGTTTTGTGGCCTCTGTTAAATGTACCTGTATGACATTTGGTTTAAACATATGACTGGCTGTTAGTTGGTTTTAAAGGGTTTGCCTCTGGAAATCTAGCAAGGGATCATAAATAATATATATTTTGGAGGAGCTCTATAACCTCATAGACAAAGTTTCAGTATACATGTAGTATCGTCATTCAGCTAAGAAATATTGAGATATGACTTTGAGTCCACGTTGCCCAGCTCTATAGTTACATGCATCACAATGGAGTGATGCTCTTTTTGTGCAGAGTATGTTTTCCTTCTTAAATCAAATGTAGCAACTTAAAATTTGCTGTTGAAACAGATGTAATAAATAACAAGAAACCATGGCTTTGAGGATTATACTATAGTCCGCATTTCAACTGTATTGATGATTTGTTACCTTCTGTCACCTTCTCTTAGGTTCTGTTTGTTCCTCGTCACTGGTGGCACTATGTGGAGTCAGTCGATCCAGTTACTGTCAGTGTGAACACCTGGATCGAGATGGTTATTTACGTTTTCTCTCTTTTGGTTTCTGTTAACTGTTTCTTATTGCATCCCTGAAAAAAATCCGTAATGCCTAAAACATCAGCTTGATATCCAGACTCTAAGGTGAAATGTTCTTTGGTTTGGAACATTTGCTGCATTTTTAATGAGCTCATTCCATCCATTTTCCCCATTTCTTAACTCTAATTATAACAGCTGAATAATTTCTAAGGTTTCCACTCAGACAAGAAATGTAAAGCTTGTCTTATGTGATCCCAGATCCGTTCCACATTCTATAAAACACAATGTTTGTCATTTTAAAATGCTGTCATAATTTGAAGATTGCTAAAACAACAATGTGTAATTCCAATATAAAGAAAGAGTTATCTCGTAAAGAATGTGACTTGGGGTTAGTGTTGTATTTCTCTCTGCTGCAGGACTCAGATGATGAGGCCAGAGTAGGAGAGGCCCTCACTCGCACCATTGTGTGTGCCCTGAAAAGCAGCCCCAGCCAAGACAACACAGACAACTGGCTAAATCCTACCGAGGTATTCACTCAAGCGCTCACACTCATGGAAAACCAGATATTTAGAGTGCTTTTAATGCTCTATTAAGCAGGAATCTTTCTAGATTTTCTAGATCTTTCTAGTGTTTTAGAGTTACATTCAAATATTCTCTCTATGGCCTCTTATTTGTTTGTATAGAATTTGGTTGGATCATATAAGAGATATTAAAGAAACAGGAGATGTTGTAGGGCAATAAATGACAAAACAACTCTACTGTTGTTAAAGATTCTGCTACTAGTACTTCCATACCAAGTAGAAAAGGTAAATCTGTCCTGTTCCTGAAGTGGCACTACCCATATACAACCAAACAACAGCTCCAATCAACCTTAATTAGAAGCTTAACCCCTTCAGACCTGAAAAAATGTCTAGTTTTCAGGAAAATGCAAATGCTCATCACCTTCCTTACTGAACATGCCACGTTCTGTGTATTTGCATGTTCCATTAGGTAAAATCTAAGACTTTTTAAGACCTTTTAACGCAGTTAAAATGTAATTTAATAACCATACCATATCAATCAAAAACACATAGAAAACATTTTTTTATAAAAAGTTTGCTTATGAGGATTTACGAAGGTTTTCACAAACTCTGGCAACCCTAACGATGCCTTTTACAAAGTTGAACGTGTATGAGAAATTTCTCAAACTCTGCCAACTCTAGCCATCTTTTATCTTTAAAACTTTATCTCAATCTCTGGCACCCCCAACTATCACTGTTATGTTAATTTTCTTAATCTCTGGCAACCTTCTTCTTCTTCTTTCGGCTGTTCCCAGTTTAGGGGTCGCCACAGCAAATCATCTGTTTCCACCTAACTCTGGCCTCAGTATCCTCTACTCTTGCACCAATTACCTTCATGTCCTCCTTCAGCACACCCATATAACTTGTCTTTGGCCTTCCTCTTGCCCTCTTGCCTGGCAGCTCCATCTCCAACATCCTTCTACCAATATAACTACTATCTCTTCTCTGCACATGTCCAAACCATCTCAATCTGGCTTCTCTGACTTTGTCTCCAAAACAACCAACCTGAGCTGTTCCTCTGATGTGCTCGTTCCTAATCTTGTCCATCCTTCTCACTCCTAAACTGAACCTCAACATCCTCATCTCTGCTACTTCCATCTCTGCCTCGTGTCTCTTCCTCACTGCTACAGTCTCTAACCCATACATCATACCTGGTCTCTGGCAACCCTCACATTAAAAACTATTTATATTTCTTCTCTTCAGGGAACATCTACTATAAAAAAAAAAAAAAGAAAAAAACGATTTTCTTTTTCCCTCATCTGTCTTTATCTTCTTCCTCTACTGCTTTGGTTTATTGATCAGTTGATACAATTTCTATTATGAGAAGCTGAGATAGACTTTGACGGTGTAACAGATTGCATATTGTCTCTCCCCTAATGTAAGTCGCTTTGGACAAAAGCGTCTGCCAAATGCATAAATGTAAATGTAATAAATGAGACTTCATTATCTGGCAACCCTAACCATCACTTTTAAGATTTTAAGCATTTTTGAGTGTTTAGATGCATTTTCTTAAACTCTGGCAACCCTAACCATCACTTTTTTTATTTTGAGTGTATATGAGCTAAAGGTCAATTTTATGTTTTTGAGCATATATGCACATTTTCTCATTCTCTGATAACCACTAGCAACAAAAACACATCAAAAGAGCCTTAATTGGATATCAAAAAATAAGTCCTGTGGAAAACTATTTAAGACAGTTTTAAAAAACTATTTTAAACAGTGAATATTAAGACAAAGATTCAATAGGCTTTAAATGGAGTGAAAGTTGAATTTATATAATGTGAAAAGCAGTACATTGAGAATGAGAGGTGCAAATTTTTATATTATATAGAGCTAAATTCTAAAATAAATAAGCTTCTATTAATGCAGGATGACTGAATGATATGACAGAATTTAGCCAACATATATGCAGAAACATATTAAATGTATTGCAAATCTATAGCATATACTTTTATCTTTAGTTGTTATGTACACTCCAGGTCAAAGGTTGTGTTAAATTAAGCCAAGAGGTATTACATCCAGGACAATAAACCACACAAACTGTAAACGTGAGATGCTTTATTTATTTTAAATAACAATTTTGGCATGACTATTTAATGTAGTGTAACTATTCTAATTTAAATCCTGCAGGAGGCGTTGTCCACATCCATTCCTGATGATGTGTTCTTACTTTTTCATTAGCTTGGTTTGTTCATAACTTGCCACGCAGAGCATCCCTATGGTCAAATAGAGTATGGTGGGGGAAAAAAAAACAAAAAAACAATTTCAGCTGTGATTGAAGACACATTTTGACATTTTTGTCAGGTGGAATGCACATTAAGAAATCTGGACTGACTATTTGTGATTACACTGCTAAAACACGTTAATTATGTAGTTGTTTGTAATGGGGGAAAAAAAAAAGGAAATTCTTGAAATAACTATTGATAACCATGATTTTTTTTCCTGATGTTTGGTCTAGGATGGAGTCTCATCTCATGATGAAAACATGCAGTATTTGAACTTAGCGGTAGGAGCCTTAACAAACAAAAGTAAAGAGAACAAAGAAGTTCAATCATCACTTGCAGACCATCCGAGAGCAAAGAGGGAAAAACGTGACGTCATTGGACAGATGAAAACATCATCATCACCTCCTCCATCCACAGTTCTTTTTGGACCTCATCTTATCCCTGTTCCGCTGACTCAGAAAATGAAATGCAGTTGCTCTTTTGAGTGCACTGATAAGCAACAATGCCATGGTTTGTGCAAAGATGAACCAAGAAGTGATGAATTTTGTCAAAGGTCAAGCCAGAATAAACCGCAGGAAGCTGGGAGTTCAGGCACTTCAGGAGGAAGTTATGGTGTGCAAATATCCACCAATGACGTGCTTGATTGTTTGGTTCACCCGGATGTCATCGCTCTAGTTTCAAAGCTAATCATGATACGACAAAGAGAAATTAACTCCTGATTTTCTTCTGGATTTAAGATATTAATAAACCTTGCTTATTTGTGGTTATATTAAGTTTCTGACAAAGTATGAAATGCTTTAGAAATTGTGTGATTATGCTTCGTATTAATTAATATAAATTTTGGAGATTAAATGTTGCACTGGATGAAAAAACTAAGCCTTCAGTGTAATACTATACAGGGTAGCACTAAGAATGAGACTAATGCGTATATAACTATAGTTTTGTACTTTGAAAGAAATTGTTAACCACAAAATTCATATTTCTGCTTTTTATTTCCTTTATTTTGTTAGTTGCCAAGCAAACCTCTTCAAACTGATTTTTTTCAAAAAGTAATGAAATAGAAAGTGATTAACTGTAACTGAAGTACGTTTTCCACATCATCTGATTTGGTTTATGCATTAAACCAACAGATTTGTTTAGGATAGCTTTCTTTATACAATGTATATTAGGTAATCAAATGTAAATATTTCCCATCACTAATATATTTCTTTATTTCAATGACAAACTCAGTCATCTACTCAACTCAGCTTTATTTAAAAAGCACTTTAAAACAATGATATGGGTAAAAACTACTAAACACAGATTTAAAACATGCTTTTTCACACATCAAAAGCAAGATGAGATGAAAAACTATAAGCAATAGCAAGTAAATAAAAAAAAAGTGTTAATAAGAAGATTTAACATCTGGGGATAAATGTGCCGGTCTGATCTTCTAAAGCTAACTTTCCAAAATGTTTAGCGCAGCTATTGATAAAGTGTAAGGTTAAGACAGTGAGCATGAAAAAAGGAGAAAGAAATTAAATAATTGTAAAATATGAGTGGTGGGGTCTTGTTTGGCTGCAGAGTTTTCAGTTGGTGATGAGTGTCTATCCAATAAAACGTCTTTCAGAAAGAATTAGGAAGAATTAGGGAAAGTTTCAATCTGTAAGAAATAAACTCTTTCTACATACAATGATTTCATTTCTTCATGTACAAAATGTAGTCAGATCAGTTGAACATAATCATGATTATAACTGAATTATTACACAAATATTTGTGGATGATTAGATTTATAGAATTAATATTTACATGTAAACCACTAAAGCAAACATATATTTATCGAAACAAGATAATTCAGTACTTTTTTACAAAATAAAAAAAATGAATATGTTAAAACACATGCTTTAATTAAACATAAGAAACCATTTATAATTCAACATTTTTGTAAAACTATTTTTAAAAGTATAAAAAAATAATACTATAATTAGGACTAGATTACAGATTAGAATTATGTTTTGCCATTGCATTGGAATAAATTACCAATTAAAACAAATAAACACTTTGATAATGATTACAAATAATTTCAGTGAGTGTATTTAATTTGTAAAAGACATTTTAAAAATAATGTTCAACTACTTACCTTACTTCTGCGCTCCATCACAATATTAACTAACGTTTTTACAACTAATTATTTGTTATTTAAAAGAAAATAAATTCCTATTCATGACAAATCATCTGACAGCAACCTTATAAAACATTGCCTCAGAGCTAAAGACACTTGAAAAAAAGTCACAGTTCAAAGGAAACGAAAAGCTTTAAAGTTACAGCTTTGTTTGCTTTGGTCGGACACCAAGAGAAACCATCTCATCTTTCTTACTACTTTCCACTTTCTCATCATCTGCATCCTCCTTGAAAATCTGGTCAGGATCCACATAAGTGTATAAATAACCCATGATGGAGAAGATGATGCTGACGGCCACCAAAAGAGCGGCAAAGAGGAGAAACTCCACCCACTGCAGAAAAACATAGAAGTTACCCCCTAAATCATTCAAACACATAATATTTCAGCGCAAGGCTCAAGACTTACCTGTTCCATGCCAGCTCCTTCTGCTACAATCAGAACAATGACATTTCCAAATGCCACCGTCATAAGCCATCCAGCCTGGAGTACAGATTTCATGCTTGCCGGTGCCTATCCGCAAGATGATCACAAGATTAGAAGCTTTTGTTCATAAAGTATTACAAGACATATGACCGACTGAATTACCTGTGAGTAGGAGAACTCCAAACCAGTGATTGAGAACATGACTTCTCCAGCAGTGAGGAACACATACTGGGGAATCTGCCAGGCGATGTGAATGTCGTTGGCTTTGATATCTTCCATCTTTTTCACTACAAGTTCATTGTCTTCCTGTGGAAATGGATCAAGATTTTGTTAGTTAATGTAGTTTGTGCTTCTTTAAAGCCCCATGAAACCCCCCTGCTGTGAAGTCCTCATAAAAAAGTGGAAATTTCAGAGTATGTGCCTATAGTTGTTTGTTTGTTGCATCACTTTCCTTGCAATGCCACCAGTGCTAGACTCCATAGACCAATAACTCCATGGCCTCAGTTTGACAGGACTTTCATTGAAAGGGGTCACGTGCAGTCATGAATAATTGTGAGACAGCATTTTTCATAAGATAAGACACCTACGCCTCATGAATACTTGCTACAGGGCGAAATGGGAGGAGTCTGGAGCCTTTCCCTTGAGTTCTACCTCTCCCTCCGCTGACTACTGGCTGCCACAAGTGATGTTAACGTCCTGAGTTAACCTCCTTCTGACACCCAAGTCAGTCGATTGTCAAGAACGAGGAAGCTCGAGCAAAACCATTGTCTTCATCAACAACTTTCCTGAAGCCCAACTAATTCAACCTCCCCATGAAACTCACTTCAGTTGTTCTTGAAGCAAGAGGGAGCTGGAACTTGAGCGGGAGGGGGAACAAGAGCTTAATAAAAAAAAAAAATCAAACAATGTTTAACTCATAACAATATGTTAAAGCCAGTTCTACCACCTAAATGTTGATTTTATTAATGCATAAAATGTAGTTAATTTGTTTATATTACATACAAGGTGTTCGGGTGTACTAAACCAGGGGCATGTAAAAGTGTAAAAATTGTAAGCTCTGTACCTTTATTCGGTCTTCCCACATAAACATAAATCATACATTACATCTTAAATAACATAAAATGGTATGATGTGTGAATTAAAATCCCCAAAAGGCAACATCAACATCACTGTAACAATAATAAGAATCCCACACATGGTTTAAATTCTAAATTTAAAGAACTAATGTTAAAGAACAATAAGCAGACCATATATGTTCTTTACCACTTGTTATTGGCTAAAGTAAATATCTTTTTAGTATTTTAACATAACATATCTTGTTTGGGTGAATTAAAATCCCATAAAGCAATGGGTCCACTAGACCCTCAAACACTGCCTGAATAACAATAATATGAACACTACTAAACAAGAGTTAAATAATGATTTATTTCTAATGAAATCAATTCAAATGCTTATTGAGTCATCATTAGCTAAATGAAATCAGGTCAGTGTACATTTATTTAATTTCCCCTTTTAGAATAATTATTAAAAAAAAATGCAACAAAAAAATGTTGTCAAAAAACATCCTCGCTAGCATCCTTTTCACCATCACAGTCATGTGATGTGTAATGTTATTATGTAGACTGTATCAAGCAGGAGTCTCACCACCCTTCAGTTTTGCTCTATTCATAACTGAACACACCTGATTCCACTAGATTAGCTAATCTTAGCTTGTTTAAAGATATTGTCGTCTCTCTTAAACAGAGCTGGAACAAAAACCAGCAGGTTAAAACCCCAGGGGGGTTTGAGATCCCTGCCTCTATAGTCATTGGCAAAATAATACCCAAATGAGCTCGACCCAGACCTTTTTATCTTTTTAAATAGAAAAAGTGAGATATTGTAGTGAAACAACAGAGAATACCTTCCATGGTTCCAGCATGTTTCAAATTAATATGAGACAAAGTCATTCTATTACTAAATAAAAAAGAGATATAAAACACTTGTGAAAGTCTTGTGAGAGGAATTCTGATGGGCTCAGCTATTGTGAAGCACACCGTAAACTTTGTCACATCTTCACATTAAAGTATAATCAGGAGAAAACATTAACTTCTTGAGAAACTGAACTCTAAGACCCACCTCGGAGAGGATGATTGTGTAGAAAGCACCAAAGTCAAGCAGACCCAAATCAATTTCATATTGTCTCGAATCAGTTACACAACCCACTTTAGTGTACCTGTTTTAAAAGTACATTAGAACATGCGGGGTTGAACCACAAAGTGTTAACAGAAGAAACGTTTCAAATACTCACTCTCCCCTAGGCACACTTATATTGTACGAGATCTCATAATTAGCAGGTGAATAAATTTCCTCTGTTCCCACAGTTATGTTGATATTCTTGTTATGGGTATTGAAAAACCTGTTAAAGAAAAATATAAAAGGGAAAATGGACTTAAAACAAAGGTTAGCTTTCTAGTATTGATTGACACATGTAGTTAAACTCTAAAGTTTAACAAAGCTGTTAAACAGTAACTGCAAAAGTATAAAACAATGTACTCTTGCATCGATTTACCTTATATTTGCAGCCCCTGTTTCGGACTTGGTGATATAATCTTCTACCTGTATTTGTTTTCATAAAAATGTAAGTCACATAAGGTATTGTGATGCTTGTGTCATAAGAATCTTTCAAATTCTGCAAGCATGAGCGTACCAGTTCACACACGGGACCGTTGGGCTGTGTTGGAGGGTGCAGGAAGAGACTATAGGCAGTGCGCTCTGTAAACATGAGTCCACACTGATATTTGTTCCCTTTGAGATCAACAGTCACAGCATGGAGCTGAGATTCCCCACTAAGAGGAAGACTTGAGTACCCTGAAGGATCCTGTAGAATTAAAAGCGATGCTTCAGATTATGCATCGGTTGATTGATGAATTACAGATTTTACAAATGGAATATCAGAAAAGACATTTCATGAAAATGTAAGCCAGCATACATAAAAACATGACACACAATTCATGAACTAGTTATACTTTAAACTGTGGGAGCCAAGGAATTTTAGAAAATACTTAAATGAGAACTCTGATGAAACAAATAAATTCAGGCGTTTGAACAGGAACCCCCCAAATCCAATAATTACAAACATCTTTAAGGCCCTCTGAAAATGAGTTGTTCTGAAATTTCAGGATGATGTTCTCGGTTATTCTTATTTCATTTGTTCCATACCCTCTCATTCACCCATCATGCATCAAATCACATTTATCTTTGATGGAATTAAAATTCCTTCTTAATTATTATTAGCCCTAACCCTGCTCAATAAATCACAAAATGAACAAGTGAATTCAGTTTTGCAATTTGAACTCAATTTCAGTTTGGTTCTTTGACTCTGCACTCTCAATTCATCAATCCATGCCTGCATTTCTGTTTATTGCGATTCTAGTTTTATGTACATGAAGGCATCCTCTAGCATCACCATTGGTCCATCAGCTCCGGGTGACAGCTCGTATTCTAGTTATTCTTTATGCACATCTTCTTACACAGCCCAAAAAGGCAGACGGACACAAATTTAAATTGTCCAAATCTGTGAATTTACTTGCCAATTTAATTTCTTTATCATAAATAACTTTTTGAGGTAAAAAATTTTCACGTAAAAACTGAAATTTACTCATATAATTTGAACCTATACTTAAAAAGGTCATTTAATCCCACAGTCAATTCTTGTCTGTAACAATCTTTCAAGACTTTGTGATGATCTTGAAAAATGTTTCAATTTTCAATTTTTACACAAGCAGGCCGAAGATCAGCATTGTTTCCTAGTAACAAGCCCAATGAGGAACAAGCAGAGTGGAAAGATCACAGCTGGAAGCACATTTAGTCAGGGAATGCCTAATGGCTAACATTAAAAGTGAATTCTTTTGGAAAAACATCTTCCGCTGAATTATGAAATAGACTGTTATGAAAGCAGGTCCCACAGAGCACTGTTTTAAGTAACACAAGCCGAGGAGGAACAAGTAGATTTGAGTGATCACAGATAGAAGCACCTGCAGTCAGATGTTTTGTAATTGCAAATGTATTGTGATGTTACTTCATATGGTGAAAAGGGTTCTGAGAAAACAGCGTGTTCCTGAAAGTGCACAATGACTTCAGAATCCATCAAATTGTAAACTTGGACCAGGCTTTCTTTGGCAGGAGCGGGCTCCACAACGGTTTTCTGGCAGGAGAAATTGTAAACAAACTTTACGAGAATCCACAAAAAAAATATTAAGTTGCTGATTTTAGAAAATCTACCTACAATGACAAAGACCTCCACTGCAGTTGCAGCACAGAATGCAAGAGCAGCAAGAATCATCCCTGTCGCCATCTTCCTCAGCGGACTGCACATTTGGGAAGTAATTACATATAAAACTCTTCTTTAATGCAATTCCACATGCAGCAAGCTCTGGTTCAATGCATTATAACCCACACTTCTCTAACGCTAACATAGAAAGTGGTGCTTTTGTTTCCCAAATGTTTCTTCGTGAAATTGTTTTCAATCACTGAGTTTTTGACCCATTGGTGTTTAGGCAGCACTCACGTGAGTTTGATGCGGCACAGCTTTACTAGAGGGTAAATCCCCATGTCAAAGACTGGAATGAACACTAGAATCAGCAAAGCATTCAGCATCTTAAAAACAGAAATACAGACTCACTGAAAAACACCATAAACATTAAACTCAAACGTTTAAACATCAGTTATAACTGTGATAACAATATAAAACATTTTATAAGCTGTTATATACTGAGTGCTGACTTGACACTGCTGCAGCAGAGAAACGAAGCATTAAGTTATATAAACTATATCAATGTATTTGAAAAAAAAAATTATCAATTAAATATATAAAAATCAAGTAATTTATTTAATTATTATGGGCAAAGGTATTACAAATAGCTAAATTATGTTGTATATAAACAGTTCTGAACTGTTTTATTCATCTTACTGGTATCAACTAAAATAAAACTTGCACATCAATCTGTAATAGGCACCATACATACAGTAGTATTTCCAACATTCAGTGTTCACATGACTAGCCAGTCAAGGCTAAAAGGGCAATTGTGCATATGTCATCAGCTACTAACATGCCTCAAAGATGCGAAGCAATTAAAAATCAACTGCTGTAACTCGTGGCAGTGTGTGGTGTAATGACCTTTGTGTTATTTGTCTTACCTGCATCTGATCAGGCTTTATTATGAAACCTCCACCCTTCAAAAACAAAATCATCAAGATTATTCTTAAGTATATCCTTTATATTCCGTAGGAATGTCAAATCAGACGCAATAATAATCTGATAGTGAATAACAATCACAACCAAGGAGTGTGAGGTTAGCTTATTTGAATTGCAATAGAAAAATAAAACAATGTGAAATGCAAACCAAATCGGGAATGTCTTAGCAGTGGATTTCACAAACAAGACTTACAAAGTCCATGTTCATCCGAGTGGCTTGAAGAGTCCAACGTGATCCCTAAAAGAAAATTATATACAAATTATTTAGTTTAGAACTCTCTTTTCATTTTCTTTTAAAATATGAAATATAATTTTTTTATATATTAAATGTCTGAAATAAATAAAATACTTTACCTGCTGGTCAAAGAGAGCCCAAAACATAGGCAAAGGAATATAAAGAACCAGCACCCTGGACACCATTTTAATTTCCTGAATGAGGCGCTTCTGCAAGACAAGCAAAAAATAAAAGTGATTTTAATAATTGGGCACTTTGAGTAGAAAACATTTTAGGTTCATGCTTGGCTGCAAACACACTGAATACTTCTCCTCTGCCCAATCCAGCCAGTGTTTTCGCTTAGGGCTCTTTTTGGAATTCCTCCATCGATTACGTAAAGCAAACTTGCAACAAAACAAAAACAAAAACAAAGTACGGTTAGCCTTCTATTCATGCTCCAGATCATTCTGTAACACATTTAACACTACTTTTAAGCTAGTGCCAAGATTCAACTTACCCCAATGCATTTACAGACTCGCACAAGGATATTTCCCTCTGGGGGACTTTTCTTATATAACCCACTTCCAGATATAAAGACCACTAGAGGAGCAGGTGCAGAGTTAATCGCTTGCTTAATAAATTAAATTAGGTAGATTGATTGGCTCTAGCACTATAACACTCAAACACTGATTCAAACAAACATGGATGCAAAAACATTGTGTCTCAAACTTGAAAAAAACCTTTCATGGCTAGAAGCTAAATATATTAAGACATTTATCAGAAGCTTTTATCTTAAGAGACTTCCATATGGGAAAAAAACCCCGCACATCAATTTGTATACATAGTAATTTATTAGTCAAAGTGTTTATAAAATGTTGCTTGTCAAAAAAAGAGTATATTTATAGGAGTATATATTTAGTCATGACTGCACCATCCCACTTCAGCGTCCTTGTGCTCATCTCGCCTCATCCACAAATGAAAAGGGAGCTGTAACTTGGATTATTATTAGGTCACAACGGCTTTAAACTATTTTAAATTTGGCCCCAGAAGTGCTGTTTGAAGACATCTACATAGCAAACATGCTGCATGGAATCCAAGGTAATCAACTGCAAATAAGTAAAACTACAAAATTTAAAGATAAATATTAAAGCAATCTGTGTGAATGAAAGTCAAACATTCGTCAAGTGCATTTTTCTCACATTCATCAAATTGCTGTTGTTCACCTCACTGAAGTTGCCTAACAAGCTACTTGGTGGAACCAATCGGAAATCCACTCAACGAGAACATAATCTCTCAAACACACAGCCCCTCTTCTACGGTTTGAGTATTTTCTTATTCCATTAAATGATAAAGCAAAGTTTCTTACAGAGAAGGACTGCTTTGTCCACAGCACAATCTCAGAGATCTGATAAATCAGAGGAAAACTAGATCTGTTCACAGAGAGTAAAGATAACTTTCTCTCAAGTTGACCAAGAAAGTTATGATGTTTTTGTTACATTTAGGAATTAATACAACACTGGATTTGTGTTTCCATTAGTTATGGAAGTTATTCTCCCACAAAAAAATGCAATATAGTAAACACACCAACAGGGCATGCATAGATGTGTAAGGACCTTTACTGCTCAAACTACTGGGAGTTTGTTAAATACACAAACTCGACGAGGGCACTTGTGTCCCACAGACACAATCCATCTAGAACTTCCCATTCCTTTCAAACACCATTAAATTTTCTTGCTTATTTGCCAAAGAAAACCAAGAATCCTCACCTAAGGCAATAACCATTAACGCTGCAGGAACCCCAAAGGCTAAGGCATAGCAGTCTCCTCCAAAGCACTGCACATCTCCTATAAAACAACAAGGAAAAAATCAGAACAAGATTTCTATAATCAACATAATATTGAGAATTTCTGACTTCTGTAAAAGAATAACTGCAGTCACATCTTATACTTGCCCCTAAGTATCGGTGTGATAATGGTGGACAAGACACTTCCAGCATTGACCGACATGTAAAAGATGGAGAAGAATTTTCTCCTCTCGTCTGTCTAGATAAAAAAAGTAATACAATTTAAATACATTGCTTTAAGGGAGTTTTAGTCCCATATGTTTCTAAAATCTATTAAAAGCAATCAGATACCATTTACTTTGGATTCAAATTAAGCAGAGTATTTTTCAATTAATTTTGGGAAGGTGTCTTTATTTCGTTTCAACATTAAGTTCAACCAAATAGCATTACGGTTGCTTAATAATAATGCACGATTCATAAAATGTATAAAGTGCTTTTCTAAATACTAGAAGTGCATAAAATCTTAAGAGAGATAGCTTCTAATTCACCACCAGTGTGTGGCATGAACATATGATGGCTGCCATTCTGCACCAGAAACCTCACCATACCCTGACTAATGGTCAACAGAAAATTTGCTACATTCTCTTTACTAAAAACTATTAGTACATACTAAAGTGTTTACTAAACTCACTTCCAAACAACAGGACATTGTTTATGTTGAAGCATAATAGCAAAATCATTAACATACCCACAGATAACTTTCTTAATTTGGTCAGTGCATGCTATCAACTGCTTGGTTTTCCATAATTCAACTTTGACTTTTATAGAGCTGGATTAACAAGCGGTTTTCTAATTTGCTGTCCATCTCAAATCCCCCAAAACTTTTACATTACCAAGCAGCAATTGCCATGCCAGGCTGTTGAGAGTGCTTTTTCTCGATCATTTAAGGTGTGACTTACATGTTCCTCATCAAACTGATCCCCTCCAAATGCTGCAACGCAAGGTTTAATCCCTCCAGTCCCTAAAGCAATAAGCCCCAGACCAAACATCGACAGAACTCTGCGGAAACAAAAAAGAAACAATCAAGTGTCACTTTCTACTTACACATGAAAGCATTGAGCAGATTATATTTAGTGCATTCTCATCTTTATAACTCACACATGAACTGTTTTGTCTCCAACATCAGGGATGGCGCCGACAGACTTGACCACATGACCAATCACATAGACAATAGACAGATAGATGATGGTTCTGTAAAAAATAATAAAGATGTTTTCCCAGAGTAATCAAGCAAACGAGTTTAGAAAGTGACATGCCTTACTTGAACTTCCCCAACCATGAGTCTGCTATCAAGGCCCCCAGAAGAGGAGTGAAGTAACACAGGCCTGAGAACGCATGGTACACAGCTGTTGACAGGTTTTTGTTCCACCCCAAGTAGTTGATGAAGTAAAGTGTCAGCACAGCTTCACCAAATAAAACATACTGAAAGTTACTACTCAATCCTTATTATAGTATTATTACATCATGTTACTATTGATCTAAATATCTATTTCACTTTATTTACGAGTAATACATGTGTATTCAGATTAGGTTAATTGTATTGACATGTCGAGAGCTTCCGTGATTCTAAAAGAATGTTTAGGAAGTCTTATATTAGACTAAACTAAAGTAAAGTAAAGGAACAAGTTTTATGAGAAAAATGTATATTTATTCAGCAACGAGTATGCATAGATGACAAGTTTCTAACGGTTTAATTTTAAATACCTTTCATTCCATAGTACGAAAATCTTTCACAGAACTCGTTGACAACAATGAAGGCAATGCTGACCGGGTAGTTCGTCCCACATAATTTCTGTTAACAATAATTATAAAGTCATGGAACATTTTTAGAGATCTATTGAGATCTTTTCCCAATTGTCTTAAAAACCTTTCAAATTAAAACGTAAAAGAATAGTTGAAAAAACTCACCGGAGACCTTTTTTCTTTTCCATGGATCTCTTTATCAAAATCTAGAGTGGAAACAGCAAGACTTCAAGAACAATTTATACATCGTTCTACAATTATAACTTTGGTAAAATTTTATCTTAGCAACTATGGAAAAACTCACAGAATATAAGTATTTCATAAAAAACAAGATGCCTTAGCTATACACAGTAAAACTATGCTTTCAATGTAACCAAACATTACTACTGTATTCTGTATTTTTCACAAAGAAAAAAAACTAAATGTAATATCTGTATTTGCACATTGAACAAAATTCTTTCTTTAAAATACATTAGATTTTTGTCAACATTGTTATTAGTTACTGGTAAACACCCATGTTTAGCAAAAATACAAAAAATAGACATTTAGTCTATTCTAAAGTTTAAATAACAGTGTTTTGCAGCTGTTTTTGTAGCTCAGTCGGAAGGTTTCCAGGTTCATCCTAATTTGAAACTATTCGGGCTGGAATTTGCAGCCTCTCTTCAAGACTCTGCGGGCAGTTCAGCTAATAAAAACAAAAAACAATATTAACACAGCTACATGGATTGTTCTCTATATAAAAACACCATTATCCCATGTTTAAAAATGACTCTTCTGGACTATCGCTTTTTCTTAAAACCCTTCAGACCGGACATATTTCATTGATATCATTATCATTTGGCTTTTTTTTTCTTCTTCTAAACACTTGCAGAATCCAAAAATAATAAAATAAATAAAAAGTAGACACTGATTAATCTGTAGACACTGATTCGTTTAAAAATATATATTACAAGGAAATAAAAATATATTTTAGTCTTGTTGATGTTCAACAATACACAAACACACTGAAAGGTCTCATATTCTTGTCTTCCCTTTTTCTGATTTCATATGCAGTCATTAAAAAAATACTGCAAAAACAACAACAACAAACTGATTCAACACAGGAAAAAGTGACAACTGACTTGAGGGAAATTGCTCTAAAAGGGCTGGATTTTTGGAACTATATTAATCGATGACAGGCCTTTGTAAATCTAGTTTAAAGCAACAAAAAAAGTAGGCTAATAAGTAGTTTTTGACAAATTTCGTGATTGAATATGATTTCCATCTTAATGGATGCATGGTCTAAGTGTGTTAAAGTAATACATCAGCCAAAAAGGGTTTGCAACTTTACAACAATTTACCACAATTTAATTTAACGCAAAATACCAAAATCTGCACGAAAAGAAACTTTTAAAAACGAACCCATAATCCGTTAGTAAAATAAAATTTCAACAACTTCAGTCTTCAGGCTCCACTGAAAACATGAAAACAAACCTTCACATTTCTCTCCTGCAGAACATCATAATCACATATCTTGCTCGAATAATCCAATTCTGCACGTTGTAATCATTAGTTTACATAATTTCAATCTGCACAAAATGTAAAATCTGAAACATTTTGACAAGGACCGAGAGGCAATATTTAGAGATAAGCATTGAAAGGGTTGAAGCTAAAAGCTCCCCTCGTTACCCTTCTTCTCCCCCATGTTCTCATGCAGTGAATCCAAATGTGTGCTTTGACACTGAACACCTCGAGCACAAGTCCGTCTCTCCAGAGTCAAAACTCATCCGCCAGTCGTGGTTATTTCTCTCTCTGGGTTAATGTTCTACTTCATTAAAAAGTGTCGGTAAGTTATTCAAAAGCGGGTGGGTCGATCGGTCGAGCCTCACGATACCCAAAACACATGTTTCAGAGTAGATGTCCTCCTAGTCATGAGCAGGGACCACGTCTGCGAAATCCATTTGCCCCAAGAAAAGTCAACAATTAACGTAGTGCCATCTGTTTTGACATTTTCGGGTGGCTTGATAATGGTTAAAAAAAAAGTCGCCCTAATTTGGTAAACCCATGCTCGTCCTCCCCAAACAGGGGGAGCCATTTAGCAACATCTTGGACTTGGTGAACTAATGTTTTTATTTCGATACAACTTTCACGAAAAGTTAAACTTTTCGGTTGAAAGTATTTTTACAAATGATCGAGCAACACAATACAAAGTTTTACCATTGACAATGCAAAGGTTTACGAGAAATACATTTAAATTCTGGTTATAACGATAAACGTTAAACTGAAAGCGTGGAGTCGAATAGCGCCCTCTGCAGGACATGCACGTTAAAGTTAACTTTAAATTGGCAAATGAGTTTTGAATTAAGATTCAATACAAAATTTATAGACCTACTAACGTTTTAATATAAAACGTTTTAAATGAACGTTATAAACGATCAAACACAGCAGTACATGTAAGTATACAGTTTTACATCCCAAGCATGAGGTGGAAGCGTTCAACCTCACTTACCACGTGACGCTTTTATAATAATTTCCCGCTATTTCATGTTCCTACGACTTTGTTGGTCTTTTATGAGATATGCATGCACTTTTTACGTTTATTGAAGCTCCGTGAAATAATTTAAAACGTGTTGCTATTTCAATTATCGAATTACTTTACATAAATATTGTTATATACTTGAGCTGGAATTAAAAGGCTATGCAATGTCAAACGAGGAAAAGACTTCGACTTCCATACTAGAACAAAAGACCGTATTAGGACCGCTTACTGCAGTCTGTGATGACTGAGTAGATACATTTTCAAGCGGTTTTTGTGGTGTAGATAATTTTTTTCACCACTAGAGAGAAGACTTACCTTTATTTTCAAACCTGTGATTCATACAAGAAAAAATAGCCCACCAAACAAAGTATCCATTCCTCCAAAGTGACCCGAAATAAATGCATATTTTCTTTTATATTTTCGTGATTTAATTAAAAAAATATTTTATGGAGAGCCCACTTCTGCAAGATTTAAAAAGGGCAAAACATTTGACTTAAAAAGTAATTTTTAAATAATAAAACATAACATTGATAAAAAAAATTAGTACAAAGTATTTATTTATTTATTTAAACGGCATTTTATCTACTTATTTTACCTTTTATCTAAAAATGTCTACATTTTATCCATAAAGTTTGAATTTCTAAGTCAAGATTTTGGTTTTTAAAGCCAGGCAGAAGTGGATTTCCTAAACACACAAATATACTCTTTTGCACGCACTATACCTAAAATACAAAGTGATACAAATAAGACTTAAAAATACAATTGAGAGGTTAAAAAAGTAAAAAAAAAAAAAAAATTGGATGGGAAATGCAGTGAATGATTAAAACAATTACAAAACAATAACACAAAATGTTCATTGTTTTATGCCTCTCAGAGTCTAGGTCACTGAGGCTTTATATCATTTTCACACTTTCAAAAGAGAGTCGAGATAATGATTTTTTTAATCAGTTGATATCTTTAAATTGAATATAAACTTTGACAAGTTAAAACTTATATAATGTAGGGAATAGCCAACTCTCTTCTGCATAAAACAGAAAGATGGCATTGCAGAAATATTAACAAATCGAGTTAAAGGAACTGGTCCTAAGATTGACCCCTGTGATATTGCCCTTTTTTGTAAAAGTTTTGTAAGTTACATTCTTAGCGTGCACACACTGTTCTTCTCAGCTGACATATAGGTGTGAGCTCTAGTTTAAAAAAAGAGAGAGGAATTAATAAGATCATTAAATTTTTCGTGTGAATTTCCTCATACAACCGTCTATTGTTTAAGGCAAGTACGCTATTAAAGGAGAACCATCCATCACTTGTATGTTTAGAGACAGCATCTGATCATAAAACATCAATTAGAGATCTTTGCCACAATTTATAAGTATTCTGATTCAATGGACTCTTTATAGAAAGAGATGCTGCTCAATACAATGTACAGATTGTAATCTGTTAAACTCAGATTGAAACAGAAGAGAGGGTCAAAGGGAAGGCAGATTTATTGGTCCTGTTCTGGCTTCTTGTGTCTTGCTCTCTCTGATTGGCTGGTTCATCCTCTCTATCTGTGACCTGTCAGGTCACTAAAGACCTCAGAATGGTTGAACTGGCTAACAGCACATCATATGTCTGTGAAATTACTACATTTGACATCAAAAGCAGCTGCCAAACTGCTTCAAATTGTTGCTTACTGGTGTTTAAGTCTTTCTAACCATGAGCCAAACACGGTTGTTTCAAGGAACGATTTAGTATTCCTAAAAATATTTGAGGAGCAAACTTTGGAGAAAACAATATCAGGGGATTTTTCAAGAGAAAATAAATTTGCTTTGAAAGAACTACATTTGAATCAAAAACTAATCAAAATAATTTATTAAAAACTATGGTTTATATTCAAAAATTTTATTAACTGCATGCAGAAAATACTATTTTGATTATGTTTTTGAATACTGCACTGGAAAATTTTAATTGATTTTATTTTGCACTTTTTTTTAACCTCATTAGTTTAATCTCATTACTCTTGCATGCATAAAGAAATTGCTTAAAGCTTATACTCTCAAAACCAGACCTTCTTTCTGTAGTCCTCTATACTATAAACATTGTCAAAGTTCTCGTTTTTGATTTACAGACCATAAAATATATATGGCATCAGGGACAGAAGCCTTTCCTCTCTCTCTCTCTCTCTCTCTCTGATCTACACATTCCTCTGATTTTTTTACTCGCTTTGGATCACGTTTAAATAAAAAGCCTCATTTCTTAAGTTCTGACCCCTCCCTTGTTTTTCAAAGCACTTCTCTTCTTTACTGGCTCTTCACAAGAGGATCTCTTGCCCCCCAGAGATCCTGTTCAAACAGCGCACTTAAAAAAAAAGAGAAGCCAATGGATTCCAAGATTTCAGCACGCTAATGAACATACTGTGGATTGAGTCCAGAGGAAAGATTTGGCTGCAGAAGGATAGAAATCACATGGACTAGGTTATAATAGCCATCTGGGACTTTATAAGTGTGATACGATCATCAGAAAAGGAGATGATCTCATTTTATAACACGCAACAAAGACACAAAAATAAATTAGACCTAGTTAAGGATTTTTTTTTTCTTCACAAAAGCAGTTTGAATTCTCTGGGTTTGATTAACACAAACTTCACTTGGGACATAAGCTGGTTTTGCTTTCATATCCAATGAAAAATAACTTAACATTTAGTTTTTCTACTGTAAATCCAATTCAAATATTGCTTATTATTCCAATCTTCAAAATGTAACTTTAATTGATTAACTTTCATTTATTTGTTAATTTAATATTTTAATGTTATAATTATATGACTTTATAATGCTGTATGCTAAGGATTTTTACCATATTCTAAACAACCCCTAACCTCTCATATATATATATATATATATATATATATATATATATATATATATATATATATATATATATATATATATATATATATCTGAGTAAGTGCGTTCATGTACTTGTGTGAATTTCGCTATTGTTTTGCCTTGTTTGAGTGCATCATGGATTTTAGTAAAAATAAAATGTTTAAGATGCAACAACGAATTCTTAAGGCAAGGCCAGTTTAATTGTATTGCACATTTCGTACACAGGTCCATTCATTCATTCAAATGTGCTTAAATCAGCATTCTGTAAGCTGCTGAACAAACCGTTTATTTCTAAAGTTGCAAGGTTTACCTTTCTAATCATTAAGTGTCTTTGTACTGAACAAACCGTAACAAGAACTTCAACAGCATGTATTTAATTAACAGGATGACAGACTCACTTTCCAATGAGGCAGTGCTCGGCGCTTAGAGTCACAGATCAAAGTGAGGGCCCTCATTGTTCAGCTCACACTGCAGCCACAATGTCACCATTCATGCATGGATGTCTTTTAAGCCATCGGCTTCTCATAACCCACAGTAATACCGAGGGGGTGGGGTGGAGGGGTGAGCTTGCACCCCAAACCCTGACCCGGTCAGACCTCTTTGATTCCACAAGCCTGTGTTCCTTCTTTGATGGAAAGTCTTAAGTGACTCAGAAGAGTACAGAGGAGAGGCTGAAGTAAAGCGAAGCAATACGATGTGATGAGCCAGGTCAGAGGTCACCACGAGAGGTTTTAAAATCCATTAAAACAAGTCTCTGATAGTTAAAATGATGAATGGATTTATGCAAATATGATCATACAAGATATGTTGTTCGGTTCAACAAAGGTATCAGAAACATGCTGCAGCTTGGTTAAAAGTCAAGCTTCAAATCAGCCTTTTCAACTTTTAGAGACTTCTACATTTTTTAACAACTGCAACAACAATGTTGTCAACCTCTGAGAAATGCATCAAAATAAAATAATATAGTATAAAATGCTAAGATACTGTTTCAGAGCCGCCTGTCTGTGTAATTTGCTATCTCATGGAGCTGTTGAACAAACTTCTCCTCCTCAATCTAACCCTTAAGACCCCCCCTTCCCCCGAAACACTTCAGGAATTGTCAAAATGGTGCCTCATCAGCTTCTAGTCAGCCTCCCTTTCATGCTTACTTCCCGTTCTTCAAGCTTCTGAGATCTACCCTGGAGCTATTTTTCCTCCATCATTTCTCAGAGAGAATAAAGAATTACAAGGCAAGAGAAATAATTTGGATGTGGATCAAATAAATCCTCAACATAATCATCCTCCACATCTGAAATGAAACCATTTGCTCCCTGTGCACATAGAATGTCCCCTGATTCACATCTATTCAACTACAATAAAGTTAACACTTGGATTAAAAACGGTGCCTGTTCAAGCCGGGTTTAAAGTTGTTTAAAGAACTTTAAATATTAAACTATACAGTACTGCAGTATCAAGTTATTTTATCATTGATGAAGAAGACTTTACCTAAATGAAATTCCTACAAAAAGAGAAGACAAAGAATAGACAACGCAAGTTAAAACAGAAAAATGAAGATTGTGTATTGAAAATGTACAAAAGCTATACATACATTGAGTTCTGCAAATGGCATTGCAAAATACTGTTCAACTTTTATAGTTCAGACCCTCAGAGTCACTCTGTCCTTGGTGGAAATTTCTTCCAACAGTTCTAAATCAAAGACAGAGCCAAGTCTGTATGCGGCTGTAGTTTATCACATCTCAAGACAGTGATGAACCTATTAATTGGAACGTGATCTTCAAGAAGAGCACGAAGAGTACTTGCATATTCCTTTAAAGACATCTCAAAGGAAGCCAATGATTGACAGGCATCCACAGATAAATGTAACACGTCCTTCGGTATCATGCAGCCAGATGATAGAGATCTGTCAATATTGATGAACCAGACCAACTAAGAGGAAATTTCTTCTCCAACAGATTCTCTTAATACCCCGTGGCCGGGGTACATTAGAGGGATGAACTTGCTGGTACAGTTAATATGCATTAAGCATAATTTAAAGCATGAGGAATATGAAATAACTATAAACAAAACAAAGCCAATACAATAAAATATCTGTATCTCTATTAGCATAGCTACATAACAGATTACATAGCATTATATGAGTTTAAAAACGTACTTCTGTTTGTTTACATGAGGCACTTAGCAAAGTTCAGTGCACTGTTGAGAAAGGGAAATCAGACTAGTACAAGCCTAAAGGCTATTATCCCGATGTACACTGATATGCACCAATAGACAATTTTACATTGAACATATGGCTTTGTGAAAGGTGTCATCTTAAGGTCTTTGTGAGTTGCAAAATATCCAAAGTCTGATAACATATCTGAACATGGCCAGTTTAACACTTGAAAGAAATCTAATTCAGTGCCTTGAAAATATTTATAAAAATTCTTCCTCAACTTAGAGCGCAATATAGTGTTCTAGAAACTGTTTTGTTCAGCCGCTCCATAGTTTGTTATCTTTATAACTTGATGAGTCAGCCCTGATTTAAAAAATGCCTTTCACTTCAAGCCATCATGTTTAAGAACTTGCTTTCCTCTGCAAGCGCTGTTAACATAGAACTCATATCACCAATGGCCATGTTGCCAATCCCTGCTGGAATTGAGGCTAGTGTAACAGAGTTACGAGGGGTTGTTAGCCGAGAGGAATTTTGTGAAAGACTTTGCAGAAGTCCCGGACTTAATGTGCCCGACATCAGGCTTGAATGGTCACCATCATCCAACATGGCATCAAAATCTATTTGGGTGTGCTCAAGGGGTTGAGTGGAGTCCACTGTACTTGTGACTTGGTTCACTCCAGGAGATGCAATTGTGGAGACTGACGCTACAGGGGCTTGGTTACTGCATGGAGACATGGGATTACCGTAGTCCATGTTGGCATCCAACATATGAATCTCTCTGGAATAGTACATACCACCGTTCACATTGTTCTGTTGACCCACTTCACCGTGTCTCTTTGGGCTAGCTTCCGAAGAATTGACGTTTGATAGGGAGCATCCATTTTGCTGAACCACTGCTGATCCTGAGAATTGCCTGTTTAAAGGTCTGGGCTCAGATGGAGGTCTGGGTATCAGCCCTCTAACTCCATTTTGAATAGTTGTCTGGGGAATAACGTTTTGAAGGTTGATGTTTATATGTGGAAAGTTTGATCTGTAATTCTGAACCTCTTGACTTTGGACTGCTCTCCCATTGTGTGGACCCATGCTATTGGTTGTAAAGCGCTGAGTGGAGTTGTAGCTGGGGTCCTGCCGATGTCCCACTTGAGGGTCACCGACATTCTGGCATTGATTGGAAATGGACTGCCGATATTGCTGGACAGTGTTCATCTTCTGCATTGTCCTCTGTGGATAGGGCTGTTGCAGATTAGCAAGATTCTGGCTCATTGGCACAACTTGCTGATTAGAGCCGAAGCCTTGGTACGAGCCAATGTTCTGCTTCTGCTGAACAACTGTTAAGTTCCCTCTGAGCTGTTGTTGTTTAGGGAGTCTTGAGTTTGTCTCCACAGAACCAGAACTGACTTCATTCCACTGCACAGGCATGTTGTTTTTGTTCATCCCCTGCAGATCAGCCATGGGCTGTTGACCTGAACTCATTGTGTCTATGTGACTTCCACCATTACTTGAAATACCCATTCTTCGTTGTCCATAGGCCTGTTGTTGGGAGATCATATTTCCATGGAAGTCTACAGCAGAAATCCCTTGATCTTGATTTGAGCTACCATTTTGGGACCTGAGGTACTGCACCATATCGTCCGGAAGCATTATTTCTTCCTCTTGGAGATCCCCTCCATCACTGGCCATATTCTCCATTAAAACATTTTCTGATATACTGGGAGGCCTTTGGCTGAAGGGATGATGGTGTATTCCTCCATCAGACCAAGTGTTGCTCTGCAAATTGAAAGCACGTCTGTCTAATGCCGGCAAGCGTGATAGGTTCATGTTGCTCATGCTATTGAATCTCTGAACCCTTGGGAGGGACTGTGAGTCAAAAGTTGTGTGACGAACAGGATCACTGGCTCTTCGTGGAAGACTGGATGGAACTTCATGTGGCATCATCCCAGGGGCACCATAGATAGTGTCGCTGCAACGTCTAGAATTAGCTGAACTTTGGGAATGGTGCAAAAGTGCCATCCCTTCTTGTGAGTCATTGTAAAGGGCCATTCTAGTTCTAAGACTCATGCGATCCATGTTGGGCAGAGGTGTTGGTGGTGCTCCCCCTGTGGCTGCAGCGTATTTAGCCTTAAGACGGTAGTGTTGAGCTGGGGTGAGGTTTAGTAAACTTGGGAGTCCACCGGTTCCACCACAGTGGCTTGCTTCACTGGAACGGCGTGAGAGATCTGTGGAGATTGGATCGTAGGAGTCTGCAGAGCTGATGTTGTTGTTGCGGACTCCAAACTGTGATGCCTCACTAGAGCGACGGCTTGAGTAGCAGGGTGAAATCCCAGAGGATCGACGACTCAGTGTGTAAGCAGAGCTCATTGTGCTGGTTGAGCTGTCTCTGCGTTCATGTAGCTGACTGAGCATCGTCATCTCATATGAAGACAAGTCTCCTAAACGCTGAGTAGGAGGTACAGGCATCTGAGAGCCTATGCTTTGAGCATCCAACAGTGAATCTAAAAAGCAGAATAAAGTAACTGGTTATTTTCTGTCAACACAATTTTCAGTGTCAGCTCAAAGTAATACATTAGCTAGCAAACATTTGTAAGCTATACTCACCAATCGATGGTATTGGAGGCAGCTTGGTATTTCGAACCTGATTTGAGGCATTTGCCCAAGAACAGGAGTCTCTGACATTTTTTAGTCTTTCCTTCTTGATGTGTTCTACTTGCAACAGTCCTCCCCTGTTTTTACGCATCTGGAGACCCATGCCTGCAGAGGTACCTGGAGAACCAGTAGAATCTACAACAGGTGTATCATCCAAAGCACTCAGGTCCCCCAAACTGCCTCCACTGTGCAAGGCCATTTCTACTCCACTATCATTGTTGGTGGTACTGCCAAGTGGCGATGGCTCACTGCTACATGATGACTGACCACCAGGGCTGGACTGATACATCTACAAAAGAATAAAAAAATCAGTTCCCACATTTGATGAAGGAAATACAGTCATGCAATTACAAACTTCTAGCCTTAAGTTGTTTTAGGGAGGATTCCCTTGGTGTTGCACCATTTGAAAAAAAAAATGTAATCCGTCTATCATAGTCTGTAGTAAACCGAGAATAACATTTAGACGCAATATTATCAAAGAAACAAAAACGTCTTTCTTAAAACTTTATAGGGCAAGTGACCATTAATACCAACTTTATTCACATTGACTTCAATTTGAAGTAATGTGTAATTTTACATATACTGTAAATACAGTAACAGAAGTTAAAAATTCCCACAAAACTACTCCAGTCCCCCCCAAAAAAGTGATGCAATGAGTGCCCTGTAAAGGAATATTGCTTTTAAAAAGAATTTATATGTTACATACTTTACATATACTCTACTACATAGATGTACATAAATGAAGTAATACATAACCAGGGGTCTCATTTAAAGATGGGGAAAATTAAATAATGGTGGGTGGAAGAGGTAAAAAGATTTTCCCCACATTACCGATCTATAAAAAAGCAACTTGAAAGTGAGCTTATCAATGAGAAACCTTTCAACTTTCCGTATATACAGTTCTGTTTATATTTAGAGTGATAAGTGATATTGAGTGGCAAGAGCATGTATATACATGTTAAATTTAAGTTTTTCATCACTTAAAGACTAAACATATTATATTGCTATTATAGTAATGTTAAATTTCATGAAGGAAACACATAAAAATCAGTGCTTACTTGTGATTAAAATGTTTCAATGTTTCATAAGAATCTTCCAATTATCTTTGGTAAACGCTAAATTCTGAAGGTGCATTCTTTAAATTGAAAATTGTGTAAAAAAACTAAAAATAAATAGAATGTAGGCTTGTGTACAGAAACTTTATATGGTTTATAAAAGTATTTCTACTTGGAGTTGGGAGTACGAATCATTTTATGAATCAGTTTTTTGTTTTATTTTGATGCAAATCTGCCCTTTCTGACTTTGTCAGGTTTCAACATACCCCTTTTAAAATGAGACCCTAGATCTAGGTGTTAAGATCTAGGACCAGATATAGGTTTTTTTCCTGCAGAATTACCCCAAACGTTACTAGTAATACACTTTAAAAGGTATAAATTCTGTCATGCATAAAAAAACTCTTGTGGAGTGCTCACCTCAGTAAAGTCTGTCCGTTATTTTCAAAGAGAAGCAATTTAGTTAAGAAGAAAGAAAGTGTTAGTACTTCAGATCAGGGTAGTTTGTATTTCAGGAAGAATTTTGAAATAAAAGGTGCGGTGTGAGATTTTTCAAAACCCCTGGCCAGGCCGGGCTCTAATCTTTAAAACAAGTTGGTAGCCAATCAGCATGAGCTATAAAAAGAGACAAGACACAGCTGGTCTATAGGCATGTTTGTTTTGGTGACTTCAAATGTCATTACTGGCCCAGATAAATCACATACCACACTTACAAACAGAAACAGCCTGGAATTTCACCATTTTGGTTGCCATGCATTGAGTCAAACTTTGATTTGATCTTTCAAACGATGTGTAACCAATTTGTCCAAGCAACACAGTTTCAACTTACCACTGTGTTTTCCGTCTTGATAGACTTCACATGTTGGCAGTCTTCCACTCCTCGGCTGGTGCTGTTGGCCTCCCCTGACCCATCTGTCCTTCCCCTTACATGCTTTGTAAGGGCCTCATTCTCTCCATTGCCTTTAGGAGGGTGAGGTTTAGGTGGTACATCGCCGCGCTGCTTCTTAGTGACATGTGCTTCCGGACCATGAACAGTTTTGACATGCTTCCTGAGAGAGCTGGGGTCTGTATAACGTTTTGTGCAACCTGGGATCTTACACACATATGGTTTCTAGAAAAAAATGGACATATAGCTTTCAGAGGGCAATCAAAAATGATTGCAATCAAATTTCTTAGTCCTTGTCTCTAAGAGCTTGGAATCAAATATTTGAACAGATGTTGAAAAGTCTAACCTCATTGGAGTGTGTGCGGTTCTGGTGTTTGGCCCGATCTGAAGCATTGGAAAAGGCCTTGTTGCAACCCTCATGCTCACATACATAGGGTTTCTCCCCCGTGTGAGACCTCAAGTGAGTTTTGAGATTTTCCAGTCGGGAGTAAGCCTTCGCACAGCCTTCAAACTAGAGAGGGAGAGCAGGAGAAAGAGAAAAACCATCACATCAGCTCTCATCACTTTCACCCCAAAATCAATCTCCAAACAACTGCAAGAATACATAAGGCTTGTTTTTCCAGAACTAAATCCAAAGTAAAATACCAAATTACATTTAACATTTGAGACAATCATGTCATTTGAGATTTTTTTCATATTTTTTCAACACCTTTCACCACAGAGTGAACTGGAGATCTTTTATGAAACTTTTATGTAGCAATCCTGCATTGATAGCCTGCCAGGGGAGGAAAGAGTTCACACACTTTGTATTTGAGTAAAAGTTTTAGTGAAAATTTACTTTGAGTAGTGAGTAACTTTTACAAACATTAAAAATATATACAAAAAAAGAAACGCATATTAAATGAGCTTTACAAGGACATCAGAAAAATTAAGACAATTAAGAAAAATTAAGAAAAGTATTTAACACCTAAAACAGGTTTCTTGTCCCTGAAAACTGTCAAATTAACTTCTTAAACACGGAGGCTGAATGCATTTCCCTTGTCTGGGACATCTAGCCTGTGCAGGAAATTAATGCTTGTTCACTCATTCAATAACTAGATTTCATGCATTTTGTTAATTGGATTATTAATAACTATTTAAATTAATACACTCTTTACTCTTTTTTTTTAATCAAGTAAAGAATCTTACTCTACTCTTTACTCAACTAAAAGTATACCTTTTAAAAACATCTTTAATTACAGTAGTGCAATAAAATGGATTCTGTGCTTCCCAGCTCTGCCTCAAATGAGCTTTGCTTCAAATGACAGGAGTTTCCCACATTGTGGATCTTTCCTGCCTGTTCCTTCTCAATAATCCTCTTCTGTTGTCTGGATAAACACTGTATTATAAAGAAGCAAACATCGGCAAAAAAAAAAAAAAAATGAGATGTATATTTTGTTATGTTCAGTCCATGTGAATCTCCCCGAAACACTGCAGTTTTCATTCAAACGGATTTTTATATTCACAAAATTAGACTGTAAAACTAAAACAGAGGTTTAACTTTGAGACGATGATACAAGTCTTAAGCAAGATTAAATGAAATCTTCTTCAAAGCTCTGTTCAGATCACCAGGTGACCGTCATAAAAAAGCGAAACATTCAAGGTGCTTCAAAACATTTAAATCTAGTTACTTCCTGGGCATTTCATGTTTAGTAAGCTCTTGACTTGAACTCATTTTTAATTCTTGTTTATCATGTGCAATTAAATACTCTCTAATAGAACTGCTCTGTGTAGAAGTTAGGCATTTTAGTGATGAGCGAAAGGAACACTCCATTGGCAACTGTTTGAGTTTCAAAGTCCAACCCTTACATCTAGTGACAGGATGTGGAAACCTCAGTAAAGTTTAATAAAGGCCCCCTGCTCCTTCCTCTCTTCAGACCTTAATTATATCCTTATCATGTCAATCAGCACACTCAGAAGTTCACTTTTAATATGATCCCATGCCACTAAACATAACTTTGAGTTCGAAGCAGAAAAAAATGAAAGAAGGCAGATCCGCATGCCTTCGTGAGGTTTTGAGAGAGTAAATGTAAAACTATGAGACACCCTCTGTAAAGAGATCTATTATGGTAGTAAGGCATGGTTCAAAACAGGTTGGAAAATGTTTTGCTCTTTAATGAAAAAATAAGAACTCAAAGTGATGTTTCACTTACTGTGCACTTATGAGGTTTCTCCCCAGTGTGTCGACGCATGTGAACCACCAGCATGTACTGCGCCTTGAAAGGCTTCTGTTCCCGTGAGCACTCATCCCATCGACACACAAACTCCTTCTTCTCTCCATGGATGTGGTCGTTGTTGATGTGCTATAGAATGAGGAAAGTCAAAAACTGCATTGATTTGTTTAACTAGCATAATCTTAACTTTCATATGCAGTCCTTGTTGTGAGGAAATTAAAAAATACCTCATCATTTAAGTAGCTTTACAAACAACCACACACAATTAAACACATCAATCTATAAAGCATGTATAAGATAGCAAAAATGACTTCATAAAAATGGATTTCAGTTATTATTTTGACCCCTATCTCATCTAAAAGCTGGATCCTGATAAAGGCAGTATAATAGCTGAAAGCAGTTTGAACAAAGATTATGGAGATGGAGGAGTTGCATGTGCTATTAAAGATTTGTGCAGAATGAGTCAATAACAGAGCCACATAATATCCCTTTTGGGAAAAATATGCTCTTTTTGTATAAAGGAAGGCCATGTTTAAAATAAGAATAATTTTGTGCCTTAATTGAAACATTTCTTGAAGATTACAAGATTGAAAACCATCATTAGACAGATTTCCTGGAAATATGATCAGATGGGTTGGGAAAGTGAGACCTAGGAAAAGGTATAATTAGAGCAAGAAGACAAGAACGAGGGATCAGAGTTTAAACAAAGAGCTGTTGAGAGAGAGAGAGAGAGAGAGAGAGAGAGAGAGAGAGAGAGAGAGAGAGAGAGAGAGAGAGAGAGAGAGAGAGACAGAGAGAGAGAGAGAGACAGAGAGAGAGAGAGAGAGAGAGAGAGAGAGAGAGAGAGAGAGAGAGAGAGAGAGAGAGAGAAGAGCTGAGGACCTACACTTCCTCCACACACTCCCTCTTTATTCCACAGGCTATAGTGGATGCTCTCGGCATGCCACCTAAATTATATACCTTGAGAAACAAAATAATAGTTCTGCACTTTATTTTATTACCAGAGACACTTCCTTTAAGAATTTATATATATATATTTTATTAATTAAATTTTTTTTATTCTTTTTTTTTTTTTTTTTTTTTTTTTACAAATTAACACTTTTCAACAAAATAAAGAGTCACAGTTACACTAAATAGTCAAATAGAGTGCCAAAAAACAAAAAAACATTATTATCTAAGGTTACAACTAACATACATATTACTTCTTTTCCATTCATAGTGATGCATAAATGAGATCAGGGATCTGGTTCTAGGATCCTGAATCCTGCTCATTTTAGTTGCAGCCCTGTTCTAGCAGAGAATAGTTACATAATGTAAAAATTATTTTGCAAACCAGCTATTGCTTTATCATTTAACTTAAATACCATATAGAATAGTAAAAAAAGTCTTCTTTTCACACTCTTCTGCTTTTCTCATCATAGAGCATTAAATTGGTCCCTTTAATAGACTGCGATTTGACCAGAGTGGACCCCTGGCATTCACCCAATGTAAGCTGGCACCAGCAGATCCCTTTAAACCAGCTAGAGTTTATTATGGAATTCAAGAATGGCAGGAACTCAATTCCACTGCTCCATAACCATAACGAATGGTTCCAAGTCCAGGTTCCCAGAGGAGCCAAACTGGCTCGTTGTCCTCCTCTGAGAGTAGTGAAACTGACTCAGAGCTGAGAATATGCGTCACATTGTGGCCCTCAGACTGTTAATAATAACGGCCAGCAGAGGGGCCGAGGTGTCAAAGGTGGACAGAGCTGTTCCAGAGCTGCTGGCATGACGACGGATTTACAACCAGGCCTCAGGGAAGGTAAGAGGTCAGAGGGTACATGGACACAGGAGCCAGACTTATTATATGTGTAAGTGAATGTGTTCTGCACCTCTGTGGGTATCAACATGCTCATTAGCTCTCCACGTGTCAGTGACAGGAAAAGATCAGTTACAACAGCCATGACCAGAGAAACTTGTGCTTGTGCTTTTAATTATTTGCTATTTGTTTCTGCCTTAAACTGAACTTTAGTTGGGTAAAGTAATGTTCTTGAAATTGGCCTAGTGAAAGAATAGAACATATTTGTATTCATTTATGTAATTGCTTTGATTAGATTGGATTATCTAAAATGGTTTATTTAATTCACCTTAATTATGAATCGATTATGAAATATTTGAACCTATCTCCTATCTCAAAGGTTGTGAATAAACATCTGTGCTAGAAAAGTGACATACATGGGCATGCGTTGGTTTTATACTAACTTTGTACATCAGATGTTAAAAGTATGTCCATCACATCTTAGGGGCCTTTCAGACTGGCATCTGTATTCCGTTTCCAAAAACACTTGGCTCTTGTAACGGTTTATTGTACCGTGTGTCTAAGCAATTCTTTTGTTTCCATGAACTGTTTCAGAAAGCGCTCACAGAGGTAGCCTCTGAAATGGTACCCGCGTTCTAGCGGAGATATGGGATGAAAAATAAAATAATAAAAGGTTAAAATTTTTGATTGAAAATCCTTTTACTTAAAAGCAAAGTACCTTTGGATTGGCAACATTTGTCACCTTTTATGAAATAGTTTGCGGTTACAATGAAAAAGTGTGACGGATTTGTACTATGCTTGATTAAAATACGTATTCTAATCTGAAACCTTAAAATCTGAAACTGATCTAAATGTATAGAATTGTAAAGATTTCAGTAAAAGAGATTAACTAACATGAACAAGCTGGTCCTGGGTGTCGTACTCTTTGGAGCAACCGTCCCAATGGCAGTTAGTCTCATAAACAGCTTCAGGCTCCTGCTTGCATTCATCTTTATCAAGCTCTTCTCGTAACTCCAAGTGATCCTGGAACAATGATATAACAAAAGGTTTAAAAAAGCAAAAAAAATAAAAAATAAAAAATACAAATACAAATAATAACAGCTGAACATCATCATGTAGAACAAAATCATTGCAAAAGAAAATGATCTCTGGGTTCAAGTTTTTGAAAGAAGGCTTTATTGAGATAAACGTTGCTTTGTTCCCTGGAAAATCGATTGGAAATAAAACTATCACAATCAGCGTTTTATCTTTCCTACGGGAGCTGATCCTGGGCTGGAGTCGTCGAGAATCTGACGGAAAACACTGCTGGTGGTCATGTCGATTTCCAACACAACCTCAGAGCCTTCAATTCGCTTCAAGTCTGGGAATGATAAGAATGCTTTTGAGCGCAAATGAACTCAAACCTAAACGGTTGAAAACCTCTGTAATGTGGTGAAAGAAAGGAATGCTTTATGCCCACATCTAATGTCACCTCCCACATGCTAATTTGTGTGAAATCCAATCAAAAGTCAAGGGTGTGTTGACGATGTTAAGAACACTAAAACAACAACTGATAATGGTGCCTTTGATACTTTGCCGAGTTTTGTTCATGTTGAGACCTTGTGCATGTGAGAAGGTTTAAAAAGCCCCTGCTGACTGCAGCATGTCTATATTCGTTCCACTATCAATCCACATCTGGTCTGATCACATTGTGTATCATAATGAAAGACCATAAACTGGGAATGAGCAGAGTGTTTGAGAAAGAATGAGAGGAAATAAATTAACTTACTGTATGAGTTTATTCAGACTTTCTTACAGAGTGGTTGTTCCAATAATATTTATACTCATTGTTTTTGTTTAAATGAATACAGGGTAAACCATTTTCAGACCAAAATTATTTGTAATTATTCTAAAAAAATGCCAAAGGGGATTTTTCTCTTGTTTGACTTGCATTGACAGAATCAATATTAGTAATAGAAATTCTTATTTAAAAACAGATAGTTAACAAAAAACCTCAACTTGTCTTTTCAGTTTTTGTGCAAATAATATCAATTGGTGCGAACACAATCCCCAAAATTGTTGCTTTAAAATTTGAACTTTGAATTTGAATAAAGGCCTGCACAGGTGGACAGTTTTATTAATGTAGATACACAATAAGGGTTTAAATTGCTGAGTTAAAATACGGTGTCAAGTTGTTTGCTTTAGTAAAATTATTCCCAATTTATTCTAGTTTAATTAATAATAAAGTTTTATTTATATGTTTAAACTTATTTTTTAGTTATTTACTTATTTATCACAAGTCTTAGTTCAGAAATCCCAACAACACACCATTCAAAAAAATACTAAAGTATATTTATTTTGGCAATAGTTACAACCAACACTGTATATAAAAAATCAACTAATTACTATTTAAAGTTCAGCTTAATCTATTAAAAATTCATAATTTTTGATGAAACGTTGACTGAATTAATATTTTCTAACCGACTTCACATGCTCAGTGACAGTTGTTGACTGGATTAAAAAACTATTTTTGTGTCAAGAGGGATGTGTTGCGTTTATTAAAGATGTTAATTGAATAAACAAAAAATTTAATAGACAAAATTGATACCATGAAATGTTTATGGAACTTTTTGCCTAACAATTGAAAGTTGAGCCAAGTAAATTTTACAGTGAACAGCACATTATAGTAATTTTTTTTTTTTTGGTTAATGCAAATTAAATGACTTCCTTAAAAATTACCTGACATGAAATCACTTTTAATCCCAATAATGCATTTTCAGTGCAAAGCTCTTTAAATATATATATATATATATATATGGAGAGTTTGGACCCTCTTTGAAGTCTTCTCATGTCCTATAGTCCTAAAGTGACTTTAGCAGAATTCCACAAACCTGAGAGCCAGGAGAGATGGGGTGGGGTCCATCTGTTTCAGTCTTGACCTTTGACCTCTTGTAGATCATGGGGTTGACTGTGCTGCTCACAGCAGGGTCTCCTCCAGCATTCTGCAGGAGAACCAGAAAGAGTCACTGCTTCGTGTGGACTTCACGCCTCCAAAGAAACCCTGCTCCAGATGCCATATTTCTCAAAGCTACTCACCGCAGAGACTAAACAGTTTAGACTGTACTATGAGCATCGGTCAGATGGAAATATGAAAAGGAAGAAATTATTATGCCTAGACAGCGGCTTCAGACTTTGATCCTCAGATGGATTCATAATTCAACAGCCATTCTTGCTGAACACGCAGCCTCTGCGCTGAAGCCTTTCCTCCCGACCACTACAGTATGGCTCGAGCCCATGTTTTCTCTAACTCAATAACCCTGACATGCTTTGCTCAGAAATGAAGGGAAATGTGTTTCTCATAACTATAGTGTGTGTGTGTAGTTGGAGAATTAAAGCTGACTCGTTGAGTGGATGAGCTGAGTGTAGGACAGGGGAAGTTTATGTTCTGGATGGCCACAGTGTTTACATGGGAGTGACTCATGAGTGAAGAGCCCTCTGAAGAGAAATGGGGATGAATGGATGAATCAGTCCTGATTAGCTTGTAGTGTCTGCGTTTGCTTTTCTCTTCCTTTGAGCCATGCAAGCCATCTTAATCCTCACCATGAATTCTTACAAGTTGTCTGAAGTGAAACTTTTTTTCTTAACTAAAATTATGCATCTGATGTCTCTGTGTCTCAGCTGCTATTTAATCTCCTTATTGAACTTGTAAATTAATCGACTCAAAAGCCAATCAGCAACAAGGCAGAAGAAGAAAGGCTGGACTAGTTCGCGGCTTTTGCTTCTGATTGGCTTAGGTCTGTTATTGACAGCTATCAATATCCTAAGTAATATTTAAATATTTAAAGAAGTAATATTTATCAGGCTCACACTTGATAAATTGCTGTTTATTACATATTCAAATGCCAAACATATTCTAATGCAAAAGTTATTAAAACGTTTAATTTCAGTTACATATTTACTTGCAATTATATAATAAAATCTAATCAGAGGTGTAAATGTCCGCCAACAGATATCATTGAAATGTTGAGTCCTTCTTTGCTTGTTTAGGAGATCTGAGAGATGTGAGAGATTACACATATTTAAGTTCAGAATTTACTATAAATTCACACGTTCCCTTCAAATGTATTTAATTCGAAACAATTTTTCAGCAAGGTTTATCTAAACGAGCTTAACATGTTAATGTAAAATAAAATTACAGATTTTTTTTTGAACAACACCAAAACTTTTTTAAAAAGTGTACTATTTAACAGTTTGGGACAGACACATTTCAAATGGGCTTTACATTGACATCAGAAAATGAAAGTATTTTGAATCTAGAACAGTGAATTTAAGACTTTTCAAAGCCTACAATTTGTATGGGTGAAAATGTTGCAAAAAAGCTTGAATATAAAAAGAGAAGTCAAGCCATTCTAGTTTAAGCCTATGTGCAACTATACACTGTTGGAATTTGCCTGTAATGTACACAACACACCTTCAAAAATTATTTAGATGGACTTTTCCCTTTAGTTGATGACAGCATTTCTTGCTTACATAACTGAGCAGCGATCCACACGTTATCATCAAGGATCTTAACATTGGTTTTGAGGTCACATTTCTTAGCTGTACGATTTCAGCTACCCCGTACAGCTCTATTTCAAGGTGTTGGCGTAAGATGAGAGCTTGAAATTACCTGGCTGGACTCTGTGCTGCTGTGGATGCTGGAGCTGTTGTTGGTGCTGCTGGTCAGAGCGGCTGCAGCTGCTCCTGCTGCTGTGGTCCCCAGTGTTTGCTGTCTGCTGCTGCTGCTGAGTACTGGAGGAGGCTGCAGCAGGGGCGGAGTGTGTCCAAATGCATTCAGACCTCTCTGCTGGGACAGCAGCTGATGGTATGCAACCGGCGTGATGGGATGGGGGAATGTGAATGAAGGGCTGAGATGTTTAGGAAAAACACGAGTCAGGTTTTGTTCACATAATGTAGGAAGTTGTAGCTTATTAAATAGATACACAACACAATTTAGGATAAAAACAAATTATTTCCCTACTGTTTATTTTTTATAAAACATAGCAAAAGGAAAAGGAAAGGAAGTAAAGATTAAATGTCAACAGTACTAAAACTAAACTGTATAAAAAAAACACACACAACATTAATCATTAGGATGGAAAAGCTTGAATTAACTTAAAAATGAGCAAAAAAAGTTGAATAATTTCAACTATATCATGAATTTTGTGAACATAAATATGCATTTATTGAGTTTTAAATGATTTTGCATCTGAACTCCTTGTTTAATTACATTTTTAATATAAAACAATTTAATTTTATTACAACCAGCTAATAAAATCTACGCATTTCATGAGCTTGGAAAGCATTAAAATATCCAAGCCTAAATATATCAACATAATGTTCTAAATGTAAACAAATGTACAAGTTGGATCTTGCAATACTTGCACAAAAGTTGCTCTTAATCTTTTTATTAACTATCTTTAAATCAATTATAAGACATATCAATTAATTTAACTTTAATTAGTACTCCCGTCCTCAGTAATGTTTCACCTGATGGCCCCAACAGACAGGTGTCCATAGGAGCTGCTGGCAGCTGAGCTGGAGCGCGAGTTATTGATGTAGGCCACCAGAGAGTTGGGAGAGGTGCGAATCATGGTCTGCAGATCGATGCTGGCATCTGAGACCGGAGAGATAGACAAGGCTCTCTTTCTGCTCACCCTTGGTGTCAGTCTGGGACTGGGGAAGCGGGACACTGCAACACAAATAACCACTTTCACTCCCACTTTCAATTAAGTTGCACCTCAGTATCACTTCTAAATTTCAGCAATCTGGTCCGGTGAGTTGTTCTGCAAAGAGAAGCTGCTTAATAACATACAAGATAAAACATACTGGATAAAAAGAGAAAGTAAATATGGGGTTGGTATGCTGATCATTAACTAGAATTAGCTAAAAGTTCAGGAACATTTTTCCTCTGGTCATCACCTTCAAGGATGTTTGATTGTTAATGCATCTCAAAGTAAAATATGCATATTTTCACCACAAGAGGTCACAATTACAAAACGAATAAGTAAATATAAAAGAAAGGAATTAACATTTTCTTTAAAGTATTCACTCTTTTTCTATTTTAAGCTATCCTATATTTCTATAAAATATGCTATGTTAATCTACCAAGATGTTCCAGTATTTTCACCGCAGTGTTTAGTCAGCATCCCTTGTAGCGAAAAGCATTCTGCTTCTTTCAAGTACATACGATGAACCTGTTATGAATCTGTTTTATTTTTCAAACAACTTACTATTGTATATCTCTTTGATTTCAACGGTTGAGAAGGCTTAACAGAAGGAACTTCCATTTAACATGCTCTTGATGTGTTTGATGTACAAACCAAAATAAGACATCTATGGTGCTTGAACACCTGGAAACATTTAAACAAATATAACTTAATTTTAATTAAATCTAGCAAGGTTAAGCATAACTTAGGAGCATTATCTCGAAACTAACCTAATTTAACCATGGCGTAGCAAATTCAATGACTTTGAATGGGACCTGGAGGACTACGGGGCCAGTTGTTTTAAACGAATTACTAGCAACACACAATTTTAGTTTTAAAAGATTTTAGTAAATAATTTCATTTTATTTAATCTGTAGCATCATCTGCTCTGAGCGGTTGAGAATGAGAGTGTTTTCAAGTCAAATAAACAAATACTGAAAGGATGAAATGAAAAAGAGGAAAATAAAAAATAAAAGACTAGCTGTTTCTCCAGTTTTTTTATGTCTTCATTAATAATGTAATGTTACATAACTTAACAACTGCTTCACTTTATCCCTCTGAAAACCCACTCGCTGAAGTTTTATGCAGAATCCATGAACATTTAGTAACTACAGCAAAATAGATCTCATAGCATAGATCTTGCATAGACCAAGGAATTGATGTGCCCACTCAGACACTGGACATCTTGCATCTACTTCATTGCAGAAATAGAGATATATAAACTATAAATGAGTAGAAGTTGACTTCGAGCAAGGGTTGATTCTCTGTGCTGTGCTGAACAGGTGCTCTGCATTAGGCCTGCATTAGGTGTAAGGGGACAGGGAACAGCCGTTGGCCAGTGAGGAGTGTGCACTCCAGGGGGGGATCAGCAAAGGTGCTACAACAGGAAACATGTAACGGCTCTATTAAAACTACACACAAACACTACCACCTCACAAAACAAGCCGACACTGACATTTCAAACAGACGCAGCCAAGTTGTCCCAAACTCAAAGAGAAATGTCCTCGCCTGACATTCTCGATTAAAATCGAATTTTAAGGATTGTTAAGCTCACTTAAAAAAAGAATGTGATACTATTATATTTCAAATAATTAAATAAATAATACGTAAATAATGTATATAAAACAGGACAAAAACAGTGGTTGATTATTTTGTTAGATTGAATAACAATAACCAGGTGCCCTATATTATATCTGGATAAACATAATTTTTTTAATGCACTGAGAATATATTTTACAGGGTTAATACAAGCAGGGAAAACTTTCTTACAAACACTCAGATATGTGTTTAAGGGCACTGCGTGTAATTGCATTGTGCAGTTTTTCAGCAATAAGAGGCCTCCCTACTGCGTTCTAATCAAGGATCTGGTCTGCTTCTTTTATAATAACAGGCATTCTGTATCTTCATATAAAAGGCTATAACATTAAGCATCTGCTTTGTTCTGACATTTTTTATTGCCATGTCTGGTTTGGAAGACATTTCTGTGTTGCAGCTGTTGCTTTAGTTTCCTCGAGAGACTCCATGATGACCAGAAATATATGAATGAAAAAAATTTAAATAAACATTAATTAATCATGTATTTATTTGGAGAGATTGCTAAAAGTGTAGTAGTTTTATATTCAACACACTTTTGATGCTTTTCTATCCATGTGCGGAACAAATTGGATGTACTTTTACAGAGCTGCAGATCAACAGCTGCTCCCAAACAGCAGTACAAAGTCTGGAGAGAGACTAAGTCTTATAACTCCATTCTTCTTTCCATTTATCTAACTAAAGTCTAAAACTGCTGTGTTGAACTGTTTGAAGAGTTTACAGGGCTTTTGCTTCACGTATCTTGTGGTATCTATAACAGCTAGTAGAGAAGCTTACGAGATAAAAAATATAAAAATATTAGCATAGCTATAAGTGTGTTAAAAGTTGTTTATATGTGAAATATTACTATTTTATATCCATTGAGTTATATAGAAATTTATATTTGTATATTGTTGGTTGATTAGGAGTGTTTTAATGAAGTCTGTCACATTTAGCGAGATTTAGTACATTTCTATTGAACTGATTTTCCAACAAAAACTTTTTTTTTCATTATTTACTTAAAAAAACAAGTCTTTGTTAAGTGGCAAATTCTGATACTGAAATTGATTTAAGTTCTGATTTTTATTTATTTTTTTTTTAGTTCTGATTTAAGAAACCAAAGTTATGGCTGACATCCGCATTTCCAAAACTATGAACTTGGACCTGGAGTCTGATTTGTCTTTAAAAATTAAAAATACAAAAATATTTATAAAATCATAAATACAGCAATAAACCAAGAGAACGCTTTAGTATCTCAGTATTTCAAGAGTAGTTTTAATTCAGAATATGTATAAATAGCGGCCCCTTTCCACATAACATGGAAATTATTAGTAAAAATGTCCTGAAAAATAACGGGACATCTCCCCAATCCTTAACATTTTAACACCTGGAGGATCAGGAAAACTCAAGGAGAGAGATGCTGTGCATGTGTGACTAATGAACTCTGTTGCACTGGCTGCAAGGCTTTCTTACATTAGAGCAAAAACATATAGACATTTAGAAAACATGTAAGCTTTCTTACATTTGGTCCCCTACAGTGCTGCCTGTAGCTGGACAGCAGACATTTGCTTTGGCAGCAGTTGCTGCCTCGGGACCTCAAACCGCTCCCCGCTGGTCATGCTATACAAATGAGTTCAGCACTTGTTTTCCCTCGTTTTCCATTCAGAATCTTCAAGCATTCCAGTGTAAGCAACTCAATTAGAATCTGCAAAGCCCTCTACTTGAGTGAAGAAGCAGAGCTGAATTGAGCCATAGAGATCTGTTCAAGCCATTCTCCTGCTGTTTCCGGTCTCTGACTGTAAGCCGGAGGCTGGTGTGATTTATTTATTGGCATTTTCATCCCACCAGAGGCTTTAAAGCCAGCATTTCCCATCACGGCCACTGAGAAGCATTGAATTAGACTTATCATAACATTGCACAAGCAATATATTGACTTAAAGTACACAAATAATTGCCAGTGGAACGTGGCATTAGAGCAAAACCCATCTGGGCGTGATGTGTAAATGCGCCTGTGTTGTTTTTAGTGGCGACTGTGAATCAGTCGGCATGTCACCCAGTCAGACGCAGACCATAATTAACATGTTAAGTGTATGGCACTGGCATGCACATGTTCTTGGCACAGCAATGAAGCATTTCAGCAAGGCATGCACTCACAACTGCCGTCGACTGCTTTCATTGTTCAATGTTATTTGTTATTTCGGGGCCTGTTGGGGCAAATGCGTCTGGCGTACACATGGCTGACAGGAGGAGCAGTGATACAGAGGAATGGCTTACATGTATTCAAAGCGTTTTAGGTTTAAATTCTGGAAAGGGAGATGATCCGTCATTGTTATGAGTAAGTGCGATGATAAGTCTGTGATGAGAGACGAGAGGTTACAAGCTAAGCATGTTTAATGATCAAAGATTTGATTTAAATACAGCAATCAGCACCAAAGGCCTTGCATGAGAGCCAGTAAAGTGTTACATTTCAGTAGTCCCAACTCAAACTATTACAAAATGTCAGCAAAGAATAATTGCAATGAATATTTTAAAGGTACACGCAAGAATGCATGTTTGAGATCTGTACTTGTATGGCAAAATGTCATTTTACTGTTCATTATTAGTTTCATTTTTTTTTTACTATTTTATTCTAGGTGCGGCAAACCGGACTGCTTGCAGGAGTAGGAATCTGGTCTTTTTTTAGACGAAGTTCGTTATCATGGCAACCAATCAGGGGCTTGATCTTGTAGTTACATGAGTTATCCATGTGGAAACAAAAACAACCTTGCTTGGAATTAAATTTGTGAGGAGGTTGCTCAATCTGGTAAGTTATACATTTTTAATGAATCCACCTGATATAAATTTATATTGTGCTGATATTAACTCAAGCTAAGCATGCTAGTAAGTTTATTTATCTGAGGTGGTGTGCATGAAGAAGTTGAAGGGACACTTTTTGAAGGAGAGGAGAAAGAAATAGGAGAGAAAGAGTGGGTCAGCAGCACGCATGCTCCGGTACGCATACACATTTAACCAAATGTGTATGTATTTTTTAAATAATCATGTTTAAATGTAACATAATTAAATGCATTTATTGATGTATAACACACTGACATTTTGTATAAAGGCAGAGCATCTAGAAAAGCAGTAATAAGGATAAAATTCTGAATTTCCCATACAATCAGCTTGGAGAATCAGGTGAGGTTTAAGTTTTCTACTCCCGCTAAAACAATGTAATGACGCTCTGTTAGCTATAGTCGGAAGCTAGCATTGGGTTGGTGTGTTTGGAACTGAAGTGTGCTGAAACGAAGTGGGTAAAAAAGAGGACTCTTCGAAGACCTTCCACGCACCCTTTGTTGTGCGTTCTTGGTAGATTTTTGAAAAGGCTTTTGAAAGGTTTTAGGATATTATCCATCTGCCTCAGGGCGGGACTTTACATTCAAAGCATTTTAAAAGAACAAAAACAAACTGAATATGTTATTTGACCAATGGGGTGAGGTCAGTAGCTCAGTCAGTTGTCGATCCATTTCTAGCGAGAGCCTAAAACTATGCAAAAATTGTATTCTTCAGTGAATTGTATGCTGCTTTGGATAAATTGTCTGCTAAACGAACAAGTGGAAATATGGAATAGTAGTACATCACATCATTATGGTGGTGACCTATTAGCAACTCTCACTCTGGGCAATTCATCAGTTGGCCAACAGAGGCTGATCCCAAAAGGTAGACGATAGCATAGACACTCCATGTTTACGACAGAAAACATTTCAAATTCACAGTACATTTGTTGGTTGATACAAACAGGGTTTATTATTGTATCGCTGAAGGAGTTGATTTGTTGAAGGTTACAATGCATAATAAAAGTCCTAGTCAATAGACAGAAAGCCATAGAGTAGCACTGCAGGTTTTGAGTTCATCATTTAACCTCCTCCTGTATCACGCCCATCGTCAGTGCACTACCAAGAAGGAAATGACTGTCAGTTTAAAACATCTTAATTGTGATAAATAACATAAATTCAACACAAGGGATATTATATACATATATATTTAATACAATATAATATCACTTATTTATTTCAAAACTAATGAAAATTTCTTTAGGTTCATTTTAGTTATCAAAAAAAAAAAGAAACAAAGATGGAAGTTATGAAAAGAGGAGCTGATAACGTGCCCATTTTACATTCTATAACAACCTTTCAGCATTGCAGGAACCTGTTTACATCTCAGTTTGTTCTGGTCCTGCACGCAAAACTGCCAAATGTTCAAATAAACTTCATTCCCTCAAGTTTGCTCTCTAGTGACAACACAGACAATTTTTCCATTCCACAGTTTTCATCTTTTAAAACAACTATCCCCATTTACAGCACAACACAAACCTACTTTCCCCGGTCAGCTAATGGGCAAGCGGGAACCAAGAAGTGGAAAATAAGAACGCCACTTTGTGCATGCTGAACACCCACTCTTGTGGTAGGTCCGCTGAATTTATTATAACATAAATTGATTTTTAAATACGCACACAAATTTTATCTCCGCACCAGTCCAAGACAAACGCTTACCACCGCAATGCATATTAATCAAGGGGGAAGCTGAAGGGCTTGCTTTATACCACCATGCCATGAGCTGACATGAGCTATCAATGAAAGCTCTGTGTCTCTGGGTCAGTGAGGAGAGCCATGAACACCTGAGCATCCAGACTCAGACCACATCAAGCCTGGCACACCAGAAACCCAAGGTTTCTGCTCGGGAAGGTGAAAGCCGAGCGCTGTTGAGAGAACAAGCCTCACTGCACAAACTGTGGGCAGCCAGCTCTGCGGTGGCCGGCCGCAGTGGTCAGAAACACAGAAACTCTGATGGGCTAATCATTAGGGTCATTAAAATGCACAGGCTCAGGGTTGATTAGATGTAACTGGGACATTTGAGTAGAAAGAGCATAAGAATTTTATGAATAAGTGTAATAAATGCAATTGAATGTGGCTGGGCTAGTGAGATTTGAAATATTGGTATTTTATGGTAAAAACTTGCACAATTACTGATTGGAACAAATGTTGTACTTATTGTAACAATGTTAGAATTGTTGACAGGTTGAAAAGCCACTGTTAACACTGGCTAAACTTTCTTTCTTTATTAATTTATTTATTTAGCACTTAACGCAACTGGTTCAATAATTGTTTTTAGCTACAAAATGTTAAAATATAAACAAAATGTACATGTGTAGTACCTAAAGTAGATGGTATTTGATATATATATATATATATACGTTTTAAAAAGTAAAACAATGACGCACTGTAATTGGACTAGTAGGCCTCCTCTCCCCATTAAATTTCAGTCAATCCTGACCATCCAAACAAATTGTGCAAGAAAGCTCTAACGAAACAAAACTGCTTGTCTTATTTGTTACGATCCAGCTGTGATACCATTTTGGGTAACGTTTGAATGTTCTCCCCCCTATAACAAGGGATTCTGGTTTCCTCTTAATGTCTGAAGTGAATATGAATGAGAATGGTGGCACTGTGGAGATGAACCACTCCACTCAAATTCAAAATACTTTCATGTCAAGTTCTCAGAAAAAAGCTGTCCATCGATAAACCCAAATTGGCCTCAAACCAGGGAACTTCGGTCAAGATGCTACCGATCTGTGTATTTAACATGTAGAAGAAACGATTACATTTTGAAAACTTATTTATGCTATTTTAACACGAATTGGAACACAGATTGAATGGCATGGGTTTAGCCATTGAAGAGACTAATTTCATTCAAATTGTATTACACAGTAAATTACAGACCAAGTCGCTTCAGTTGCTGAAAGAGAAGGTCTTACTTCCTAAGTAGCCTTTTTTACAGCATTAAAGGTCAATGCATTCAAGTTTTATAAGACACAGTCCTCTTTCACACGTATCATGGGCTGAAGTTGCACACTTCAAAATAAGTGATTCAAAATTTAGATTATCTTTATTATCTTGATCTTGCTGTCTGTTTTTACTATTATTATCACCATTAAAATTAATGTGTTAATCATGAATTCACTTTCTGAGAAAAAATCTCCCTAGACTGTATCATCTTTCAGTTTATCTTGTTCATTAGGTACTGTTAATATGGAATAGTCTCAATAGCTCTATATATTTTTGTGTACCTTAAGTAAAGACAAAGGTCATGTCAAGTTTAAATCAATTAAAAAACATACAAAAGTGAATGATCAATCCATCAATAGAAATGTATTTATGAAGCATTTTTTTATTTTTTATTAAAATGGTTTAAATCAGCTTGTGATAAAGTAGCTCAAAATATTGTTAAAGCGAATATTAAACTTTTTCATAGGAAGAGTATAATTTCAAGCATATTTTGAGTTCCTTTTGAAATCAGCAATGATATATATATATATATATATATATATATATATATATATATATATATATATATATATATATATATATATATATATATATTTGTCTGGTTACAGACTCCATTAACAAAATAAAAAGTATGAGTAGTAATCATTAACATGCTATATAAGAGGCAATATAGAGCAAGCAATTAATGTATTTGCATGTTTTTATGTTGTGGTAGGACAAAAAAATAACAGAGCATCCATATTAAGAAAACAACAACATGAACACATGAGGACAACTTCAACTCTGCCAACAATTTGTTAGCTGAAAACAAGTGTGTGCGAGTGTATTTACAAAGACTTTAACTAACTGTACAGAAGTTTAAAACTTACTGTCTACACTTAAGCATAAAAATCTAATTCAAATGTTGTAGACCTTACCGTTTGAGGAACTAAAATGTTAGCATGTCAATTACTAAAAATATTTCACAACTTTAGCTAATTTTACTGACCAAACCTATTAAAGTGAACAAAAATTTGACACGACAAGCCAAAAAGGAAATAAAACCACTACCATAACTCTGGCAGACTGCGCTGAAAAGTGTGTGCCAGCTCAAACACTTAAAATGTGCTTAATTGAGCTGAAAAGTAGCTTAATTCAAATAAAAAGTTTCAAAAACATATTTTAATGGTGTTAAAAGTTACAGTGGGTGGCTGGATTGCATCAAAGCAGCAGTGTGTGCAAGTCCAACTATTTACAATCATGAGTTTCCTGAGCAGACACCGTAGACTGACTTCACTTCATCCTCGCTCACAGTGTTCCTCATTCACGCCAAATTTCTCCTCTAAACCCTGGATGATAGCTGCAAACCTGTCTGGGCCATCCTTTAATATTGCAAGAAGACACGCAACCGCAATCTTCTGGGCATCTTTTAACAATGCCAGGAGTAGCTGGTATCTTACAAGCTCAAGAACGCACAACCGCTCATTACATGACTAATTGGATCACATTACAAAGATGCAGGAGGGGGTGCATGACTGCCATAACACATCCCGAAAAGAAAGAGCAGGGATGAAAGACCTGGTATTATAGTCATGGCAAGAAAAAAAATAATAAATCAGCCTCCAAACCCTGCATTTCCCTTTTAAGGTGAAGCCGGAGGGCACTTGAATGTTACTTGTAATAACACATCGCACCTGCAGCTCAATCTGAATTAGAGGCCATAAGATTGTTGCGATGGCTCATACTTACAGACTCTTTCCATGTGAGTCATATTTTATACACAGCTGAAGGTTATAACACTTCTGCTTTGATGTGGAAAGCTCGTAAACTATTGAATTTTGCTTTCGCATTTTGTTGTTGGCATTAACCACAGTTATATTTTTAATTAAAGTTACTTAACTTGAAGTAAAATTGGGTATATTGATGAATAAAACACAAGATATGTAATCTAAATAGAAAATTAGATTTCAAAAGAAAATCAGCTTCCTCGAAAACAATAAAATATACTTACTACACATGTAATTTATTATACGAGTAAACAAATCTTGTTCATAGTAGCCTGGTTAGAACCATGAATGTTTCTTTTGTTACCTAAACTCCGAGTGAAATAAAGTTAGAAAGTTAGAAATTTTTAGGTAATTTTAGCAATTGGAAGTTTTTACTTGTTTTCAATAGAAATTAAGACAATATTCAAACAGGTTCCCCCACTTATTCATACAGAATGTTAGTTGTGATAAAAAAAAAGTCATTTTAAAAATGTATCAAAACCTCTTTGGTTTAGTGAGATGTTATTTAGTCAACCACTAAAACCAACAGAGCAACATTTTCAAATCACCACTTCTTGGAGAAACTGGTTTTAAATAAATAAATAACAATAAAAGCATTTCCAGCAACATGCATTTTCATCTAAACAATTAAAGGTTAACATTATATTATCGTAGCTAGCACCATTTTGGTTTATTAAGATGGTTCCGGTTTGAAATCTTGGAAAGGTCAGCTTACTGAGAATTATTATCCTTTCGTTAGTATCAGTTTCTCTGTATGCTTCATTTTTTCTAAAAACATTCATCCACGTCTAAGTCAGAGTTAAAGCGAGTTGGAACGGGAGATAAATACCCTGGGTGTGGACTTATGTGATGTAAGCTGGATACAGGCAGCAATAGATGCCAACTAAAAATTTTTAAAATTGGCCACAGGAATGAAAACAAGAGTGAGAAGAGGAGTGAGAGTGTCCCTGTAATGTAATGGCCATTGTGAATTTTTTCAATTATGAGCACAGGGTTTAGAAGCATTAAAAACATATATGAAGGACATACATAGCAAAACACAAACGATCTAAGAAAAGCTGATAACTTTGAAACTTCGACAATAAATATTGAATTTCAAACTTTAAGATACATCATCTATTAGAGATTATATTTATAAGATATGCATTACTTGGCGTATTTTCAGAAAATAAGTAATATGTTTGCTGGCTAAGAATCCTTGCTTGGTCATTTATTTGCTTAAATTGGGCAAATGAGTAACACATTTATCATCATAAAGTAATCACAGACCAGTATACACTTGAAAGTATTTTGTCTTTATAACCACAAGCTAAACTGAATTTTGTAATTTTAAACAATGTGGCAATCCAGAAATCACTTGATCAACAAGCAACAGTAGTCGAAAGGTTTGGAGCTCCATCACTCAACACCAAGGAACAAAGTTTGAACAAAGTTTTACAGCTCCTCGTCAGATCAGCAAAGAGAACATTTGACTTGTTTGTCTGATTTACATAATACTTGGATCTAGCTGTATTTTCACTGTTTCAGTACTCTTTTTTTCTATTTTAAAAATTCTTGAATCAAATTTCCTTGACCCACTGGCAAATGTTTGGTAGGTTTCAACTATTTCTTTTGCTTGATTTAGGTAGATTCCTTGTTCCAAGACCAGATTTTCTTGTAATGTAAAAAAATGAAGGAATCCCCATTGATCCAAAGAATCAAAAATAACACAGCATTTTGTTAGCAAATTCATGCAGATTAGATCCGTAATTATGGACATTGTAAATTCGATTTGTGACTAGAAATTTAAGTGAGTGCATCCATGCTTACTTTTGAAATTGAAACTTAGGAAATTGAAAAGTAATGGTCTAAAAGCTCAATATTCATACTTGTTAACTGAACCTGTAAAAAAACAACAACTGACTTTTATCTTTTATGCTGGTTAGTGCACTACTCACTGTCCACAGGGCTCATGTAGTCAGGAAGATGAACAGCAGCAGCAGCAGCAGCGGCCCCTGTCTGCATGAGCAGGTCTCCATAAGGACTGCGGTGACTGGCGATGAGGTGGTAATACTCGGCAGGGTTTGCCCCGGGGGGAGGAGGGGGCAGGCCAAACAAACTGCGCTCCTTCAGGTGCTCATGGGTCACTGCAGAGACAGAGAACAACGGAGTTCAGGATTTAAGCAGTAACAAGAATATGGAGAAAACTTTTTTCATGTTGAAACATGTTTAGTCTTATTCCATGTTTAGAACATATTAAACTCGCCAACATATGAAAGCTTTCTTTTTCTGTTAACAAGGCTGAATAGCTAAAATGTGTTTTTGATATTTAGACATATGCCAAGTGATGTATCAGAGCTTTTTCACTATTTTTTACTACATTATTACCTGGTGTATAATTGCAAGATTTGTCCAGAACAGTAGAACCTTAGTGAATGACGACATATCACAGCACCTCTACGCTGACATTATAAATAATATATTAAAAGCAAAAGACATCACAGGTTGTTACTTTTGGTAAAATACCGTTCCTGAGAAAAAAAAACTCTCTTTCACAATCTCTTTCATACAAAAACTCACCACAAACAGTAAAACTTAATTTACTGTCAAACTACAGAACACTTAAAATATGCAGTTGCAATTACTTTTGTTTTCTCATGAAACATCTTTAAGGTGACGGCTCTTTGAGGCTGAAGTTGCAGCCAATGCTATGTATGCTCAAATTCTCAGCCAACCTGATCAAATTCAATGATCTATTCTAAGCTATGCTAAACATGTCCAGGAGAATGGCTGAGTTGACTCCAAAATGGTTAAAATCAACTTCATACTGAGAGGAGTTGGAAAGTTAGCCTATAGCTCCAAAAAATGCAGTGTTCCTTTGTATGTTAAGACCAGATGGAAATGATTTTAGCGAGCACACACACACACAGACACGCACAAGCATTCACCTACACACACACATATGTAATCACCCTGAAATATCCTAAAAATGGCAGTGCTTCCTTCCTATTAATTTGCTTGCCTAAATGAAATGTGTTAACACATGCACCAAGTAGACCCCGACCTAAAGGTGTCAAATTCAATCTCAGCGTGTGATATATTTATTTTTCTCTAGCCTAGGTCAGATAACCATTAGTGCCTCCTACGTTATTTCCTTTACTCTGACCTAGGATGAAAAACCAGCAGATCTCATCCATGCTGTTTAAGTTATGGGACACTCAGGAGGGAGGAGGGTTGCCTCACTCTTGCCTGCTTGGCCATTCATACCATAACAGCTCGATCAGGAACAATTAGGCCCCAGCGAGGTTAAAAAAGAACAGGCGTGTGTTTGTGCTGGATTCATGGCAGAACAAGGCCGTTTATTTTCTCCACGCTCGCCGGATCGTATAACTGCGTCCCCGGAGGGGTTCTGAACAGAGCGAGGGGGGATGCGGGAGAAGCTGGGCTGAGAAAGCCCTCAGGCAGAGGAACCATGAAGGCACATCAGCACTCTGAACTCTGCTTTGGGGCAGGGGACATCTTCACCCAACTTAATCAGCTATTCTTTAAGGAATTTGTGAATGATGGAGAACATGATTTACTTTTGCAAGACTGTAACTCGATTCGGATGAAATATCTGACTTTGATTAACAGACGCCTAAACTGCAGCAACAATAGTAGCTTTAAAAGTGTTGGGAGAATATATGAATTTGGTTCCAGAGATCACTTTTAAAACATTGCTTTGGTCAGTTATCTACTAAAGTCTAATAAAGTTTTAAAGCTAAGAATGTTTGCAATTAACCTTTTCATTCAGTACCAACTGATTCATTGTTTTAAGCATTAAAATTTTGAAGCTTTTCTTGCTCCAGTTAAAATGATGTAAACTCAAGCTGTAAATATACTATAAACTAGGTAAAAACTGGGGTGACTACTCTGGAGGCCTGTTTATTATGTATATTCCTTTCCTGCTATCCCTTATCCCTTCCCCTCCATTTTCATGTGAGACAAACTGCTATCCCAATTCCATTTTAATTGAAGGGGAATGGTGAACTGATGAAAATATGGACTCTTAACCTCCCTAAAAATTAAGCATTATGAGGCCTTTCACCAGACACAGTGTGATTTGTGTATATTGGATCTGTTTATTTAAGCTACCAGCCCAAATTGTTGTAAAAAATCAGTTTTCAATACAGGGTTAATGCACATTAACTTAATGTTAAGTTAATGTCATTAACTTAAGCCTAATCGTATTACTCCTTCACAGAAGACTTGTGAATGAAACATAAACAATTCATAATATTTTACACGTAATAAAATGTAATATGTAAATATGTTTAACATATTACAAATGATAGTGAATTTTTCTTAGGCACATACATTTTTGGGCATATATTTCAGCCCTATCCCTTAACACTTGCTTTGAAGGGGAAAAGCAAAGGGGTAGGGTTGAGAGAGAAAAATTTAACTTGACCAATGAAAACTGCACAGGACAACAAAAAACCTTTAAAACTCTAAAGAATTCAATTATCTTTAATTTACTCCTATTTTTTCTTAACTGAACTTTGTCAAAACAAACCAAATGAACTTGTTTTTTCTATAAAAAAAAAACAAAAAAAAATAGATAAATAACAAAACACAACATTAACAAAATATCCCCCCAAAAAAGACAGGCTTTTTCTTTGAAATTTAGAGTACAAGAACTAACGGGAGAGTGCTTTTAGCTATTGTTTGGACTCATTCATGCCATGTTGCTTCCGTTATCTTCTTCGCTATTTAAATCACCAACACAATCTCTTCCACAATACTCATTTAAGTGTGAGCAGGGCCATTAGAGTTGAGATTGTGACTTATCTCTGGTTTGGGCTTTCTTGTTCCAACCTGCTTCAGTGTGGAACCTGAGAGGACCAGACCTAATCAAAGGTCTGGGAAACGTTTTCTTCTAATATTGTCTACAAATGAATTCAAGGATACATCAGACTTGACTGACTTCACATATAGCAGTTTTTTTGTTGCTATATGTAATTCTAAATGGCACAATGTAAGAGACAAACAGTGGAGGAGTGATTCTGAGAAAAGCACTATCCAATGTTTGTATTATTCCTCCTCGATTTACTCCCTCAACCATGCGGTCTCCTGTCAGCTGGTGCGATGAGGGATTTGAAAGTGATCTTGGTTTAACCTGCATGGAAGCAGCAGGTGAAGAAATACCCTGGTTGTCCTGTCAGGAAGTTATGATTTACTCACCCTCATGTCATCCAAAACCGGTGTGAATCCTTTTATCTTTCAAGCACAAAGTAAGATGTATGATAGGATGTTCACTCCATGAAAAAGAAAGTGAATGGTTCCTGGGGGCCATCACGCACTGTGATCATCAGAACTGACAATAGGTTTCTAAAAAAGGCTGTTTCAATTTTAATCACATTTTAGAATAACGTCAGGCTATTTGGGACCTGAGAAATAACTTAGATTTAATCTGGTGACCACTCATGTGCACTCTACTCACACAGTTATTAAAACTAGCTAATATCTCTTCAGTGTTTTACTAACAAAATAAATTAATGCATTGGTCAGTGGAACAATAAACTAGCTACCAACATCAGAACTGTAGGTTTGAAAAAATGCATCATATGTGTTTATTCGTTGCAATGCAAATTGACATGTGAAAGGTGTTTGCCAAACACATAAAACAAGTATGAAAAAAAAAACTACAACATAAAAAACTATTTACTCTCTGGCAAGTTGTTCCAAATACTCTTTCTTTGATCAAATATATACTTTTTAGGACATGTTTAGACTGCAGGTCTTTATGCCAAATTCTGATTTTGTTTTGTGAGGCGGGGTAGTTAACATTACAAAAATAACATGTGCCTGCTATCAATCCTCAGTGTGAATGAAATATGGCTTCAACGAGACATGCACGGGCAGAAGAGGAAACTACGTCCCCCAGAATGCACTGCTAACAGACAAACACTGAAGCGCCTGCTCTCGGGCACTCTTGAGGTTTAGCAGGCATTAATATCTGATCAGAGCCAACTTTATTAGAATCAGACAATATAAAGATAAAAAAAAAATTATATATATACAGAGACAGAAAAGAACACACGTTACAGAATACATATAAAAAATCGGATTCGGGTGATTATGGGCTGCAGTCTAAATGTAGCCTTTGAGCAGGTGATGATGTACCATGCATATATTTATTTATTTACATACAAATAGATTTTTTCACAAGTTTTCAATTTCAAAACAAATGTGTGAGTGTTTCATGGTTCAAAGGCAGGCATGCTAGATGCTATGCCATTGCATTAACTTAACTAGTAATTTATACGAATTTAAAACCCATATGAAATGTAACTACAACAAAGTGTTCAAAGCATTTAAATAGTTTTTAAACACTAAATTAAAATTCTATGTATGCAATTTTTTATTTTAACATTGATACTGTATATTTTAAGTATGGGTTTGTTAATATTTTCAGCAGTGTAAAAATCCATTTTCTTTCTATTACTAGTGATCTCTTGTCAATTTACTGATATGATTTCGTACTATTTTCAAGATCTGCATATTGAAGGTTATGATGTAATTACAGATATTTATTGTATGTTATCTTGTTTTTGTCTTTTTTTTTTCGATAAGCCCTGTTGAACATGTGCTCTATCAAAACCATTCTTAGAGAACAGCACACATGTTTGAGCATGACACTGACCATCAGCAGGGCTCAGTCCTCGAGCAGCAGAGATCATGGAGAGAGTTGGGCTGCTGTGCACTGAGCGCAGGTAATGCTCCATGTGTGGGTTCATATACGGGTGAGGAGGGTTGAAGGGTGATTCTCCAGTAGCGGCAGCGTGCGGTGACAGGCGAATGAGAGAGATGTCTGAGATAACTGGGCTGCCAGCTAATCCATGAGGTCTGAGAAAAGAAAAAAAAGACAGACAATGGACTAAATTAGTTTCCTACACAAAGACAAGTCGCCACTGGCTAAAGTGCTTAAGTGTGGTACAATTAGGGACTTTCTGTGTTAATCCATGTCTTGAGGCCAGCTGAAAACATTTATGACAATTTTGTTCACCATTGCTAATAAACTTTTTCCATTTGTGTTGAATCAGGACCTGAATGAATTGAGAGGGTCATCAAAAAAGACTTCAAACAGTAAATCAAATAAGTGTGCCTTTTTTATTTCTGCTTTTATGGTCAATGATTTATCATTTTTCCTTTAAGAAGACATCACAATCCCTAAAAAAACCATTCAGCTCGCTTGCAGTCGTCTGGCTCCATTCTGATATGCAACACCTACTTTTTTGGCAGTCTAATCAACGTCTGAAGATGGAGTCAAATCTCTCCCAGGATTTGTTTTTGTTTTTTCATTTTGGAAGGTAATTTCAGTCAAAGTTTTAGACTTAACTACTAAGGACAAAAAACTAGAAAATTATTTTATTTTGAAGCTTATAGTAATACAACACATATGTATTAATTTGATTGATATATTGGATTAAGAATATAGGATCTTATATTTTTTACATCTTAACTTTTTGCAATTTTTGGGCTTCTTCTTTAATTCACATTACTAAAGAACATGTACTACATTCTGCTTCAATTTAAAATGACTCACATGGACCAAATTCTTGATAGAACCTCGTAAACAACACAAAGCTCAAGTCAGGTCAAGTCAACCTTAGAGCCTGGCTTCAGTTGTCAAACCTTTGCCACGAACCTGATCACATTTTCTTTTTCTTCATGATTCCCAAAACATTGCAGCTACTCCTCCCTTTGCCTCAGGTAGTGAACAAGTCAAGACCGAGGGTGCTGCTGCGTACTTTTATTTGTAAAGTCTGTGCTGGATGGACATCTCACAAGTTATGTCTTATAAAAAGACTGTCTAATTCGCCACCATACACACACACGCATACATGTCCAATGTTTGAATGTTTGGGTCACATCCTGGTAGGTACATATGTCAAATCAACTATATAGTGTGGCAGTAGAACAATGAAAGTAGAGTTTCTTAAAGTATTTACAGTTTTCAGATACAGTGGTTTATTTGCAACATAAAAGTAAGAAGAGAACTTGTTGTCCTAAATTTAATTGTCTTAGCAGTCTTCGGGTCAGGAAATTCCTAACCTAATATGGTGTTTTGGATCAGCTTGTAAAATCATGCTTCATTACTCATTATTGGGTTTAAGGTATTCTTACACATTTTCTTTTATAGGACACAAAGACCCCTTTTATTTCAAGTTAACCAAATATTCCTTTTTAAAAAGTTCATGAAATCATCATGGACAGCAGTATAGAAGTTTGATGAGCAAAGTCACAGTTGTATGGCTTAAAAAAAAGTGGACTCAAGCATGTCTTATGAATAATTGCAAAAAAGTAAAAATGACATCACCACCAGATATTTCGGAGTAAAAGAAACATTCTGAGGAAATGAGATAAATAACCGATCACATTATACATGCAGTCTTCTCTGATCACAGTTTAATAATCAAGGTTTATTTAAAGAAATAACTTTAAAACATGCTTTAACCCAGGCCTATGATAATATCAGACACAACAGAAACTGGGGTAATAGAAAGCATACTTGATAAAAGGTTTAGTTGATTAACATTTGAATATTTATACTTTTCAGTGTTTGGTTTTCATTGTTAAAAATGAACTAAAACTGAGAATGCAGACTCCTCTTCTGGAAAAAAATGACAGACTTACTTCACATGTTTACATTTCAACAGCTGTAACTGTAACAGAAGAAGTGGTAGATAAGAATGCTTTCACAGTAGAAGTAAAAGCAAAGTTTCCAGTTTTGGGTTCACATTGTAACTTCTGATCTGTTCCCAGGCTCACATGCACATTTACTAAAAACAGCCAATCACATATTCTTGTTCAAGAAAGATTAGAGAATGATCTGCAAGCATTTTAGTGTTCAGGTCTCAGAAAAAAGCTTGTTTTCACACTTGCAAAATCAACTCTTCCAGAGGCTCAAAAATGGATTGCAGACCTCATTGTGAGAATTTAAAAGTAGATTGTAAATATTTATTTTAACTACTTTAGCTAAATGTTATTTTATCCATATTGATTTAACTAAAAAAAACGTTTAAATTCATTCAAACAGATTAAATCAAACCAATGGCCCTTATATTGATTTATTTGCAATTTACAATTACCTGAACCAGAAGCCTGCTTAACCTGGTTAACACAGCCAATAAGTGAACATCCAGCAAGCCATTGAGCTCTTTTGTTCTGTTTGAATCTATAAATGGAGTGCTCTTACAGAGGTCACATTTTAGACAATGTTAAAATAAAGCAGATTCGCCTCACTACTACACTTTCCAATGGGAAAGTAAATGACATGAATCAAAGTCTGCGTTCCATAAGGGCGTGTTCCACACAGAATGAGGGGGATGGTTGTTTCTTCTGGAAATCTGATGGCAACCAGACCCCCACAGCAATGGGTCCATTTTCTTTCAATAAATTTAAGCTGTATTCACCAGACACAAAGAACGTGAATGTGACCCGACTGTGTAAAACAACTAAAAATGAGTGGAACTAAAGAATAGCATAATAAACAAGAACATTTAGAAGTTGGGAACAGGCATAAAAAGTTTCTTATAAATGTCTTTGAGAAGCCAGATATCTTTCAGAAGCCAAATAAATCTTGAAAAGGTTCTAGTGACTCAACAAACAGCTTTTATTTATGTAATTTTTTTTTTTTTTTTTTTTTTTACAATTGAGTTTTGTCATATTTGCCACTATTGATAGTATAGTAGTTAAGGAGGCTGGGAAAGGAACATGGAAACAGGAAGTAACTGAATTAGCAATAAGAAGTAATTGAACAAGAGTTCATCGCTTGACCACTCTAAGCTGACTCTATTGCCTGCAATGTTAAAAACAGCTAAAACTCATGCTTGCAGTACTGGCTCCATTGGCTTTTCAATGCACATTTGAGGGGGGTACATTATTTGCAAACCACCAAATCATGTCTTTTTGTTCATTTTTGGCCTTATTTGTTTTCTGATAAAACCTATTGGAGAAGCCATGTTATTCCTTGCTACTATGTTTTATATAGAGTCAATGGTCTTAACATACAATTTGGTTTCTCCGTGAATGCTGTGTATGTTCTGCGAATGTTTTGGTTAGCAGGAAAGCCCCATGTAGTGAGTTTGGAAATGAACAATTCTTACTTACTTTAACTTTGTTCATACTCACAAAGACTAAGTGTTTAGGAAAGAACATATCCCTGAATTTGGTAAGACCTATCCCTCTATGCCAATGGAGCAATACACCATGTTCTTAAATTAATTATATTACATCACATCTATCAAAATAACTATTTACAACTTTTGGAAACAGTTTTCAGCTTTGCTTTGTTGAAAAAACACCAATATCTTCTGAGCTGGAAAAAAAAACGTGTATAACTCTTTTTTGGTTTTATTGTAATGACCTCATCTACATTGCATTGATGACAGAAAACAGCTTTCAAATGGTTTTAGAACAATTGCTTTAATTGATGCATTGGTAAAACCAGCTAATGTTTTTCTACCTTTAATGAAGTCTGTGTGGAACCTACAGAGATGGTCTGAATGGCAGGTATCAGATGCATTATGTTTGGCACAGTCCGGCTTGATCTCAGCCTCTCACTTAAACCATCTCTGTTCACTGGCCAACCTACAGCCAGCCTGAGTGGTGCTCAGTTTCCAGTAAACGCCTGCAGACTACCAGGCTTGTCCTTGTGCCAACATTCTGCCATCAGCCTCCATGAAAGGACAGCCATAAAGACGGCTCTGTTCTGGAAGAGCTGAAAGAAAACAGACTCGCCATACACAAACCACCAAAGCCTCTCCACTGATTTTTGGACTGGGGCGAATTGGCACTATATTCTCAAAATGAATATTCTCCTGGAGTGCTGTTATGAATTCACAAACTGCCAGTATAGATGTGTTCGTAGTAGTTTACCACAAGCATGTGCTTTCAGTTGACCTTTGACAACAGGGTAGCAACAGATGGTGCCATCACAAGAAATTTGCAAGTGTTGTGTCATAAATTACAGTTGATGTATTTCTACACTTCAGCAAAGTTAAATGGGTCAGTGACAAATAAGGATTGGTATGAAGATAAAAAAAGTGTTAAAAAAACAGACATGAGACAAAGATGTTAAAACAGCTGTATCAGAAGTTCTTGAAATGGATAGCTTTCATTTCTGTTTGAATCACAGTATTTTAGGTGATATTTCTATTACGTTTAACTATTTACAAAATCCCAGTCCTATTGCACTGTCAAATGGAGTAACATGACAAAAACCATGACAAATAATAACAATCCACTCTAAAAAAATTATATAAGTTACGTCCATCAGTAATTTTGAATATAACAAAATGCATTTTTTGATTACTTGATTTGACATTTTCAATTATTATGATTATTTAACGTGTTAAAACATGGTAGAGACATCGTAAAACCATTGACACCAAGAGAAAAGACCTACCGAAATAACTAAAATATTACCGTATATGTTTATTGCATGTTTTTTTGCTAAGATACTATCAATCATTTTGTCACTGACCCGATAACAGTAGATGCAAAAATCCCCTTGGGTCAGAATGAAACCAAACCAACTTCAAACTAACGTCATGCATGAGTCCACGAATAATTCCCAGTCTTATCGGCACCTAAAGATCTGTAGAAGTAATATTTACTGTGCTTTACCAAACAACTATGAGAAAGTTTGTCTAGAAAATTAAAAGACGATTCTTAAACCTACATAAACACATATTAACTCAGATTGGGACGCATTCCCACATCTCTCAAGCAGTCAAAATCGACAAGAAAACATGTCAACACACAAATAAATCATGGAAATTGCTTTGGGGGTTTGAACCTGCAATAATATGCCATTATTTACAACTTTAGCTGTCAGAATGTAAGAAAAAGAGGGCCCCTACTGACAAGAATGATAACTGAGGTCTTGTCGTTACGCCCTCTCTCTGACAAGACACTACTTGAACGGTTAAAGAGACTTTAGTCATAGACAGGGTATGTCATGTTGCATTTAGAGAGCTGCTTCTTAATAGCTACCTGTCATTTTAGCCGTCTTCCATTGTTCCAACATGGGTGGTTTCTGCCCATCGTAACGAAACACTTTTTTCTTAAGATTTGTTTCCAAATCCTTATTAGATATTCATATTTGTTTAAGGAAGGGTTTATTACTAGCTTCAAGCAGTCATCTGAAGCCACCCTTTCCTACTTTAACTCCCTTCCATGCTTTTACCCGAGACCTTTTTCTGACCCTGTTTATTCTTTTTTTTTTTTAGTTCAGTGGGACAATTTTTTTCATGTGAAAAACATTTCATGAATCTTGTTGTCAAAACATCTAAATATCTAAAATATAAAAATGAGTTCCATCAACTCAAATAACTTCCACAGCCACCCAATCTCATAGCAAAGGAGAACATTTTAAAAGAGCCAAAATGGAAGATTTGGTGGCCTACAATGCCAAAAAGGAGTAGGAATCTCTAACGTATGACAAAATATTCAAAGTTTTGTAAAAATACAAAAATAATATTGTTTAATTTGACAAAATACACCGAAAATTGTGATATTTAGCATTTAATTGAAATGTAACAAACGCTGTAAAATATTCTGGGATTTAAAGAACTGTTCAGACTGTGCTGTTCAGACATTTTTACTGGGCTGTGATGTTTTAAAATAACATTTAGCAATTTACTGTACATTAACAGTAACTTTACTATAACCATTGTTTTCTCCAGTTTATATTATTTTCAGTTTAAAGTAATGTGGAACTGATCCAACAATATGCAGGAGACCTACTTAACCAGAGTAAATATCACAAATAAAAAAATATCACTATACTGCTTCTGCTTTACATAACTTTAAAGAAAATTGTGTTCACTACCATCCATGGAAAGCTTCCATCACTCTCTTTTTGTGCAGTGTCACTATATACATTACATGAACGTGTAGAAAAGCAGAGTAAACAACCTTATTTACCATAAAACTAACCAAAGATTTTGTGCCGTTTGAACTCAATGTATAGAAAGAATAAAATTGGGCTGACAGCTTCTTTTAATACAGCCGGCTGAAAAACATGGCTGCGGTTATCGACACCACTGCAATCTGAAACCGTTTTCCACAAAGAAAAAAAAATGGTGCTGAGTGAAGAAGGGGGGTAGATGTTTTTCTCATTTGCTTAGTTGTCAGAGAGCTTCTAAGAAACTAAAATTGTTAAGTTTATTTACAGGCATGCTCAATTAAAAAAAGATAAATTCAGTTTTAGGACGAATCAACTGTTTGGTATATCAGCATTTCGAAAGGTAAAAGTAAACTTGTATTTAAGCATGATATTCAAATTAACAGATTTCTCTGTGTTTTATAATATTCATTCATTCATTCATTCATCTTCATGTCGGCTTTCTTCCCTTTTGGGGTCGCCACAGCGGAATGAATCGCCAACTCTCTGGCATATATTTTACGCGGCGAATGCCCTTCCAGCCGCAACCCATCGCTGGGAAATGTTTTATAATAATGCAAATGAATTAAGTTAAGAAGTCAGAATAGTCCCAATGTGCTTAAAATCAGCAACGTTTCAACGGGTTTTAACAATTCTGCTAAATGGGAGATACAATGACTCATTGGTTTCTTATAGTTTCATAGTTATACTCCTTCAGCACAAATTTGACATCATTCATAGACTTTTGACAATTGTAGTCTTCCATTTGCCTTTGAACACACCTAGGACCTAAAAGTGTGTTTGGCAAAGCTGTCAATTCTAAATAACAACATAGAACGTACATGCCATGAATCATTTTCAAGGATCTCCAAATTAGACCCTTGCTTTAAGATAACCCCGTACTTAATTTGCTCTGCAATATACATGTAATTAAGTGAATTGGGCACAGGCAGTGAAAAGGACAGCTAAATCAAGGTCTTGATGAATTAGGGGGCCTCTGTCAAGGCCAAGTCACATTAATCAAAGGAACGAAAGAACAGAGAGAAGGCAGGAATTTTCTCCTTATGCCTGATCCCGCGGCTGTGATGAATTGTTCTCTTGTTGCTGAGCTCAGAGTATGCACTGATATCAAATCTGTGACTATAAATGCAAATATACAGTTGCACTGATGTGTCCCGAGTTAGTTAAGTGTACATTTCCAACCCCAGAGATTGCATGACTTCATTTGCATTTAGAACAATGTTTTTTTGTTTTGTTTCAAAAGTTACAAAATCAGATGATTTAATATATAAAGCTGCCACTAAAGTCTTTCCTGTAAAAATTAGAAAGCGTAAACTTTTAACACTTTACATTTTAATCTGAAAGGTTTTTTTTAGCTCCCCAATGCAAATTCACATACTATTTAGTCGAATAAAGACACAGTGATGCTGTTAGCTGTTTTTTAGACAACAAAATGGAGAAATCTCAGAAAAGAAGATGGAACTGTTGAAAAAAACCATAATTGGTTTTTCCATCCCTTCTTCAATATTTTAATTCATATTAAACGGTAAAAAGAGAACAGTTGGTGTGATTACTTGGGGTCTTTTGACAAGTATATGAAAAACAACCTCAAAAAACAAACTCTGCTCACGATGACCCATTTAGATTTTTTTCTGCTTACATGTTAGAGCGCCTGAGATAATTAAGAAAACAATCTGTGAACTTGACCACCACGTAAGAACCTGGGATGGGTTGAAGCTAATAGGAAGCCTTTATCAAAAGTTGTGAGATAGATCCTCAGGTTTGTGACATCACAAACATAGTTATGTGAGCATGACTTATATTTAGATGGCCTTAAAGATTTGTGGTAATTAACAACAACATAAATGGAAACTAAATAGATTTGATCAATCTACAGTGATTAATCCATGTAAGGGATAATCAATTTTCATGTGTGGGTTTTATAGTTTTAACAGGGTTAGAAGAGACAATAACCACCCGTTTCACATGTCAATCAGGTCAGTGTAGATTGTCCCTGTAGGTTAATTAACATTTAAGAGTAACACACAGATTTCTACAGATTTCTAGTTGATCTTCAAACAAATGCTTTTCTTTAGAGTATTTCATTCAATTAATTAAAACTCGAATGAGCCTGTGTAAAGCTTCCTTTTATTGTGAAATAGCACATGCAAAAGAGGATGAAAGTTTTAGTTTTTGAGTGGAATTAAGTCTGATGGTTGAGAGCTTGACTTGATGTCACTCTATATCTTCCATTTACACAAAACCCAGCTCAAAATTCCCCCGCTGCCTATGGAGCGTTTCTGCATTGAACCGGTTGTTCCTTCTAAGAGAACTACTGCAGCACTCCATAAACTATGCTTTGTGATACAATGACTTTATATACACAATTGTTCATTGTTGGTCTTCTGCTCCTTTTTTAGTACACTGTTGTATGTTGTATGTTAACAATGTGATGCTCAGATGCACAGATTGATCAAACTAAGCTGGACTACCTGTGCAGTTTTTTTTAACTAATTGAACACCTCTTAGCCAATCAGAATCACGTATTCAAACAGACCATAGCATAAACAATAATAAAGCCACATTTTTTATTTGTTTTTCATAATTTGTAAATTTCCATAAGTTATTTGGGCACAAAGACAACAGATAATAAAAAAAATGTTAAAGTGGTGCAAAACTTTATGTATAAATGATATAATATATGTTATATATGTGGATCATACTCAATAGGTTCTTTCTCTTTCAGACTTGATCACAACAATGAAGACCTGAGAAAATGAACATTCACAAACATACCCATGCATGGGGTGCAGAGGGTGAGGCTCGTAATGGTAACGTCCTTCATGATGCCGCATGTCGATGGGAATCGGAGTGTGGAAGGTTGAGAAGAGATGAGGAGCTGTACAAAAGAGACATATGTAAGAACAAAGGAAACAAGATACTATGTAGAGTACTCTACTCTAAAAATATTGTTAGAACTTTCAAATTCCATTTTTGGACATCTTTATCAATGTCAGATTTTTAATTTATACCATTTTAATCATAGCTAAATACATGTTTTACGACACCAGATTCAATTTTTTTATTGATCCTAAGCCAAAAGTTATATAAGGTTGTACCTTTGTTTTTCTTTAGGACTCTCGGGCTATTTTTAAATCTTTTATTTTAAGTATGACGGAAAATGTAAGAAATATTATATTTAGAATAAACATTTTTGATGAACTGAACAACACAATTGAGTTATTATTAATAGTAACAGTACATAATTAATAATAATATATAATTAATGTTAGTAATAATTGAGAATTGACTGAAAAAACACACAAGTATAAGCTATATTCAGAAAAAAAGTAAACCCAATAACATTCTTACAAGCAGATTTGTACACCACACCACACGATATATGATTTGGTTATTTAAAAAATGAAAAGGAAAAAACTAATTGTGTTTTTAAATGATGTATGTAACAGCCTTTCTTTCATTGTGTAAAGCAATAATGCACACTTGTTTAGCTTACCTATGCTCAGATTTGAATACTGATTTTATTTCTGTTTAAGGTATAAAAACAATGACACGGCTAGTTTTAGGTGTCCTGTCCTGAAACAGCTTATTGTTTCAACAATTTTTGTTGTCGCACTTAATTTTTTGGACCTATTAAAATTGCAGTTGTTAGATTAGTGCCATGTTCAAGGCAAACTATCACAAGTCCTTAGACTGTTTACTAGATGTAAAAACCCAACCAGTCTGGTCCTCTCATCTCCAACATAATTGCAAACATTCAAAAAGCTCCTCAATACCAGTGGTCTTCCATGTGCAATGTGAGGATTACGGTTTCTCATGATGAGTTTTTATTTGTCTAGGCTAAAAAAAAAAGAGAGTTCCAAAACACGCTCTTCCTGTCATAAAAAGGTTGATTGCTTTAAGGGGGCCTTGTTAAAAACGAACACGCTTTCATTAATGACTGGAACCTTCTCAAGGTGGTGCTTATAGATTTGAAGTGAGTAAGCAGATGAAACCGTCTGCACGTTAAACCCTGATCATTACCACTTGCTCTTAACGAGCTCCTGAGTTTCTTTTTGGATGGACTCATCGTCTCATCTTCTGGCCTGTATTAAAATTCCTGGGACTGATGCACAGTGACCTGAGTGCAGAGAGCATGGGGTGAAGGCCTCTGATCATTATCTGTACCTGTAAGGAGCCTCGACTGCATGAAGGGCCTCTAAGGGGCCCATCAGGAGGAGCCTGATGTGTGTGAGTGTGCAAGAAAGAGAGTAAGCATTCCAGAGCTGCCACTTTCACTCCAGTCATCACCTTGACTCTCAAGCATGCAATATTCGCCTTTAAGACAAAGGAATGTGACCAAAAATCTGAGGTCATATTCTCTAAAGAGTAGCAACACGTTTGTGAAAAAAAGCTTCAGAGGAGAAAAAAATCTATTTTTATTCAGAGTCTTTACCATCGTTTTTAATTTCATAAGTCTTATTAGACACAATCCTACCTCAACTTTGATTAATTGATAAAGAGCTGTAATCGTGCATATCGATCCATCCTTTCATTATCTTGTCGGCTTTTTCCCTTTCGGGGTCGCCATAGTGGAATGAACTGCCAACTCCACTGGCATATGTTTTATGAGGCGAATGCCCTACCAGCCGCAACCCATGAAAACCCATCACTGGGAAACATTCACACACACTCATACTCTATGGACAATTTTGTTCACCCAATGGACTTATACCGCATGTTTTTGGACTTTGTGGGGGAAACAGAAGCACCCGGAGTAAACCCACGCGATCACGGGGACAACATGCAAAGTCCACACAGAAACGCCAACTGACCCAGCCGAGGCTCGAACCAGCAACCTTCTTGCTGTGAGACAACCGTGCTACCCACTGCGCCACCGTAACACCCACTTTTATTTTTTTATATATATATATATATATATATACACTCACACACAAAAATAAACACTTGCTTAAACTGAACAGAAAGATCTTTCTCACGCCTCAAGCTCAAATCAGCACAAGATAAGATGAATTTCACACTTCCATCCTGTTGATTTGACTGTTTAACATGGGTAAATCACACACAGAAGATTCTGAAAGTGTGCTTCAGGTTTGGTTATCTATATTAAGGAAATCCAATTTACCCAAGAAAAACTATGATTGGTGTCTCACAGGATCTGCAGATAGCGCTTAAGGTGTTCCGACAGTGGCTTCAACGAGAAATTCACAAACGTATGAAAATGTTTTCGTTACAGATTTCAAAAAATACCTTCAAAAGAATAAAATAAATCAGCCCCACCCACTCCTAAATTCATTTTCATTAGCACCTGAATTCCACATTTTAGCACCAAATGAAAAGGTGATGTCCACATTGTGAGTTCAAACAGTAGTTTTAGGGATGTCTGTGAACTCTTTTGGAAAAACCTCTATCATGAATCCCTCATTCTGTAACTTCAGATAAATGTGCCTGTTCCACACAATTTGAATCATCAAAGCATCATATTTATCTACACATGGTCCTATATTTAAGTGCATAAAAACAGTTCTATTCATCTTGCAAAAGCGCACGCATATATAAACATAATCATACTGAGGTAATTTCTTCAAGTTTCCCAGCATATGTTAATGCACTTTGTGTGCTTGCATTAGTTGTGAATATTGGCATTTCCACTGGAATTTGTCCTGGAGAAAAGATCAACTCATAAAGCCCTTCATCACTGTGACAGCGGAAAGTAGAGCTGACAGGTAAGAGCAGTCGATTCACAGTGCAAACTGCAGGCAGCAAGTGAAGTTCAGAGCGCCTGCATACTTTCAGCCTGTAGTAGTGCGCTTTCTCTTGCCAATTAGGTGAACTCCCTTTCCATGGCAAGTGGGATATGCAGAGGCATTTCTCAACTCCGGGAGTAGAGGCCAACGTAATGAGGGTTTATGTGGAGGGGAATAATCATGCATATACATAACATATTCACTGATGCTTTGGCCAAGTGTGCAGCATGTCAGCGCTTGACTAAGCCTTTGGAGACTCGTGGGATTCCTCTGTGTTTAAGATTGATGGGAACTGGTGCTGTAAAGCGTGGAAGATCATTTACAGTATGAGCTCAAATGATGAAGTTCCAGGTTTTTTTTGTCTTACTGAGTCAATACATGATTGTGTCAATAGAACAACTGTCATAGAATAGACATTCTCTAGATGGCAAGCACTCCGAAAACAGCAGCGTTGAAGAAGATCTGAGTGGAATGAGTTAATCTGGCCAGAGGGTGGATAAGGCCTCGTGAGAATGAACAGATTTAGGGACCGTAAACCTTGAGAAGGCCTTATTCAATCACCCAGGCAGCTCCATTGTTTTGGGGCCAAAGTCCAGTGCTCGAGAGGGTAAACAGGTGTGACTGTATGGTTTGACCCACTCAGAGAGGACAACACTATAAACTTGTGTAGTGTGCTGATCTCTGAGAAATAGATGCAGTCTTTGTATTTAAGCTTACAAAACAAAGAGTTTTTGGACTGGCTCCAGACCCAATTCAAGGTATCAATGATACCACTACCACTAACCGGCAAGAAAAAGCAAACATGTATACAATTTGGACAACTTTCAATCATTACATCATGAAAAAACAACAAAGGAGGCTAAGTTTTTTCTAAATTTTTAAATTTTTCTAAATTTTCTAAATTTCTAAATTATGTAAAAAATAGTTGATCAGCATAAAAGCTGCAGTGGTAAACTGTAATCATTCATTCTTTCATCTTCATGTCAGCTTTATTCCCTTTCGGGGTCGCCACAGCGGAATGAACCGCCAACTCTCTGGCATATGTTTTACGCAGCGGATGCCCTTCCCTGCCGCAACCCATCGCTGGGAAACATTCACACACACATTCACACTTTAACACTATGGGCAATCGTTCTTATTCAATTCACTTATTCCGCATGTCTTTGGACTTGTGGAGAACTCAAAGCACATGCAAACATGCAACACATGCAAACTCCACACAGAAATGCCACCTGCCCCAGCCGAGCCTAGAACCAGCGACCTTCTTGCTGTGAGACGACCGTGCTACCCACTGCGCCACCGTGACGCCCAAACTGTAATCAAGTAATACAAAATTGAAAGCATAAAATGCATAAGCAGTCAGAAAATAAAAAAATAATAAAATAAAAAAAAGATGTGGAATTAAAATTACCAAGCCATTTAAATGAAATAACAGTAGGAGACTGCTGTATAAATCAACAACAATAGGAAACAAGTAGAAAGACTAATTTATACATATCCTGCCTATTCCACATACTTCCCATACTAAAGTGTTCATGAGAAATAGTGAGGGGAAAAAAGAAGAACGAATAAGTATGGATTATAGTCTTGGCGCAATGTTGCAAATGCATTTATGGGCATATAAACACCCAACAATAAACAGCATGCAGATTACCAAAAATAGATACAAACAACAAGAACAACTTGTGTTTTCTAGAAACATCTCCCTCTCTTTCTCTCCCTCTTCCTCTCTCTCTGTAAATTAGGGACATGTGAACGTTATTAGCGCTCCTTTCAGTTGCTCTCAGTATATTCATGAGATTTATCAAGAGTTATAATATTGTTATGAGAGATGATGAATGTGAGGCTGTGTTTAAATGAACTCTGACCCTTGAGATATTCATCTCGGATGTTTTGTTCCTTCAGATCAACACCTGTATATTAGCAGAGTATAGCATAAACTTGTGACGTATTCGTTGCTTAAGTCTCATATTAATTTGGAATTTCTAAGTTAAAACTAGTAAATTTTGGGACAAAACTCATCTTGAACCATAACATCTTTCTTCATTCCAGCGGAAAACATTAAAGATAAATGAATTCTATAGAATACATATTCTTAATGCAAAGTCATCAGTTGCAACAAACATATACTCTGCGTTTTAGATATTGTGAATATATTAAATTCCTTGTCCATGTAAAACCCCTCCACTTGGTGAAAACAGGCATCCTCGTTCTGCTTAGTTGTCCTTTTAAAGTAAATACCAGGTGGCCGATATTATCAACGGCTACTCAAAGTTAAGGAAAAACCTTCACTTTTCATGTTGGAATGGAGCTGAGGGACAGGCGGCTCTGTACTGAGAGTAGCTCATCTTTAGAGGAAGCACTCGAGAACAATAATAATATCCTGAGAGGCCAGGCAGCAGCAGTGTAATTAAAAAGGCTTTTCTGTCTCGCTCCGGGAACAAGGAGGGAGTCGATTCAGACAGGAAATTCCAGCAGAATGGCCTGGCAAGGGGCCTAACTACACAGCACCATGCAAAACCGCTCTCCGCCAGATCACTGAGCTGCCTTGAACCCTGGGAAGAAGCCGCAGGCCGAGTGGGAGCCACTGCTGGAGTCAGAATATCCTAGCAACATGCAATTTGTTCAAATGTTTTTGAAGCAGTAACGTTTTATGTGACTTATTATCCTATATCTAGGCAGTGTGCAACAGTTAAATGTTCAGCACAAAAGAGGGAGGGAGAGAGAAGGAGAGAGAGAGAGAGAGAGAGAGAGAGAGAGATTTTATGTCCATCCATTCTGCACCTGGGAAATGTCACACTGTAGAACATCCCTATTTAGTTTGTGTTGATGCTTTTTCCCTAAGGCGCTATTTGTGGCGGCAGGAGGATTTGGGGTTTAGGGAGCACCACAGAAAAGCACTTCCAGCACTGAAAGGAAGTATTAGTTCAGAAAGACTTTTCTTTTAACACCCTGAGGCTTTGTAAAATGATACAATAGTTATTAATAGGGGATTTCTGCCAAAGGCCAGGTAGATTAGGCTATGGCTACCATACCACAGATGAGAACATCAATGGCAATTTAGAATATTGAACATACACTCTAAAACTGCCAATAATTTGTCTGTCTTAAAGATTAAATTTAGTCATTAAGATCCCAAATATAGCGTTTTGTTTAAACCTTTTTCTGTACAGTTCAGAATATGTTTAATCTGATATTTGCACTTGGGATCGTACCATTCACTAAGTATTACTTCCAAGAATTGTACAATACAATAAGAGCACATTTTAATCTTAAAAATAACATGCAAGACATAAAAACTATAAACGATAAAAGTAATTTAAATCCCCCAAAAGTTTTTACTAACCAGAACAGAAATTACCAGAAATTTTCAAGTCACAACTGTTAATATATTGTTGCTAAAATTCAATGATAGTGAACCTAACCTACTGTTAAACGTTATACCCACTCCAAAATAAAGTTGATTTGATCAAAACCTTTACTTTAAAGTTATTTTATCTGAAGTTAAAGAAAAGACATTTGAGACAATGCATTTGAGACAATATAATTGTTATGGTTTATTCAATAAAAAAAATTTTCTTTACAGTCTTGATCTTGATTTGTTTATACTTTTATTTTTAATCACAAACTTGTTAAAAGACAATTTTCAACTGACCTGCCATGTTTCAAGAGAGCCAATATTGACAAATGAAATCATCAAATGAAAAAAAAAGGGCCACATCTTTTTAGCTCCTGCTGACACATGTGTGTTTTGGTTCTCAAGCAAGTCAGACAATACCTGCTCCTTTAAACTTAAAAAATAATAATCATTAAAAAATCTGATAACATACCTGTATTAAATTCTCCACAATATTATCAATAACTCCTATTTTGAAACCAGACATCTTGTTGGCATTTGGTAGTTTTTAATTGTTTTCATTAAAGATATAAGAATCTATTTCATTGTTGGTTCTTGGTTTATAAAATCCTGTCAAATACAGTAGGCCTGGATCCTCAGCAGACCTTGTGTGTCTTTCCTGTTCATGTTTACAAAGCTAAAGCTTGCTGGCTTCTCTCCGGCAGCCTGATGCCATGTCAAACAACTGGCCAAATCCATCCTATAACTTACAGCTTCCAGCAACGGCTGGTTCTTACAAGCCCAGAGAGTTGAATGTGATTTATTAAGTCTCTTGCAGGGCATGGACTAGTTACCTTAATTGTCTAGATACTTCCACTGTGTCTCAGTCTTGGGACAAAAGCTATCAGGCCAGGAAGGGGGTCACCAGAAAATAACCCCAATGCATCATGGAACACAGCAGAGAACTGGACGTATGTTTGAGGTTGTGTTCTGGCACACATTAACATACTTCTGGTGTAATAGTAGCATTTAGATGATGATGATGATGATAAACGTCTCAACATGACTAATTGCACGTGAAGAAAATCAACCACCTGAGAATGTAGTAGGAAAGGCACAAAGTATTTTGTCAATAGGGGTGGCCTGATAAAACTTACATGATCTGATATTGAAATTTGGGTATCAGCCAAGATACGATAGTGATCTGGTAACTTCCTGCTCATGTGAGAATAATCATGCTGAAACCACAAATAATCTGTAGTCATTTTGTAGTCCTTACTATGGGTGGGTGATTTGGCCTTTAAATAATATCATGATATTTTTGGGAATTATGGCGATAACAATAAGAGATGACATTTTGGATGGCAAAATAAAAATATTATATCAATTTCAAGAAATTACAACTTTACACAATAAGAGTAATTACTTACAGAAAATTAAACAGTAACAGAATTAAAATAAAAGTTTTACTCAAATATTCAATTAAACATAAAACCATTATCTAAAGTCCCAAAGAAATCATATATTTTTATTTAGTAGAAATAATGAACAATATTGCTATAGTGATTTTAATTGTTAACGTTTGATGGTTTTATTAATTTTCTTTATGTTTAGCAGGCATGTTCTCTGATAACGTTGCATTATAAGTACTACAGTATCCATAAGGCTTAAACTTTTGAAATGTTCTAACCTCGTATCAAGGCTTCGCAGAGCGTGATCTCTGCAGACGAGCAACCTTTCACTCCATGTTATGAGCTAGATAATGAAGTAAAACTTTTGACAATAAAAGTTAATAACCTTCCTTTGTTATCTTTAGCTAGCTAGATGTTAGCATGGCCATCACACCATGTTGTGGTATTGATCAGTTTAGGGAAAATGCTTCTACAAGAGCAGCGGATGTATGCAAGAAGCAGTTATATGATTTATAAGGTAAATAAAACCAGTTTTTTTGTTAGCATCTGTGTTGTGTTTTGCTTTGCTAGCATTTGGCATTCTTATCAAATCAGTATTGATCCGAGCATAGACAGTGCAGACGGAGCAAACAACTACAAATGGAGTTGACAAATGGGTGCTTAATGGGTAATTTGTATGTATGACGCAGAAGTTTAAATCTCACATTGTTATAACGAAGTATAAATCTCACAGTGTTGATGTTATAACTCAGTTATAGATTTAGCGAAATATAAATATGCCAACATGTGATCAGGAACAAGTAACTCAATATAAACTTCGTGCTTTAATAGCGTTCACCTCGCTATCTGTTGTCATACACACTTGTTTCTTTTCATTGAGTTGTATTATTTTCACAGGAGTGGTCTGCTGTACTCAAACCACTTCTACACCACGAAGTTGATTTAGTTTTAGGATTTAATGGTTAATGGTTAGCCATGCTAGCTCTCCAGTGCTGTTCAATAGCGTCCTCCTTTGAGTTTTGTGCGGTGTATATGTGAGCTGCGTGACTTAGCAAAATGCATGACATCATTACGTGATTACGTCAGAGTACCGCGATATGAATATTTTTGACCGCATTAATATTTGTATTAATTATTTAATTATTATTTAATAATTATTAATTATTTGACCGCAATAAACATTAATATTTACTAGTATTTTCGTGGACGATAAGATATGGCCCACACCTAGTCCTAACGCAGTGGCATTTGTGTTTGTGCCAATAAAAAAACCTCTGCAAAACCTGTTCTCGCTAATTTTACCAGTTGAAATGGGTCCAATAATCATGTGGATTCAACTGAAAATGTTGATTTTGATCAGTAATAGTGTGTTAACCGAGTATAATACAAATGAAAAAAGCTATCCCAGGTCGACTGAGCACAATTCAGCATCCATTGTTGCAAATCATAAAGCAGCTACACCTCACATTCTCAACCCCACAAAAGGCTTGTTTTTTTTTGTAAAAAAGAACCATTTTTTCTGTGTTTTTTTAATTTAACAAATGTTTGTTAATCTTTTACTGAAAGTGGCATATACAACAGCTGGCCACTGTGGGGCATTATGAAATAGATCAACTCCCTGATGTCTGTAGTTGTGGAAACTTCCACTTGTTTCTGATACTCGATAACACATTTAATGGATATCTTTTTCCTTTAATCAAGTTGAATGTTCAATCAGTGTCATTCAATTTATTTTGTTTAAGTATAGCTCTGCATTCATCTGATAAAAACAGAAGCTGGAATAAGCACATTTTAAGGAAATGTCAAATCTGATAATTATTTCTAAAAACAAGGTAATAGATGAAATCCACATTTGAAAGAAAGTAAGAAAAAAATCTGCTATTCAAAAAAAAATATGTTACAAAGTTAATTAGTATGGAATCGACAATTTGTATGTTGCTTCAAGAATTTACTGAGATTTAGACATTTTGATATAGACATCAATTATATTAGACATCGTGAGTGAAAGGAATCTAAGCCCTTTAAAAAGATATGATTAAAACAACCAAACAGAAGATTGTGTCAGTTGTGGCATGACTCAATTCCTGCTGGATAACTGGTTGCCGGGTCACAACACGGATATTTGTGGTTTTCAAAATGGCACTTGAACATCCTCTTTGGGTTTACTTGCTTTTGGTTTTGAGTCAGTGATTTACAGCTCTTCGGAGAACACACATCGCTCCTCACCCATAGAAACTCAGAAAAACCAGCTTAGCATGATTGAGGGTTTCCAATACAGGCTCATAGTTATGCACTCCCTTAAGCACTACAAATCTAAAAACAGAAACGGGAGTTTATTTCACCATCTTTTCTTGGGAACACTGCTCTTGGTGATGTTTCATGAAGACCTTTGGCCTCTGTACTGGTAACAAAGGATGACCATTAACACAATGGACAACCAACAGTGGTTAGTGCTGCCTCAGCACTACTCGTCTACCAAAAGGTTTTTTACAACAGGAAAGATGGCCGTGGAGGAAGTATTCTTAACTCAAGACAAAGCAGGGACTCAAGAGCCAAAGCGTTTCTTTTGAGGGAATCCCAGCATGGGTTCACATGGAGGTGAGACCTTGTTATACGAGATGTTAGGAGGGAAAAAACAACAGAGGATATGAAAAAGTCAACACTTGGAATGAGGATGGAGTATTCCCTAAAGGCCTATAAATGGTGTTTCCATGTCTTTCATGAGAAGACCAAATACAACTCCTTTTTTAGATCAACTAAATTTTTACACATAAAATTAAAAGCGTCCATATTGTGTGGGAGTGTTTGTATCAAATATTTAGACTTTGAACAAAATTGAAGATGATTCAATAATTTCAGAGACAAAAAAAGCCTATTTAAATGTATATATGTATACATGAAATTATTTTGATGAGACTTGCTCTTTTCAAAACAGCTTTCCAGAATAATAGTCCATTTACATTCAACAGGATCATGACTATCTAGCCTAGCCAACCCAACTCTAACTTGTATGAGCTCTGGGGGAATTAAGTGAAGGAATTTGTTGTAAACCCTTTAAACTGAAAACATCTGTGAAGGCCCACTGTTATTGGCCTTGTGGATACTTCGGTTGGGGGTCGGACAGGCTGGTTGCAGCACCTCTCCTTTACCCTCTGTAGGGGGGCCCAAGTTTGTATGCCCATTTTAAATGCTCTGGGCCACAAACTCCAAGCTATTTTGTTATTTTCATAAACAAAAAAACGCTTTGGTCCATTCTCTGTTTCCGCCTCTTTTTTATTCTCCTACTCCCTGGCAGTGTTCTTCCTGGCAGCCTGAAATGAACCGAGCAATCTTCGCAAAACTTTCATTCCTGTTACTCAGCATTTAGGATCTTTTTGTCCCGTTCCAGGTCACATTGACAATAAGACTCCTCATTAAAATTCTTCTCCATTGTGAATGCATCACTTCCCGTGGATGAAACTTCCCCTCTTGCATGCCATATCCCAGTGGCTCAAGCCTTTCACTGCTGTCCATTGCTTTTTTACTCAACCGTTTGGACTCTACATGCTTCAAAGGGGCCCGTCACTACCACCAGCACTGAAATTGGCAGCGTTCTTTACTTTAACCAGAAGTGTGTTGGCTCACGGTATTCATGCTGTGAAAATGAGATGATTTAGAGACGACTGAGATTTTTACAGCATTTACGAGCAGGAGCAGCAGCAGCACCATTGGACACATAGATAATGAACTGCAAGGAAAGCTTTCGCATCAGCCCTCCTCTTTTCAGCGGATGAGAGGATTAGGCTCTTAATTAGAACCTCCAAAGGGAAAGCTCAATTTACGGGACAGCAACAGAGTTCTGGGGGGAAGGGCGCACCAAACGTCTAACAGGCTGGAATGGGGGCCTCCCATTAGAGAGGGGGAAGGGAAGATGAGAGCTTCTTTCACCCACACAAAAGGGGTGCATTCCTCCTGTACCGACAAAGTTTTAGAAGGAGGGTGCACAACAGTCTCAAATTCAAAAGGATCGTCGAGTGTTAGAGGTCTGGGAAGTAATGAGCATATTATTGTGTATTTTGGTCACAAATAACACAAAATTCAAAGTTTAGTACTTCTAAAGATTATTTTTAAGAGTAGCTGGAACAAATACCAGTGACACTGCTATAGTAAGATGAAGTCCTTGCTGCCCTGTGTTGATATGTGAAATAAAGGAGCATGTCTTTGGAATGTAACATAGTGCATGTTTAAAAAAAAAAAAAATAACTATGTTCATTTGATGATTTATAAACTTGCACTGTCTGAATATTTAGGTAGAAACACTGCTTAGCTGATTTAGATGCAACAGTTTTCTGCAATGATACGATATCAATGTTTTTGTTGACACAGAACTCGTTTGAAGTGATGAGATTTATGATGGTGACTCAAATCTCTGGAATCTCATTTACCAAAAAGAATGAGACTTTGGAATCGAGTCATTTCATTGTTTTCATCCAACAAAAATATTATTTTTTCATATCTTACGTAATATACCTAAACTAAATATACCCACCCAAAGATAGACCCAAGGGAGCCTATTGACAAATAACAGTATTGACATTGATAAAGAACAGTTCACTTTGTTGAAACAGCCTCTTCAATGACTACACAGACACACAATGACAACATAGAATCAATTGTTTGCTGATGACACAACGATTTTAACTGAAAAAAAATTGTTATGAGTAAAATATAGCGTACAACAAAGCAGATATAAATCTACTATGTCTACTTTGAGTCTACAAAGTATGTTACTAAGAGAATTTAATTTATTGTAGTATTTTAGACTATTGAATTACACAAACATTTAACAAATATGAAACTATAAGTCAATGTATACATTTTTTAAAATTAGACATTTTGAGCATCCGTTTATGTTAGTAACTACTAAGACCACTTACTTGAATAACTACTAAGTTATTTAAAGTAAAACAGAGCATACGCACAGGAACGTTAGCCACTTTCAGAGGCTTTTGTGTGAAAATTCTTCATATTTCTTTTAACCCAGACAAAAAAAACAACTGTGTATTACTAGTAACTCATAACAAGAAATACAATCATGGTTATAATTGTCATCAACAGCCTTGACAAAAAAGAATCAGTAGTGTTTATATATATATATTATCTTAAAAATTGACATTGTTTTCACAGCAAAAGGGAAGTGGTTTGAAGTGATGCCACTTGTTTTAATATATGTGGCAGTTCTGTTGTAAGAGAAAGCTCTTGCTAGAGGGTGTTGGTGTTGAGACGACTTTTCCAGTGATGAGTAAAACTTGAGGAACTTCCATGTTTCTTTGTACCAAGCCGCCTTGTCCCCATAAATCATTGCAGTATCCAGAGAGGGTCCTTTCTTGTGGGAAACCTTTCAGTGAAGTCATGCTTTTCCCACCATTGTTTCCAATTGGGGACCCACCTGTTTACTACTTTTAGTGCTCTATATGTTTACTCAGGACCTTATCCTGAAAGCCTATTTTTTCAGTTGGCTTCACCCAAACCTGACCAAGATATTTTGGATGTTGAGTGAGTGATATACATGTTTGGCTTAAATCAATACAAAATCATAACTTCAATTTGCGTAAATACAATGCCATAAACATTCACATGTTTCGGTGGTCGCTGAGGTGAACCCAGGTAAAGAGGCTGGTGGAGAAGTAGTATGTGAGGGTCTCACAGAGAAAAACACACCTCTCAAACCACAGTATGCCAAGCTGACTTTCAAGGAAAAAAAACGACTGCAACTGAAATGTTTACTTGGTGGCAATGAAAGCATAAAACTAAATAAACACAAGCTCATGAGTAACACTTGTTGCTCTTTTCCAAGCCACACTTGATGAGAGGTCTGAGAGGAGAGATGTGGGGAAATGTTTGCCTATTTGTCTTTCTCCATTCAAGACTTAATGAAAGAACACAAACCAAACAAATCAATAAGCACAACATCATTTAGAATTAAAACCTTTGAGCTGCAAAGACATGTTGCTCATTGGGTCATTTCTGAAAAAGAAAATATAAAATAAAGAGAATTTTTAGTAAATGTAGTATGCATAAGACCCAAGAAGTGAAGAAGCTAATACATTAAATAAAATCTAACCTATATTTTAGGCATCAACTTCATTACAATAAGACCAGAGAAGGCACATAAGTTCTCAAAACTGATATCTTAGTCAAGTTGCAAACTTGCTCTAATTTCTTGTGCACACTCCTGAGACATTTAAAGTGGTGTTTAGTATCAAAGTCAGCAGATCCAAACATCCTTGTGTTTAACGTGGGGACAAAAGTCAACTGCGAGTCTGTGGGTTTTGTTCACACACTGGTTTAACTCCTCTTAGAGCTCTTGTAAATATTGTCAGACGAGCAGAAGCTTGCCTCTGTCTGCCTCTCCGAGAGCTCTCCACACAGGCCAATATTTATCTTAGTGCCGGCCGCAGGGAGGCCTAGAGCACTAGAAAGGGGTCTAGGTAAACACTTCAGAGGGGTCTGAGACAGCCCTCCAACACTTTACTGAAAGTGCCAGTGACTGACCTCACAGCTCAATGGCCTGGCGCTAACTAGGACAGAGACAAAGCGGGCAAACAGCCAATTGTTTGAAGATCGAGCCTGCGGCGCTAAATAGGCGACAGGGGGTTTGGGGGCAGGGGAAATGCCAAAACTCTCAGCCCCTAGATGTAATTTACAGCATTAACACAATTTGTGCTACTGCTAATGCAGTGCTTATGGTCTTAACAAGTCCGGGTCATGTTCAACACCACAAAACAACTGCTCCGAAATCAATCTAATAAAACTACTGTGACGTTCTAATGACAAACATACACAAAATTAAAGAAACAAATGTGTGAATAATGCATTAAATAAGTCTCCTCATTACATTTATTTACATCATTGTTCCAACAAACATATGTATCACCACTGACAAAAACATAATTTAATAAATAACTGTAAGATTTTTTAAGAAATACCATAAGAAATTGTAGCTTTAGGCTAATAGTGTGAATTCTCTCTGTGGGTAAACCCCTAAAACAACACACTTTTTAATGCTAATCCACATAGAGTAAGTAATTATAATACTAATACTAATACTTATACTATAAGTTTTAATTTGTCCCAAAATGACAAAAAACAGCTTATTTGGGATGCAATTTTTTTAGTATACTATTCACTCTCAAAAGTCCTTATTGTGGCTATACATTCATTAAACGTCAAACACTTCTGAACAAGAGCAACTCTGATATTCCATACACCGTGACGCTTCGTGCCTTTAAAATGCACATAGTGGATTCATACCATGCAAAATCATCAAGATCAATCAAGTGGCTGCATTCAGTGGCACCATAAAGGAAAATAATGCACGGCAATCGGTACTAAAGCTTAAAATGCTGTCTTTTGTGACGTGAAAGACCTGGCTAAGTAGGCTCATGTAAACGTGGTTTATCGAAGATGCCGGTTTACTAATTTGCATGTAAGCAGGTAAACAGCACATTTGAAATACAAAATGTTTTGTGCCCGTTTCTGTTTCCCTTAGCCACAAAGTTTAAATGAACATAATGAAACAGACTCAAACACTGAACATTAAACATTCAATGAGGGTGGTTAAAAGTCTAATTGAAGTTTGGAGCAGAAACAAAAAATGTGTTACGCCAGATTAACTGTTAAGAATCTGCACTCACTCAAGAACGGCAGCTTGTCTGAATGTGACACTCATTACCTGTCCACACAAACACCAAGATGGACTAAAGTTAGCAGTGTTAATTGTCAGCTATTAACCTAAAGGAAAAAAGAAAAGATTACGAGCATTTTGATGTGTAGCATTTTGATTGTAGATCTTTGAAACAAGTGGGAACTGTTAGGGCCAGTGTGGCTGACTGGACACTGCCTGACAGATTGGATGAGCAACACAATGCCCTCCATCTGAGTTAAGAGGTAGGTCATTACCACACAATAGAGAGGGGTGTCACTTCAGACACCTTAATTTGATAATTACTGACAGGTGAAATTACACTACTGATGAACGGCAGTATATAAAGGATACAACTTTTTCATTTCTTCCACTGAACTGTTAAGCCTAACTAAACTATTATATAACCCACATAAAACAACGCCAGGTAAATTACCAGAATAAACCGACTCGTGCGGAGACTGGCTCCGAATTATAGAGTCACCCTGCAGAGTCTAAATATTTTGTTATGCATCTTAAAACACAGAGTCTAATTTTGCATTCACTGCACATGATGCCTTTGATGAAGCTTTTGTTCTGGATTGGTTTCTGTCCGTAGGCCAAAAAAAAAAAAAAATCACTGGCAGGAGTTTTCTCTTCCAAAGATATTTAGACAGTAATTAAACAACCTCATAATGTCCTTGGTTTCATCTTGAATAAACAGGAACTGTTTAACTGGGATGGTGTTTAAAAAAAATCCTAATTTTATTGCACTTTCATCATTTCCATCTAAATCTTCTAAACATTTGATAGAAAATAAAAAGAGGACAAGGATTTACAATAAGGATTTTCTAAGAAATTAGTTTGGCCCTGCTTATATCCAATGTGGAAACAAAAGACATTCTTCAAAAGCTGATGTATCCCATTGATTGAAATAAATGTAATGTCATGTTTACAAATGCAACAGAGATTGCAATTAGAGTCGCACATCCATGCACAAAAAACAAACATCTGGATTTCAAACGTCTGTCGCGATAGAAACAGTGTCTTAAAACAGTGTCTTAAAACAGAACCAGGCTTCACCAAGAAATCTGATTAAAAAGCATCTCTTCGTCCTCACAAGGCAATCTTGAATTTCATTGCAGTTAAAGAGTTGCCGGAGCCTTGATGAAGATACACATGTGGAACAGATGTATTCAACAACACAGAGTGATTCTTCAATGACTATCAGATGGTGCCCCTTGGGTGGGTCTGGGATTGGCGTCACACAGGTACAGGTTGCATAAAATAATAAAAGTGAGATCGTTTGCAATACTCAGACTCTGTTCTGAATTTAGCATCCATCCAGTTGAGTCTTTTGACATATGTGAACATCAAATATAACTACCAAGTAAAGCTAATTTCCTTGACTGCCCACACCCATGCTTGACAGTTCAGGCTTTACTGATTTAGGTTCTCAACAATCAAATCTTCAGTCATCACCAGTAAGAGAAAACTAGAGATTTTATGTTTGATTAGTTGTTACTGTGTAAATCACAGAGACAGATTACATTGCAAGTTTTGACTGAAATAAAAAACTAACACAAGAAACAGTTTAATGTAAACTTGCAAGATACAAGCTTCCAGTCAATAAGTCCTTCACTCCTGCCTCTATCATCGCACCTAGACAATCTAGAGTATTCACATGTGTGCATGTACAAAAAAAAATGACACTCCTCTTGAAGCCCATAAACATTTAACCAATTGCAGGGTTAAAAATGTGTTTCCTATGGACCAACGAACTGCAATAACATATGTAAGGTACTCTTATTGTTAATTGATTAATACACTCAAATAATGTGCCTGTTTGACAGAAAAGGCTTTGCTTTGGCAAGTAATAATTTAAATTAAAGCAACCTGTTCTAAATGTCTCCAGGTTTGCCAAGTGGGAAAAATTAAAATATTATTCATCATTGATCAGACCAAGAAAGGGTTATATACACTTTGAAAATGTCATGTAATTCAGGACGAATTAAAAAAAAATGTTTTGATACCTATAAAATGACCAGATTACACATAATGAACTTAGGATTTAGAGCATGTAATGTCATCTGACAATGAGCGATTACCATAATTCTTACAGAGGGCTTCTAAACTTCTTTTCGTCAAATTTCAGGTCTTTTTTCATTTTTCTTAAATTTGCTGTTGCAAAGTAAACTTTTTTAATAAATAATTATTTTGAAAACATATTTTCAAAAGTTGTGTCAGTATTATAAGTATATTCATATTTGAGAAATGGGAATTCCAAAGAGCTGCTTGAGCATTTCCCTCTCGATTTTATAATAATTGTTTTATTAAAACGTGGCCATAATAATTATGAAAAAACTATGATTTTAGTAGTTTTACAGCAAAAATTTACATAATATTAGATGTAACAATCCACATCCTTTCTGGTTTTACTTATTAAAGTGATTTATGAATGCACAGATAGATGAACAGATGAGAAAAAAATATATTTTAAGAAAGAAAGAAAAAAAAGGAAAGCACAGTTTGACACAATGTATGATGCATGGTAGAACAGTTGGGTGGATGAATGGAAAGATGGATGGATGGATGTTCAAATTACCTAATACATGAAAGTATTAGATCTTCCAGGAAAACAAATTAACAACTGATTATTGGATGTATGGATTGAGCAAAAGACCAAACATTAGATGAAATATGAATAGAAGAAGAGTAAGAGCAGTGATTGATTGATGGAAAGAAAGAGAGAAACGAATTAGAAATGTTTGAAAGAAGGAAAGTAAGAATGACAGAATCGGATTGGGGGACTGAAGACACGAGTGCCAGACTGACTATCCTTCTGTTTGAGCATAGTATCATTAGCAGTGATTCACCAATTACACCGTCCAGGAGCATTTGAGAAGCTGGAGCTCAGAGCCACTTCAGCTGTCAGAACTGTGCTAAACAAACAGACTAGAACACCAGCTCTATTTAGGGTGGATACACATGCTCAATTTCCACAGTTAGCCTGGGCCCACCTGTAATAACACATTTTAGCATGTCATACTCTGACTCTTTCCATGTGGTTTCAAATATAGCCAGTTCATATGATGTGTTAATTGGCCACAATAATCCAATTTCTCCTAAAAATGTGTGGAAACTCAACCTCCAAGATCAACAGAACAAAACAAACATTCTCTTTGAGTGTTTCTAGATATTTTTATATTAGAAAAACACTTATATATGAAAATCCATCAACAGAGCAGGAGGCCAAACAAAATACTATTGGATGTTATCTTCTCGATGACACAATCTAGGCCTTGTCTGTGTAACTGTAAGTCTTACCAACAACGATAAGAAAGTCGATATTTACACACCGGGACCAACATCACAATACAGTCCATCAGTGACCAACTCTCAGTCAACACTTCGCTTAATGAATTTAACAGCAAAAACAGTGGTATAAAGGCGATGGTGTTTGTGCTGTTAAGTGGAGGAATTTGTAGGAGAAATCTGTGCTCTTGGCAGAGGCAGCACAGCTCCCTCTGGCTCCAGACGCCGCCATGTCGCAGCCAGCAGCGTGGGACTCACTCAACAGAGGAAAACTTTACCTGGATCAGACTGTTAACTGGCAGTGCCCCAAATACTAGTGCAGAGCTAATGACTGCACATAACTGATTAAAAGGATTTTATTGAAACACATGAGGAGATCTAAAATGGGAAAATTGGTAACACTTGTTACTTAAACTGGTGATGAGTAGGTTTTGTCAAGCCTCGTTAAGCTGCTCTCTCCAAAGGCTTCGCACGCACCCGTTTGTCAACAAAACCACTTATAATTGTATTCTGTTGGGTATTGTTTATGCACTGCTCAGTATTGGTATGATAGACTGCAAGCCAAGCTAGAGAGCGCCGATCACAGAGCTCACACTCTGCTATGCCTTGATGCAAAGTTAGAACATTTCAGAGGAGTGCAACAGGCTTCGCAATCGGGCCTGTGCAAGGTTATGTAAGTAAATCACGCATGAAAATGAAAATAGTATATTGCCACAATTCTGACAATATATTGCACAAACTGAACACACATGTAGCACTGTGGAAGTGGGAATGATTTAATCAACAAGCAATTGTTCACACAGAAGAGAAGAGATGTTATTATTGTTAAAACCATGTGTAAGGTTTACAAACCATTATGCTACCTAATGCTTCTGGCACTTGCTAGTTTTTAATATAATAAGACTCTGCTTGTTAAAACCATAAGTAAGAAACTTAATTGTCCTCAAACAGCAATGAAAAAACAGGTCTGCATTTTTTCTTCATTGTTTGAAATTAGCATTTTTATGTACTTTTCGTGAACCAGTGCTTTTTGCTACATTTTCACCTGTTTTCAAAACGATAGCAGCTACAGCTAAAATCACGTACAAGAGGAGTATTTTCATATGCTTTTGAGGTTTTGCCCATTTGCTCTTCACACTTGACTTGTCATACTGTGTTAAATCATGAGTCACTGAACACCAGGGACAAATAAGTGCAAAAATAATCTCAATGTGCACTAGCTTTAAGGGAGAGTTTGTCATTCCATGCGTAGGGTTCAATGATTGAAACTTTCCTCTGTTTCCTGTAAGAGATGGATTTTTCATTCCTGTGTTGATACCTCCATGGCTCCATGCCACAACTTGCCAAGTGCTTGTCTTGTTTGCTCCATGGCTCTCATGCCATCTGAGTTAAAGATAAGATCCTATCCCACAGGATCCAGGTTGAACTGTTCGGCTCCAGGAGGAGGAGGGTTTGAGCAGGAACAAGTCCGTATCTGCTGGTGCCTTGCAATGACCTTTTCTTCTCTTTGAAGCACAGACGAAGAATGTACAGCTTACTGTGATGGGATATCACCCAAGCAACAACATAGAGGAAATTCAGACCACTTTAAAACTTGAAAATTTGACTGATTTTGAACTTGGACCAGACATTTAAAACTTTCTTTCTCAACCATTTATTGGTGTTGATGGTGATCCAAGTGTTCTCTATGAGGCTGCAGGCGTCAGATTGAACCTGGCTGCCAGAAGTGAGTGTTGGCTTTCTTGGGAAGCAAAGGAAACTGTTTGATTCCATTTCCCATGTACAGCTTTCAAAATTCCGTAAGATTTTGGTTTCTGGCTACTTTTGCCCGCACTGCCCACAGGCCACACAGAAGGATAGGATTTAGCTGTGCACATGATACTGTACATCCTGTGGATTCCTCTAGAGGCCAATACCTTAGCAATTCTGTGCAAACAGCCATACATGCATTGTTTTCCTAAGGCTATTTTCTCTGACAGTTTGACTAGCAGGTTTGTGAGCACTTGATCTGCCAGTCAAACAAATCTTCAAGGTGTAAATTTGAAAAGCCTCACTTGCCAGGTATAGTTTAACATATTTTAGTTTAACATATTTTAGTGTAAAAATTCTAAAGTGTAGCTGATTTCAAGATTTCAAAAAGAGGCAGAGAAATGTCAGCATTTCAGAATTATTCAGTTTGGTTGCGAGTTTGGTTCCAATACCTATACAGTACTTGAAAATTTTGGATTGAAATGGTAATAGATCATCATTTAAAACTTGTGCTTAAACCTTAGCATGTTCTAAAAAGAAAAAGCATCCATGATTGGTCAACTATACCGAGATCATGAACGGTGTCAAGGTTCTGTGTGCCTACTTTCCATCCCTGGTCAGGAGGTTCCTCTGTTTGTAATCAGTCGACTGACTGCATTTACATAGTAAACCCCCGCTGCTTATTTTGCTGGTTACACAGTTTACTATAGTGTGTCTCGGCCCTGTCCTTGAAGCGTGTCCAGTAATGACTACCGCTGTCGGCCTCCCTTCGCCTGTCTTCAACGTAAGACAATCTGCTGACACAATAACCACCAGTCTGTGGGAACTTTTTCTTGGAAGGCAGCATATTCTACTCTGCAGCTGTGCACTAAACCATAGTAATAAATGTACTTTTAGATAATATATTTAAACAAAATGACTCTTCGACCACCTAGAATTGTTGGAATAGTGTAGTCACATAAGGGCTTCTTTCAACATGGCTTGGAAGATGCTAGCTTCCTTTTGCTAAACTCCAAATGTTCAATTTCAGTTGATAACTGTAAAAAAAAAAATTAGAAATTAGAAAAAATTAGAGCGAAAGAAGTAATCTTAGCAATGCATTTTTAAACCTAATCTGTCCTTCCTATTATTTGAAAAGGTTCATACTATGTTTAGGGTTCTATACTCGCCAATAAGTTAAACTGCATACAAAATACATTGATAGAGTTGTAATGGATAATGTGATGTCAGTCATTTCTTAGCCAATAAAAAGCAACCAAAACCCTCAGATCATACCAGAAATAAAAATAGTTTGAATGAATTTACATTTCAGAGACTATGTCCTTGATTAAAATATGTTACCAACTGCATTAAAAAGAGAAAACTGCTATCAGCGTGCCCTCTACAGGTACTCTCTTCCGGTCATGCTTTACTGTTCTCGAGTCTCAGTTCAGAACTGTTTGGTGAATGAGAATGTGTGTGAGGGTGGAGCTTAACACCCTGTTCTCGTTAAATACAGTACAGCTGTGTTTTTTCATTGAACACTACATTTCACAGGCTGCCATCAGAGCCCAAGCAAGACATAGATGCCCTGATTTTTCATACTCAGCACCAATAAAGAGGCCACCAGAACACCTGTTTAAGAAAAAGTCTCCACAGCCTTTGAATTCACACTAGCAAACATAAAAAGGATGGAATTATATCTGGGTTTGAAGTTAGGGCTAAATGGTGCATGCTGGGAATGGCACGCTGTTAAAAAAAAGAGGGACAGAGGAAAAAAGGATCCAGGGACGAATAGGGAACAAGAAAGGAAGCGGGTTAATCCCCCAAAGCATCCATATATTGCTCCTTACTCCTCTCCCACTGCTTGTAAACGGCCTGGAATGTAACATGTTGTCTTTGGACCCCATGTGTGTGGATGTCTCCAGTATGGAGAGATTTATGTGTGCAGACGTTGCCTAAAGCTGCCTTTTTTTGACTTTTAACAAGGTCTTTGAAGCAAAGATAAAGCCTTCCAGCATTAAAGTAATATCAGAGACACATTCTTTCATTTCTTAGTTGGTCTGCAGCGTATCTTGGTGTGGCGGCTGTATCTTCGTCAATACTTTCTGTCTGGCAGATACGACTTCTGAGAAATGGGTCGAAATGAGTTTGTCTTTGCCCTTGTAAAAGCGAATCTCCTCTTGCCCAAAGTTTGCGATGCAGAAGAACACTTTTAAAAAGCACCATACTTTCAGAGCACTTTTAATATTCCTCAGATGTTACCAGAATACATATATTATTCTTTATTTTCATGCACACTTATGTTCAAAATACACCCGACAGAACTTCAAACTATGGAAGAGTAAAAAGACTAAAACCCATGTGACCAGATTTAAGCAAAGAAAAGTGCTTTGGCCGCTCTCTTTCCAACTTCATCTCGTATTTAGGCCAAGTTTTCTGACTTTTACTTTCTTTAATGAGCATGGAAGGAAGTGTAGCAACAATTCAATAGATTTTTTTCTTTTTAAAAATAGACTCACATGGCTGTGGATGCCACGAAAAACAAAAATCAAGGCATCCCTGCTTTCACTTACCATATCTAATCTTTAAATCCCCTCTTGGGGCTGGTCAGTCCCTCATGTGAAATTTAAGACGAGGAGAGCAGAGGGATCTTGGAAAGACATTTATTTATTTATTTATAAAGGCCACATGAAAAAAACCTTTGCACAAACCCCCTTGCCTCTTGTGAAAATGCTTTCTTTCAAATGAACTTTTATAATTAAAGTGACCCAAAAAGTAAGGGACACGAACAACTAAGAAACTGATACAAAAAAAGTATATAAGCACATAAATTTCTTCTCGTGCTTTCATCTCAGAGACACTCTTCCTCTGCACCAGAAACCCAGTGCAGCGGAAGGGCCTCATTTGGAGAAACAGAAAAGCAAGGCTGAAGAAAAAAAAAAGAGAATAAATCCCTTTCTCAGGAAGATTAGTGGCTGTCCCTTTAGAGTGGGCTGTGGACGGAGCAGCTTTTTAAGCCACATTTTTCTCTGCCAGTGACTTGACCCCTGGTGCATTGCCTCGCTCTCTCCCCTGGGCTGCCTGCTGTACAGATCTCTGCTCCTCCCACCCAGCCTCCCAACCCATTCTTCACCGTCTCTACGGAGACCTGCTCATGACGGAGAAAAAGAAAGCTCCTTTTCTCTGACACAGTGCCTGTAAGTAATCTAGATCCATTCTGTGTATTTCCAGTAATGGACAAGGTGATTGCAGGCTGAAAAAAGAAAATCAGCCAGGTCAACAGTAAGAAATCTGGCTCCAGAGGAACATTTTAAAGTTGCCTCCTTGAAGTACTTGCTTTTGTAATCACACAACAAGAAGTATGGATGATTTTAGGTCTGGGAAGTAAATCAGTTCCTTTTTCAGACCAGAAACTCTGCACAATGGAAGGTCCAAGTGATGTAAGCCAACACTGATTGGGAAAATGCATGCCTGGCATTTTAAAATATAAAAAAGGTACATAAAAGAGAATTCTCAGGGCATTTATCTTAGCGATTTTTAGAATTGCTGTTCTTCATCTTGATTTGTGAGAAATCAAGATTACTCTTTGACTTGGCTGTTTGGAATTGGACTTTTTTATTACTACTCATAACTATGCTGATACTGAAAGTGGGGATGAGATGAGAAAACGAGAAGGGATTAAAAAATTATTAAACTATGATACACAAAATAAGTAAACTGCATTTCCATTTCCCTTTAAAATGAGAAAACAAATTATTCGACAATAGCCATTTGCAATAAACAATAGTAATTTGCTGTAAGCGTTTCTTTAATTCAGCATCATACCTATATAGTCTTTTGTTACTACCATTGTTTGATGGTGAAAAATGGCAACTTTTGATATGCACCATTGTGTTAAATGCATATATTGTATTATATTGGTAAAATTGATCGTATGACGTTTACCATTTGAAATTAATCAAAACTGTTTACTATAATCTCTAATACCAAATAACATCTCCACTCAATCAGCTAATTAACAAAGCTATTCAAAAATAATGCAATTTTTTAATATAACAAATTGTACATGATTAATTGGGGTTTCTGGGAGTTAAAGCTTACATTTTAAATAACCAAACATACCTGCCCCTGAACCAAAGCATCGTATTCCTGATTTGTTTGCTCTTGCTTATAGAGTAAAAGTTTGCTTTGAAACTCAGAGGACTTAAACCAAACCACTGCAGCCTCAGGGAAGGTCTGATGTTATTGGCAGCTTTCTTTGGCCAAGACCCGCCCAGGATCTTGCATCATCAATCGAAGGGGCACTCAAGTAGTAAAATCGATTTATTTCAATCATATGGCTTCACATTACCTACGTTTCCCCGCAGAAAAAAAAACATAAAAATAAACGTGACACTTAAATCATAACTGTTACCAGCAAAGTGCACCAAGCCCATTAGTCTTTTAGTCAACGATTCGTGGGCGTGATGTCTGAGGCTGAGACAACCTCTATCGAAGCTTTTTTTTTATTTATTTATTTTTTTTTAGATCACACACTGCCCCTTACACTCTTACAAATCTTTTACACATGATCAGAAAAGGGGGCATATAATTCTTATTTATCACCAAGTTATGTTGATTGTTTGGTGTATTTTTATTTTATTTTTTAGTCTGTAACTAATAAAAGTTTGTCAGGGGTATTGCTAGGCAGCTCGGCTTATGACTAGATGAAAATACCCAGTCACGAGTTACTGATGCCCCCTCTCATTAATTGGGAGTTTTCAACTGTTGTTGGTTTTAATTAGCAATTCATTCATGCATTGGAACTTTACTTCTTACAGTCCATACAGTAGCAGGAGTCCTGCTTGATCTTTGGACAAACATGCTAAAGTAGGCCGCCAAGCAGACCAAGTGTGGTTAGGATCAAGTCAGGACAGATTAAATTCAAGACCGGTGCTTAAGAATGGGCCTTAAATTGGTGGGAAAAAATGTGTTGTGGTCGGTGGAATTTCTTTTCACTTTACCCTTTGAAACACTGACACCTTTCCAAGCTCCTGCAGCGTATCATGTACCTGCACTGAACATTCGTTTTGGGCTGCTGAACAAAAGACAGAATGGCTTGCTAATAAATCCAGCGGATCCTCTGTAACCACTAAACCGACCACAATAAAACACATTCTGCACCATAAAAGTCAAAGGAAAGGCTGTAAATAGATCTAAAAGTGAGAAGTAACAAAAGGTATTGAATAGCTCAGAAATTATTTAAAAGAAGTTCAGCCCCACAGCTGGAGATCCATGTACTTTTGGGGTTCACTCTAGCCACTTTCGAACCAGCTAATCCAAGTCTTCGGGTTCACTGGCTACTACAGGTTGGGACTGAATTGATCGTGTGCAGGGAGGCGGTTCTCTAAGATTAAGAAGCATGGATGGATGGATAATGTCCTTAAAAAGAAAACAATATCTCACATATTTCTGCCAACTTGATGAACGGGTTTGCATAATCAACAATTGGATAATCAGATTGACTAATAATAATTATCATACTTCTGCAATTAATTTAGACGTATTCATTAGTTAATGAAAAACTATAGTCTTTGTAGTTTTGTAAAAACATTAGTTTGGGTTCACTTCAACACCTTGTAATATAAGACGTTGCAATCAAATTAGTCCTGATGCTAAAATGACTTCTTTATGACAATTTTATGGTAGAGCATCACTTACATTTTCTTAGATTTGAGGAATTATTTTCAAAGTAATGGGATAAAATATAATTTTCGTGTTCTTGGAGGTGGTTGGGCTTGAAGGGCTCTTTCTCTATCCCATACACAGTCCCATAACCTCTCAATTGGGTTCAGAGCCTGGCACATTGCAGTGTGAATCCTAAAGTAAGAATTTAAAGAGGAGTCAGGTCCATTTCACTCTGAGAGTGGACTTCACTGTTTCCACATTTTTTATGTCATTCTAAATATTCAGCAACATTTTAGAAACCAGTGAAATAAAAAATATGATGCATAAGAAATTAATTCTCTAAATATACATACATTTCTGAACAAAACTTGTAACTATTAATAATGCATTTTCCATAATTAATCCTTATACTTGTTTATTTGTACAGAAACGTTTGCAATGGTATAAAAAAAATGACTCAAATTACTAACTTTTTCTACAGTGTATTGAAGAAGTCTCTCAATCAGGATTGCGTTTACATACATTTCCTCGAGAAGGTCATTAGAATCTATTGGTGTCACCCACATCTATTAAAGTATGCCATACAAGAATAAGCAACTCGGCTCAGACCAAGATGGAGAAGTACCATGATCCTAACAAGCTCGGAGAGGCATGATTAGTAATACATAACTTGCAGTCTCGAGTGATGAGAACAAGGTCTCTAGGTTCTAAGGTTTCTATTCTGAGTTTTTTTCAGCTGCCAACTGATAAACAACACACAAACTGAATAACAAATCATTGAGTATTTCAAAATATGCAAGTGTTTTCTAATTTATAATAACCCACAATACCATACACCCATCAAAAGATTGGGCACACCGATGCCCCATTTCTCCTTTTGTCTTAAACAATTTATGATCATTGCTTTCTCATGGCAGGCCACCAAACCCCTCATTAAACAGTAAGATGCCATAATATGAGCAGGTCATTAGCATTTCAAAGGTCTTTCACCGTCTTCATGTTTGTCAGATGGACAGCGCAGTCCACTGCTCTCCCTGAAGCTTTAAGAAATTTATAACATTTATACTCTGGAGGTAAGAACAAGGTCTTTCAACCTAGTTAGAATCAGATTTTCATCACAAGCTCACTGACATCTTTTAAACATGTGCTGCCTCTCGTCCATTCTCTTCTCTCGTTCCTTTGCATCTTTTTAGTCAAAGATAAGCAAACAGTTTTTTTTGTTTATTTGTGCCCTTACATATAGTTTCTTTTCATTATTTCAGTGTTCTTTCATAATCATTACAAAAACCGAGCATTAAATTATGAACCTTTTATTGAAATGAGAGTTGTTGTATAGATCAAATAATATATGCAATTTTTGAGTTTTCAAAAGAAAAAACTATAGCGCTACATCCAGCGCAAGAAGCTACGTAGAGCTCAGAGCACTCTGGCACAGCGCCTCCAGTGGTCAGTACCTCAGGCTATAATCGCAAACACTGAAAACAATTATATCCAAGACAGATACGCAATTCTACAAATCAATGTGGTTGGTTCGCACCTTTAAACTCTACAATTCTGTCCATGTTTCTCAAGCTGTGTGAGTGGTTTGTGAAACTCATCAGACTATATAATATATAACATAATATAATACCTCAACATTAGTAGTAGATCATGACTAGCTTGAATAGCTTGCAAAATTGATCAGCATTGCATGCTCCAAGTCATCAATTAATAAAAAAAATCAATAGCACTCTGTATGGTTTTTGTAATTTTTTCAGTTTTTTTATACCAATTTCAACAAACAAGCTATGCAAACACATTTGGCCATGATTGATTGTACATGTTTTTATCATGGTTTTGTTCCATTAACTCGCAATATCTGATTAAATGTGTTTATATTTCAAACTATTTGCTCTGAAATAAAAACAAAAGCAGAGGGTAACTGTTTTTACCAGACAAATGAGGAGAAACTTGATTGTACCTCTGGATGCTGTAGTGGGCGAGGGCTTCTTGGGAAGGTCTGTGAAGCTGCTTGCATCCAAACTTGAAGGCTTGCACTCCTTCTTTTCTGTGGATGTGGGGCTTGTGGTCTCCATGTCTGAAAATAAACAACATATTTTAATATACCATGCTTCCAGATGGATTGTGTATTTGGGTAATGGGAGGCTTATTCCCATGTTTGTTACAATAAAACTTGGATTCAAATCACAGACACAACATGTCTTACTTTAGTTTCATTTAAAAATATAAAGCTTTATTTTGCACAAAAAAAAAGTTTGGATGTCAGGGTTTGTTAGCTGAGCCATTCCCTACACACATGATTAATATCTTGTTTAATACTGTATTTTCAGTTTTTTGTCACTCTCAGTAGCTGCTTGAGCTATGTGTAGTCTTTCTAATTTCTGCAATTTAAAATGGACATGCGTATTGTACATCTTGTGTCCCTTGATCACATTTAAACAAACATTTTATTGGGATTTATGGCCAAGGCATCTAATGTAAATGGTGACACAACACCTATTGGTCCCTAAAGGTCATCACACACATTTTCGTTCTGAGATTTCACAAGTGAACTCGCCTTGACATGAAATGTCAGTTGAAAAAAAAAACAACCACCAACATTCAGACAGCAGAGATGTGAAGCTAGCAAAAACCTTCCTATGGTGGTGACCTTTAGTCAAAAAATGTGGGTGCAGCAGGGGTGTCAGTTTCATACAGGGTATGCTCGGACATTGTTTTCATAATTTAAAACAGCAAGTTATTGAACAGTTTCATACAGGTTATGTTCTGACATTGTTTTCGTAATTTAAAACAGCAAGTTTTTAGACATTAACATAAGCTTCCTCCATTACGAGTTGACTATGGAAAGTCATGGTAAAATTAGCATTTTTAGCACTTACACCTACCATTTTAAAGAGAAATGCAAGGGGAAAAACTATTGTCAAACTTTTAAGATGTTTTAAAGTTGTACTCAGCCTTTAAATCTACACATTAAGAATGAAACTTTTATTTGTATAATTGCCATAGCATGTTACAGCCATTTCCAAGCCATTGCTCAATTCCACCTTTCTGCACTAAAAATGCAGGTTTGTTTTGACCAATGTGGTCAAGTAAGGGCTTCACTGGTTATGGTAGGTTAAATGGGTGTATCCATACTCTTGACCAAATTTGTACCAAAAAAATAACTGCTTTTTAAATCATTCTATGCTGTTAAAAAAAACTCCCTAAATAAACTAAATACAAAACTTTCCGAGCAATTATTAGAGGGTGTGATTGAAATGTTTCCATTCTATAAACTACATCTCTAAAGAAAAATCCCTCGCTTCCCTCTGCCTTGTCTGATGACTTGCCTGTTTGTTTAGAGAGCTTAGAAGAGTCGTTGTAGAAATGCCATGTTAGCAGAAGAGAGAAAGCAGACGGCGTGCCGAGCCTGTGCTGAAGGCAGATGACTTGGCAGCACGCCGCTTGTTTAACTTTGTCTAACCTACAAGATTATCCTTGGTTCAGAGCAAACAGCGAGTGGTTACGGACTGAAAGGAGGTCCAAACTCAGGCCATTCAAGTGCCTGAGTGGCTGGCCAAACAGTTTGTGCTTATTGCAGATGGCAAATAATCGACTCAGAAAAAAGTTCTACTACACTTTATAATCAGTTGAAAAAGCTAAATTCAAAGCTTTTTTTAATTTTCAAGCATCCATACTGAAAATGATAAAAATTTGTATATGGAAAACTGTTCCAAAAAAACTGAACAGTCCGATTCTTTGTAGCTTTTCGATGTGGTTTCTAAATCTTCCCCCAAAAAGACATTTTTAAGTGTAGTAACCTACTGAAGTACCTGCGACCACAATCATCAGGCCTTTCTTATGCCAGTCAAAAATCCCACTGCCAAGGTAAGCCGATTAGAGGTGGACTGTTGGAGTTGGCCAGCATCTGCCTCGGTTCTTGTCAGCCAAAAGCCTACATTGGCCATCCTGTCCCACAGACATCTCTTCATACTGTCAACTAAGCATCGTAAACGTCAAAGGTTTCATTTACATCCTAATGATGAAGCCTCCTAGTGTTGCTTGTGAACTGTTGTCATTAAGTGCGCACAGGCCAATGAAAACAACGGAGATGTTTCTATATGCCTCTAGGAAAGCACATTCCAGGACTCATTGTTTTTCTTTTTTCCGTATCATTAGCGCAATTGTTAAAAAATGACTGTTGAATGAAATGAATCCCTTTTGAGGACAAGTTAAACACAAACATGCTGTTTATGGCACCAATCCCTCTCGTTTACCGGTAAATGCTAATACTGGAGCCAGATCTGATTTGTAGTTCACTCAAAACAACAATCAAAGACAACCTTCACTTATCAATTGCAATCAATTTCTAGTAATCGATAACTGGATGGTTGTGCTTTTTCAATAGAAAAATCTAAAGAGAGCCTGTCAAGAAAACAATGGGTTCTGGATATATAACAGTGACAGTTTTTTTCCAAAACTTATTCTATGAACTTTTCTTTTTTGCAAAATTGAGTTGAATAAGGTAAAACAGCTCTTTCCACTGAAAAAAACTAAATAATAAGACAAGAGACATTTTAAATAATGTAATGCTCATCTCAGTAGCTTCATGCTTTTAATGGAGTAAAGGGACCAGGTAACCAAGGGAACAGGTGGTGATAAGGGTACAAATCTACAAAAAGCCACTCTGTTCTTCTGCATGGCTGCTTTGACAAATGCAGCGTGTGAAACGGATCAGAATCTCAGGTCCATATGACAGAGGGGTGCAAGACCAAACAGGATTGTGAGCTAATCCTTCATAGCTGCCCCCTACAGCACAAGCCAACCTACTGCTGTTCAACTACCTCACCCGACAATTTTTTTCAAAACCTTTTTGTTCAAAAATGTACAAAAACGGAATTAATCAGAAATCTAAAAAACATTGAATTTAAAAATGTTTTTAAACTATTTCTGAAGGTAAACCTGAAGAACTGAAGCAAAACTGGGTTTTGCGCACATGTGCTTTGAGGCAACAGAAGCAATGCTTTCATGGGAAGATCCAAACAAAAAATAACAAAACATGCTTGATCACATCAGAAAACAACAAAGCTTTTCTTGTCAGTAAAACATATTGGCTTTCAGTAGGCATCTTTTCCATTACAGTTCAAACTTTCTGTATGGGGCAAAGAGGATTGTGAAATAGACTTTTAAAGTCCATACTGCTTCCATTTTATAACTAAAAACTAGACGAGGAATCAGCCTCTCAATGAATCATTTCCCGATCTAAAACAATCTAAACTAATGTTAAGATATTTGAAACTAAGGCAATGTATCCAATAAGCTATATTATTACTATAGAAGTAACGTGAGAGATTATTTGTGTATATATACTGTGTTGTTAAAATGTTATTAGCTGCCAACATGTCTGAATAAAAAAAAAAATCAGAGTATACAGTTTTTTTTCTCCAAAACTGTAACTAGTGAAGTTAGGATTCCAGAAAAGGGTGGAAAAGTTTGGAAAAAGTAATAAACGCATTTGTATAACATAAAAAGTGTTGTAAATGAAATAGTTGTAAATAAATAAGGTTTTTCTTACTTTTCTGGAAACTTTGGAGGTGTCGTTGCTTGGGTATCTATGGTGAAATACCTTTTTTCTAAAAAATGATGGGTTGTGTATAGATGCGTAAGCGTTGTGGGTGTGTAATTAATGACGTTTTAAATGTTTTACTTTTAATATTTAACTTTTGAAATCAAATTTTGTGTACTTTCAATGTTGTGTGCAATGTCGTACTTATCTAACCAAACTCCAAGAGAAAAGCAAAGGGAGGATATTTGACTCTCTTAAGAAGAGTAAATTTAATTTCCCTTCCAGACTTCGATGACAAAGCCAAATGAACTCAAGCAATGAAGCTGGACACAATCCACTTTATCTTCACATAACTTTCCCTCCGCTTTAAGGAATGCAATTACACCGACTACTTAACACACGCAATTATGTGGACTCCTAAAGTGTCAAAAGAGGTTTTCTTCCAGCAAGTTCCATGAACTTTTTTTCATTTTTCCTGAATGCATGACAGGCAGCTTTGACCGCTTCTTTCAGTGCATGTAATCACCCTGAATGGAAGCAACAGGTGTGAAAAAGCCCATCCATCTCACAGGACAGCAAGAGAGAAAAAAAGGACATGTCGACAAAAACAAGAAATAATGAGAGAGAAAAGCATTACTCTTTTAAGAACACTCATATGGAACTGTCTTTATCTACCCATGCAGTGATAATTCAATATGATGCTAAGATGACTCTTAAAGGTTCGTGTGACTCTCAATACTGGAACAAAAAATGTTTTAACACGAAACTACAAAAATAAATTATATACACATTGAACATAAATTAAATTAAATGTCAATTTAAGATAGGATAAATGTTCAAAGTGCTACATGAAAATTCATTTAAATGTTTAAAACATAGAGCTTTGATTGAGTCACCGAACAAGAGTGTTCAATCTAGTTTAGAAGTCTGGGTAACTGTTTAAAAACTCCAAGAAGCCCAGAGAAGAAAAACAAACGGACTGACAAACAGATAAATAAACACTTTCTGTATGTTAATGACATAAATGTGTTTGGGTAGGAGCTTCACAGCTTTTCAACTGTGTTGGGGCTTGCCTTTCACAAAACACAATGGAATGCAAACTTCCTCTGGATTTGAGGATGTCTCTTGTCTTCTTATCTTTTGTACAGAACCTCGTTGAAGACAGAAATGTAATATTCTCACTGTGTAGTCCTAAGTGTAAGTGAGAACGCTTGTGAAAGAACTAATGTTAAAGCAATCAAAGCTGAGGTGATAAGACGTTTGCCTCACACTTAATCTTAAAGGCATGTTCAGTGTCTGCTTGCATGAGGTATGCATCTTCTTGAAAGCCAGGAACATGGATTATGTTGCAAACATGAAATGCATCTCGTGTCAGAGGTCAGTAGTGTCAGGAAAGTTGAACCAAAACAGTTATCAGTAATAAATCATGCAGAACACAGCAATTTAATGTTAATTACTCGCAGTAAGGCATAATTATAACACTTGTTGCAACACTTAGGGTGTTAATTATAACTCGCTTTAAATAGTGACTATGAATATTCTTTTAAATCTGTGACCTTGAAAAGGTTCATGTTTTAATTTTTAATTACAACATTTCTGAATATTCAAATGAAAGTAAACAAACTACTGCACAATCTTAAATTGATATGAAAAAATAAAAACAGTAAAATGGAATATCAATGTAATTTTTCATTACAAACAACTTTAATAAATCTGATTTTACACTGATTTTTTATTATGTGAAAATTATTTAGTTAAATTAAAGTTGTAATAAATTAATTAATTCATTCATCTTCATGTCGGCTTTCTTCCCTTTCGGGGTCGCCCTTCCAGCCGCAACCCATCGCTGGGGAAAAAAAATTCTAATAATAAAAAACAATAACAACAACAACTCTATTTCATCACCCACGGATCAGATCCACATTCACATCCACGTTAATGTTGGGAAACTTAAGACACCAATCAACCTGACAAGGATGCTTTTGGGGTAGTGGGTAGAAACCTCAATCCCTGAAAATCTGTGCAAGTAAAGCTTAGAACAAGAAGAGAAGTCCAAAGACAGGTCAAACTTTCAGATGAAAATAGCAGTGCTAACCATAATACCACCAAGCTGCATGAATTAAACCACAACCAATTACTTAGCATGCTAATCATTACCAGAAATTTAGCCCCGATCTTTTAAAAGTGAATGTTTAAAATGAAAAAAAAAAAAAGAATTAAAAAACATAATTTTAATTCATCAGCTTTGTGCCTAAAACTTTTCACATATTTCCATCTTTCTAATTTCACATGTGATTTAAGCCCCAGAAGCTCAAAACAAACATCAATCTGATAAACACGCCAATGCTTCACCAACTCAAAGTCAAAGTCAGAAAATCCCACACACTGACATCCACGCACACCATTCCGATGATCAGATGAATATGAATGAGCCTGGAGGTCAGAGGTTTCCGAGCAAAGCGGCGAAAATCTCAGAACTATGACTTCCTCTTTTCACCAGCGACACCCCTGATGAGCTGGCAGCCAGTTCCTGACCAGCGGGAAAACTCCTAAAAGACCAGAAGATGACCTTCCCCATCCCCCCACAACCCCTGCACACATGCAATATCCTGTGCTTGATCTCTCTGTCCTTCTAAAAAAAATCCGAAACAGATGTCGACTTTACAACAAAGTCTATGGTTTAAGAAACCATCTCAGCGAGGGTCAAGCCAACCTCTGTAGAGCGCACTGGGAACGTGGTTGTATATGTTTGTGCACCTAATTAAATCGTTATGAGAGCTGTGTTTATACTACGAGTGTTTATAAATAAGGTATGGCTTAGAGAGTGGATACTTTAACAGTGTGTCGTGCAGCTGTTGCGTGTCACATTCACGGATCTCAGGAAAGAATTCGCTCCCTCTGCAGTGCACACCATTTGCTCGGGTCACTAAAGCAAATGGGTAGTTAGCGCTTTCTCACTACAGGCCCCAGCTGTCATCCCTCCGTCTGTCCGCCCAGAAAGAAACAGACACAAATGGTAATTATATGCCAGTGAAGGCAATTATAGCTGCGGCGTAATGTAGTTTTAACATAATTAGCAGCTAAGTTAGTGAACGGGACGCGCTTTGTTGAACAGTTTGGCTGAGGAGCTGAAGGGTGTACTGTATCATTAAGGATACATGTAACCTAGATTCACGAAATAGGGAATGAAAACGAACCTTAAAGCCCACATGAGCTTTTGCGACCATGGATGTCTTAAAGAGCAATCGTTATCTATGCTTTTCCACAGAAATCAATCTAATATATAGAACACAAACCATTATTCTTAAGTGTTAAAGTGTACATTTTCATACGAATAAAGTTATAATAAAGTTAATAATAAATTATGCACACATGATCAAAGTCTAACTGCTTAAATATTTTTTTTCACAACCAAGTTACAACAGCCGTATGTTTGAAACTGAAAATTTATTAGAATTTTGTTTGTATTATGTTTGATTTTGTACATTTTAGCTCCCCCAGAGCCCAACCATGGTTTAGAAACAAATAATAAATATTGTAACAAACTGTTCTATAACATATCGTGTTTAGTTAAATACAGTAACAAAAGTAACTGATTAATTGCATTGCTTTTCTGTGTTTGGAAAATAGTTTAACATAAACCACAAACATTGAATTCTAAATTAACATAACATTGGCTCGAGTCGCTTAACTGACACCAGCCTAAAATAAAGTTCTAAAATAAAGACAGCAATGTTATACAATCAACTGATTGTCCAAAGTTCATGTAACAAACTTAACCAGCTACACTAAACTTAGCTATGCTCCGATGTAGTGTAACATCATCCCGAGCCTTCAAAATATTAAGCGTCTGGTGTTTTCTTCACATGCCGACTTATGTTTGTTTATTTTACTGATCTTTAGTTGTCTGTTTAGCAAGTCAGTGATCTGTCAGCTGTGCAGGGCCCTGGGGAGAGAAGGACACAGATCCACTGCTGTCTATAACACTTTTTCGAGTGGATTGCAAACTTCACCAGCTGCTGTTTTACACCCCGACACTCACACAGGCCATAAGAGCTGCCTTTGATAAACTATCTCAGCCAAAAAGAGACATTGGCTTCACTCTCTGCGTGCATTCAATCAGGATTTCCCTAAATAAATAAGGATGAAGACATTCAATGGCTTGTTTTGCAAAAGTGCCAAATGTACAAAAATGATGTCATTATCACATCATAAAACAGAGCAAATAAAAAAAATAATATGTAAAGATTAAGAGATTTAGTGAATTATCAAACACACATGGGGATACTTACATGCTTAGGGATGCATTTTTTAAGTTGACATTTACAGCTTTGCAACATAAAATAATGTACACCAAATTACAAAAAAACAGAAAGGGTGATTCTCTCTTGAGTATGTTTCCTTTAAATGTAGTTTATTAAACTAATAATGAAAATGGGGAAATTAACCCTTTAAGGGTAGTTTGATTGTGTTGGATTCTTTTCACACAAAACTGAATGCTTGGAAAAATTTGCCAATATTAACATTTAATATGAATATTTTGACAGTAATTCACGAATAAAGTATGTATTTTAGATGTGGGACCACAAAACTGTTATACTCTTTATATAAATGACTAAGCTTTCCCAAATAAACTGCTGTCTCCATTTTTGTTTTAAACAATTTCAGCACACAAGTATTTAATCAAATCATGCAATAAAAATCATGTGAGGATGAGCAAAGTTCCAATAACTTGCACCTGAAAAGGTTCTCACACAATACATACAAATAATAAAACAATTTTTGGCCAATTTCTTGAGTTGTATCTTCAAACCCCAAAGTTAGGAGTCACAAAATTAAGCTACAGCAGGAATTGTGAGATGATGACAGGAGCACATATGACCCTTCCTCAGCCCAGTGTAGTAAGAGAAATGAGTCTGGCTTGGGGCCAGCAAAGCATTCTGGGAGTGGACATGTGTGTGTCGAGGGAACTGATTGCTAAAGATTACCACATGCCTTCTTCTTGCTCAACACATCAAGTTTGTCGAATGAAGAGGAGTCTGTGGCCTGGCAAAGCTTCAGCGCTGTGTTTGGATCTCCCTGATCATCGTCCTATGGAATGAGACTGATCTATCTGCCCACTTCATTCCTAGCAAGTCTGGTCAGGAGCTGAGAGGCCACCGGAAACATCTAAACAACTTCAACATCAAATTCTTCATTTTCAGTAGTGCTGGGAATAAAAGGAAAACTGACAGTGGCCTCTGCGCATCTCACGGTAGTTTCTGCATCCCATTAGCTTCAAAAACAAACATTTGGACAGCTAGCTATTGTTTGAGCTAGAAAACAGCAACTTACAGATACTGTACGTATAGCAATGATCCAGGTATTCGCTCGGAAAACCTCCTCTTAATAGAGAAGTGGATAGTCAGTCAGCAGCCCTTCAGGAATTAATGAACTTGAAGATCAAAGCGAACCCTCGGAGGCCACGGTGTCACACGCTACTCTGATTTAATGTCGCTGTTGACTTGATAGTAAGCTGCTCATAATGCCAGTCCTAACACACCGCTTTAAATTCTACCCTCACTCATTTGAGCGAGATCATTTCTACAAACACAACTGTACACTTCTTAGGGAAAGTGACAACTTTGATCAAACAGAAGTTCCAAGTAAAGGATTGTAAAAGTAGGATTTTCCGTTACAATGGTCAAATCTGAGAATTGTTGTGTTTACTGTAACTTTACAACAACTATTTCTAATAGTTTTATGTATTAGTCAGGATTTTTTTTTACTACCAACTGGTGAGTTTATTACAAAACAAAAAAGCAGGGTTTTCTTCACATGCTTATAACACATCTTCATGAACACGTTTCAAATAAAAAAATCCCTATTGACCAAAGGCGAACATATTAAATCCATCTTAAAAACTTCATGACAACTCTGACCTGCAGGGGTTAGTTTATTTTAAGCAACAATAACAAGTTAATGATTTCAACAAGATAGTCCATTCACATGATCTGCATGCCAAGACAGCAGTTGGTGCTAATAACATCCATTTGCAGTTATATACTCAAAATTAACCTGACATTTTAGTTGAATTAGTTTATTTATTTTACATTATTTAGTTTACGTATATAAACTTTAAAACAAAACTCATGGGATGTTTCATTTAAAACCTGTTGAAAGGTTCAAATAAGGGAAGGTCCTTTTGTAGGGAATAGAACACTGCTCAATGATGACTAAAATCTGCTTCTGGAGACCCATAGACATTAGCAGATCCCTTTTTAGAATTTACGGTTTTCTTGGGTTGTTTGGCTCATTTGAAAGTTCCAACTTGGAACCAAGATCAACAGGACAGTGGCACTCCAGGAATAGGCTTCTCTAACCACGGAAACCATGTTTTCAGCTGATTAATCTAACTTATTTTGGAGGAAATTTGTTTAACATTAGGAGCTACACTGTTGCAGCAAAAAAAAAAAGAAAACTAAAGTCTGTTTTATGAAAAAAAAAAAATCGAATGTAATTTTTATTCATAATCATCTTGCAAAGTCTTGCAAAGCCAAAAATCTAAATGTGTGTGTTATCAGCCAGTGGCTTATTCTATAGAAAATGCAAAACTACATTGCAGATGACCATAGAAACATCTAAAAAATAGCCTGATAATAGCTAGAATATTTTACATTTAGATCCTTCAAACAACTCAAGAGAAATTGTGCATATTATACCTTTACAAGCATACACATTTAAGATTTACATAAACTACAACATTTTATTTCTACATCTCTTTCTAAGAGAAACTATGCAGTACAAGAACCACTAAACTCATTTGTACAGTTCTGTACATACTTCCCAGCACCACATCGTTCTTTCTGTTCTTTGGATACTCCAGACTCAGCTGTCACTACACCTCATCTAAAATTCAAAAACAGGCTTGTAATTTTGGTCAAGTGTTCTATTTATTCATGGTCAGCTAATAAAATAAATGTGGGGATGCCCTCTGCACGTGGTGTCTGAAGGTTAGCATGAATCACAGGTGGGAGTGTGGTTTGGGAAACATTAGCTGCTAGCAGTGTAGAGTCCCAGCTATGGTCAGTCAAATATAACTTAATGTAAACAGTGTACGTTTCAACTGTTCGTTTTCCAGACTTTAAACAGTGGCTAGCCAACCCTCAGCCCAAAGGAAATGAAAGAGCAAGAAGGGAATGAAATCTCTGCAAGAGAACAAAGCAAAAACGGTACAGTTTAAAAGCCTCTGAGGAAGGTGAGCATGATTTTTAACTTAACTCACATGCAAACTTGCAATGCTCATTTTTAATCAACCGGGATCTGGAAATCATATAAAAGTAATGGCATTATTAAAACCAACACATGGTAAGGCTCAAGCTAGTCTCACTAAAGGAAAATGTTCTTTTTTAAAGCGTTGAGACTCTTTGTAATTTGCCCTGATTCCTTTAGGCTTGGCAACAGTTTACAATGACTAATGAGGTCTATCAATCACATTCTGGCCTTTCACTGATTTACCATATGCTATTTTATAGAACATTGAAGCACTTTTTAATGTAAAAGAGATTAATTATATTTTTTGTATATTTCTTTGATGACCTCAGCCCAGACGTTACAATGTCGTGATAGTTGCAAGAGAGAATAGGGTTAGGGAAACGCTGTAGGAACCCCATCCACACTCATAAACCGGATGTGATCTGATCCTAATTAACCCCAGACACTTGCTAGTGAAAGAGGCGGATGTCTGGAGGGGTGTCCGACACTAACTACTAAAATGCAGGGATTGTTCAGAGTCCAACGGGCCAAAGCCAAGGAGATGAGTTTCAAAGAAGTGCTTTTGAGAGGGCAGATGAATGTAAGAAGCTACCACTTCTCCCATCTCTCCGTTTTCTCACCAAGCTGCCCTCATCATCAATTCAGACCAACACTAGAAGAAAAACTTGAAACACAGCTGTCCTTCACAGCACTTTTAATGGCCATTAAAGTCTCATCAATTCACTTTGAGGCACAAGTGTACTTCAGGCTCTCCTCGCAGCTTTCGCTTGCTAAAAAAAGAGATTCAGGGCCTCGCCCGACACAAAACCTCGACAAAGCTGCACATCAAGATACAGAAATGGTTCTTGAAAGGTTCTTTATATTTGGAGCAAATGCTATAGGAAATCATATTCTTTGAACAGTTTTTTTTTTGTAAAACAGTTCATCCCTTTCAGCAAAAAAAGAACTAACACAACTAACACATTTTCCTGGAACAACTTGGATTTTCAGCCTTTGGCAGCCTTTACAAGTATACATTTTTAAATTAATCAAATCAGTTACCGCCCTTTTTCATTAAAACATAAATGGAATAAAGGGGCTCTGTATAAAGATCTTTCTGTAAAACTCTGTGTCATTTTTTGTAGGAAACAAACTTACTCTAAAGATTGCCAAATGTTGTTAACAAAAACCTAAAAATCTTTTAAAAGACTTTCAAACAAAAGAGATTTTTTTTCCCCATAAACATTCCAAACAACAAAAAGTTATTTTATGGTAAGCCAAGTAACACTTTTTTCTTTTAGGGTAAAAGTATACATTATTTTGTGAATTATTTATTCATTTCTATGCACTATATTTAAGAACAGAACACTTTCAGGTTAGAAGATTTTTTGGGGGAGAAATCCAACAAAATGGTCTTATAGATATAAAACTAGTCATAAAAGTTTTGTCTAGTTCTAGTTTTGTCTTCTCCCTGGCCAGTGTATGTACAATGTCATTCAAGGTTCTTCTTTATGAGCATTTGTTAAAATCTCCCGCGCCATTCCAAGAACAGACCCAATTCAGGCAACAGGACAAGAGGAAAATGTGTGAAAACGCGGTGAAAAGCTGAAAAAGAAGATGAAAGTGACACGGTCGACTAAAGTTTCTGAAGCTGATGACCGTAGCCCAAACTAGGCTGAATAATCTGAATAGGCCATCATTTTTTTCTCTCTATTTGAATCCTTTCACTCGCTGCGCCTCTGACTGCTGCCGCTTCTCATTCCACACAATAGGAAATTCACTAAGACCTTTTATTCTTATGCTAATGCTCTAAACTGGGCATCACGTTAAATCTAACTCATGCACACACTTTTCTGTTTTTCAGGAAAACAAGAAACAACCCTGACATGATTTTGGACATACAAAATGAGCTTAAACTTAAACAGACAAATCACACAGTTAAAAAATAGTAATACAGTTTTTTTTTTTAAGAAGTTAACAAACTTAGAAAGAAGAAAAAAAGATATAATTCTGTTGACCCCTATAAATGACATATCTGCATATTAAAATATTTAATTGACAGCGTTTCAGTCAATTTGAAAAACAAACAAACAAACAAACACAAACAAACACACAAGCTCAAAACAGTTTAAAAGGGGAAAGTTAAATTAATCAAGTAAAGGTATGATGGAACAAAGTGTCAACAACTCATTTGAATCGATTCTTTAGTGAATCATCTTCAAACTATAAGACAGGAGAAAAATGGTATACCAAAAATATGCTAAATATAAAAATATGATTTCTAATTTGATTAGTTGACATATCTCAATACAGATGCACTGCTTCTTTGCTATCATAATAAAAATCAACCATTCGCTTCCAAACGGGTTAAGATATTGACGTTATGACACGCCTAAAGAAGCACAATTCGACCGCAAATATTTTCTTGTAGAGCGAAAAAGCGACTCAAATACGAAATTGTATTAATGAAGGAAAAGTTTCATCAAGTTACACGAATCTTTGAGCCGTCAACAACAGGCGAAATGGTTCGAATCGTCAAGAGAATCAACGACTCGATTCACATCCCACCTGGTCTGGAAAGTTTGTGATTTTCAAAATCACAACAAAAATCCACAAAATTGAACAGCAAACACGTTTAAAACTACTAATGTTTAATCTTTTTTTCATTAGATGATGTTGAGACGTTTTGAGATAACGGTGTGAAAGTGGAACACGTGCTTTAAAATCTATATATTGCACATAAAATTAGCTAAAGACTCTCTAATTGGAACGCGAACGCGTGAGTGATTAGCTAACTGTACGAACAACGCTAGGCTAGAACCAGATGAGATGATTTAAGTTACCTACCTTCTTCGACGAGGTAAAGTTAGTCAGTTAGTTGTTGAGTTGTCCAGAGTGCATCCAAAAAACAACGAAAATACTGAAAGTGGATGCGATTCTGTCACGAAACTCCATCAGCGGAATATTGTGTTTTGGGAAGTAGTTTAAGCTCGCGAACGGCGAAGCGCTACAGTTGCATCGCGCGAACTTTGACGATCCATCACACGCGCCACTTCCAAACAGGACTGGAGTTTCTCAAACATTAAAAAGTCGTTTAAACGTCAACACGGCACATTTGCAGCCCGAGCAAGCTCGTCGAGTCGCTCGCAGGGATGGTCGGAGGTGGGAGATCTGCCTGGGCTCCTCTGGCTCCTCTTCTCCCCCCAGCTCAAGCTCGGCTCTTTGAGTTTGGGGCCATTCTCTCACTCCTTCGCCCTCTTCAGCAGATGGGCCGGGTTTACTTACCTCCATCAAACCAGCTCTCGAGGAGCCCTCAACGCTCACCGCAGCTTTGCTTCACAATTCATTTGCTTTCTGAATGGAAGTCTAGTTGTTCATGGTAGGTTAGATAACCGAATAAATTGTTAAAAATGTGGAATATAAATGCTTGTTCAAAAAAGCAGGACTTGAAACTGGTTAAACAAACAAAGGTTAAACTGAATAACTTCTGTGTAAAAAAATAAATAAAACAAAAACAAATAGCCACATTATTATACTTACTCTTACAATGCATTACAGATACACACACATTTAAAAAAAATAAATGAATGAATGAGGGAACGGATAAATACATGAATAAATACAACATGTGGAATTTAAATGCATTTTCAAACGATCAACCTTTTTGAAAGGTTAAAACTGAATAACTGCTGTGCAAAAAAATGTATTTAAATACCTAAACAATGCATTATAGATACACACATATAAATAAATAAAAAAGTGAATACATTAATAAACAAACAAATAAAAGTCCTAGTTAAAATGTAATAAACTTTAAGGGGTTGGGGGAGGGAGTTCTTGAATTTTGAATACTTAACTTTTATAGGTTTAACTTCTAAATTCTTAAACTCTAACATTTTATTGTATCGATAAAAACTGTGTTGTCGTTTTAGAATTTATTCCCTTGAATATGAATGTAACCAGTTGCTTAAAGACAATAAAGTTTTCATTCCTGCTTTAAATTACGTTTTTGTTAATTGCTATGAGTTTATATTAATTTTATTGATTGTTCATTGAAAAATTAAGCTACATTAAAGAGAACACCTGCAGTGTTCCGCAAATGCCAAATAGTATGTTTACCCACACTGCAAATTAATCCATATAGGGGAAAAATAATCAAAAGGTAATGCAAAGTTGCTTTAGATGAGTCGTGCATTAATGTTAAAGTTTCTCCGTTTAAGACACGCTCCCACGTGATGCTGATCTGGTTTAATACGTTTACACTGGAAAGTTCTGCAACTGTCCACTTCCAGACAATTCTGTATCCAACAATAAAGTGTACAATATTCCCTCAGGTAGGGGGCAGTGCAGTCTGGAAACCTCTGAGCAGGGTGAAACAGTACAAAACACGACACCTAGTGGACAAACTGCCTAGTGTCCAGTGGCGATGAAGACGAAAAGAAGGAAGATGACGATGGGAATAAAGTAAAAAGCCAGTTGTTTTATAAAATTCAACTGTTTCCTATAATGTTTTCCTTTTTTAATTTTTTTTTGTTTTTATTTGTGTGTAAAGTCAAATTAGATTATGATAAAAATATAATAGTAACAACAATAATAATAATAATAATTATTATTATTGTTATTATGATTAAAACGCAATTACGATTGGGAAATAATCTATATTAACGTATAACAGATCAATTAAATTAATACAATTTGCTTTTACTTTCCAATACACATGTAGATATCGCCATCTTGTGGCAGTTAGCATAGCCTACCTAAACATGTCTTCTATATTCTAAAACATTTTGCAATAATAAAGTTCAATATTAAATTTTTTTTTTGATATTATAACTTCACCATAACTTTAGCTTATTTAATTGTGTATTTATTTATGTATTTAGTTAGTTATTTATTTTACCTGAATTAATGAAATGGAGGTACAGGCCAACTGTTTATCAAAATAGGTCTTTATAGATATAAGTTTGTATGTAAACCACTTCACCATAGTCCAACACTGGAAGCAAACAGCATTGGATTATTATTATTAGTATTATTATTATTATTATTAGTAGTAGTAGTAGTAGTAGTAGTAGTGGTGGTGGTGGTAGTAGTAGTGGTGGTGGTAGTAGTAGTAGTGGTAGTAGTAGTAGTAGTGGTGGTGGTAGTAGTAGTAGTGGTGGTGGTAGTAGTAGTAGTAGTAGTAGTAGTAGTAGTAGTGGTGGTGGTGGTAGTAGTAGTGGTGGTGGTAGTAGTAGTAGTAGTAGTAGTAGTAGTAGTAGTGGTGGTGGTAGTAGTAGTAGTAGTAGTGGTAGTCTAGTGTCGTGGGGTGTGGTAGTCGTCTTACGTACTTGGTCGTTCGTAGTCGTGGGTGGGTGTCGTCGTCGTCGTGGGTGGTGGTACTAGTACGTCTTGGTCGTCGTCGTCGTCGTCGTCGTCGTCGTGGTGGTGGTCGTCGTCGTCGTCCTGGTTCGTCGTCGCGTGGCGTCGTCTTCGTCGTGGTCGCCGTCTTCGTTCGTGGTCGTCGTCGTCGTGGTCTTGGTCGTCGTCGTCGTGGTCGTCGTCGTCGTGGTGGTGGTGGTCGTCGTCGTCGTCGTCGTCGTCGTCGTCGTCGTCGTCGTCGTCGTCGTCGTCGTCGTGGTCGTCGTCGTCGTCGTCGTCGTCGTCTCGTCGTCTCGTCGTGGTCGTCGTCGTCGTGGTCGTGGTACGTCTTCGTCGTCGTCTCTTCGTCGTCGTCCGTCGTTCGTCGTCGTCGTCGTCGTCGTGGTCATCGTCGTCGTCGTCGTGGTCGTCGTCGTCGTAGTCGTGGTGGTCGCTAGTAGTGCTTCACTTCAACGCACGGACATGCTCGTCCTAAACATAGATTTGGTTAAATTTGTTTTTCTGTTTTTGTTTCGAAAAACTATTTATACCTCCACTGTCAATTTTGCAGTAAATCTCAGTCACTTCGTCACCTTGCCGCTAGAGGGCGCAAGTGAGACAGTAATATACGCCTGTTTAATTAACACGATTTTAAGAGTTGAAGTTAATGTTTGTTAACTTATGTTCTTAAATTAGTATATCTTTGCACATTATCAATAGCATTCAAATACGAATACGAGATTGTCACTGTGTAAAAGCAGGTGATGAATCTACTTATAATATTGGTCAACGTTCCAAAGTTTTTCCAAAGCACGTTATTTATTTTTAAATCGTTAACCTAGCTTTTATGTATTGTTGAAACCCAGGCCATATAAAAATATTGCGGCATTCAACAAATAAAATAAATGTTACACTAATATTTGCATAATAAAAAAACAAGTACATTTGTTTGGGTGATGATAATTGAATGCACCTTGCGTTTAGTCAAGTTGTTTGATCTGCTCATGAGATCACCATGTCTAGACACCACACTACATTAATGCCCATCCATTGTACAATCGTGTTGATGTTATCAGAAAGGAAGTCAAACAACCCCATGCTAAAATTTCCATGATCGCAGCTAAAAGGCTGTTTAGAAGTGGGAGATTTGGCTGTTTCGTCGTGGGAAGATTTATTTTCTGAAGACCGATGCTGCCACTTCAAAGAAAGGAACTTTTGGGGGGCTGCTGTATCCTCCAGTGACTCATGCCCATGGTTTATATTGTGGCTTCACCATTTACTTTCAGCAGATAACAAGTTGCCATCTTTGGGATTTTGGTGGATGTTTAGCAGTTGGTTGTAAGTGATACTTAACTCAAAATGAATAGTCTGTCATTAAGTAGTCACCCTTTGGCCATTCCGAGCCTCAACTGTCTTTCTTCCGGTGTTGATTGAGTTTTGAGATTGAAGGGGGCATGAACTGAAACACTTGGTGAACGTTTTTCCTTCTACGTATACGAGCAGTAACTATTCAGCAACCATTACTACACATGAGTTCACAGCAAGTTGTTTTGTTTGTGAGAGATTGAAGCCCTTTACTCTGCCTCTGATATGTTAAGTCAATTGGAAGACACAATCTTGAATCCCTGCAGAGAAAGTGGAGTGGTTATTGTGGGTTCCGTCATTTGAATAAATGTCACCACCATAGACAGTATATAACATGGACGTAGCATGTGGCACATTTAGTATGATTACTGAAACAAGCTAAAATAAGCTTGTATATATAATTATACAAATAAATATATATAATTAGAACTTCCCAAACATGATATACATAAAAAGTATCAGAGTGGTGCCTTTTCCACCATGCTCAAGTTTTCTCTTGCATCCAAACAAGCCCTATAAATAATATGACACATTTTTATTGAAGAAGCACAAAGATAAATAATATCAATAGTGTTAGAAATGTTTAATGTGGGAATTGGAAAGAAGGAGTTAAGTTCTTGCACATGTGCTTTGAAACTTCGTGTCCCTCTCCAACAAATCAAGAGCCTCCTAGAGTAGGCAAGTGTATTGTTCAAGGGAGAAGAAAAAACACTGCAATGGTGGAAACCCGATCATAGTAGATTGAGTCTGGCAGACATACCGGGAGAGCTTAGATTTTCTAGTGTCCATACAGTAGATGCACAGATATTTGGTGTGAACAACACTAGAATGTTTCAAAACACAAAATGTTTTGGTGTCTTTTGAAAAAAAATTCTTTGATGGTTTTGTATGAAATTTGCAGCGTTCCTCTGGAATGTTATATCCCACTTCAGAGGTGGGTAGTAACTAGTTACATTTTTAGGGTACTTTTTGAGTAAAAATGTGTACTTTTACTTAGTTACACCTGAGCTACGTCTTAGTTACATTTTAGCTTTGTTCTCCCTTTAATAATATAATGGAAACACATTTAAATGCAAGCTATTTTTGACATTAGCAATGTGAGATGTTGAAGGGGCTGATTCATGAGAGTTTGCCAGCTAATCAAGTCAAAGGTGGCAGATCGAGACCGTCCTTACTACAGACTCTTGCGCCCTGATGCCATGCAAGGAAAGACATAATGCATGCAAACATAGGACGCCTGGACATATAAATGTGGGTTTCACAGTGCACATATTCTGTAAAATGTGACATGTGATTGTACAGATTACTTTTTTGTTGTGTGTATCACCTTTGTTATGTGGGTTTGATTATAGTTTCAAATCGACTATACATTATTCTCCCCTTAATAAAAAAAACTAAGAGTATTGTATAGGAAATACGTTCTTGCTTTGTATAGTTCAGATCAGAATCAACTAGTAACTAAGTACTTGAGTAAATTTTGTTTGTATAATATTTTACTCTTATTCAAGTAAATAATTTGGTAGTTATTTTTACTCTTAGTTGAGTAATAACTTTCACAAGTACTTTTACTTGAGTAGATTTTTTGGATACTATACTCAGCTCTATGTAGTCCCTACTCTGTCATGAAAAATGGCAACCCTAGTGCTCTTTGACAGAGTTACTCAACGACCCTGCTGTGCAGTTGAAAAGGACTGAAGACCTATAAAACGGCGCTGGAGGGTTGTTGAGTGACTCTGTCAAAGAGCACTAGGGTTGCCATTCTTCATGTGTACAACTTTGTTCATGTATATAAAAACAAAACCCATTTCTTGGTTTAGGATGAAGTTAAACTGTACCAAACAAGAAATCAGATGTATGTTACCAGAAAATTAATCTCCCACATTTTTAATGCTAGAACCAAACTCTGTTGGAAAACAAAATGTTTATGGTGAAGGATGCTGAAGAATGTTGCCGTCACTTATGCATGTGCCTATTCCAGCTTATTCTGGGTCCCTTAAAAGGTGTGTGCACCACTCCATCGCTTGTTACCACACTTACCATTAACATCTGGGGGAAATTTAAAGTCATCAATCATGCATGGTTTGAATTGTGAGAAGTTCTGCATGAACCTCAGACAGCCTAGAGCAGAGGTTTCAAACTCCATTCCTGGAGGCCCGCAGCCCTGCATAGTTTTGCTCCAACCTTAACTGAACACACCTGATTCCACTGATTAAGCATCTCTGAGTTTGATTGATGCTACTGGGTTGTCTCCTGAAACAGGGTTGGAACAAAAACCTGCAGAATTCAAGTGAGAAAACTGCTAAAACTTCTAAAAAGGACCCAAATAATTGATGGCAAGCAAATGAAATGCCTCTAGTAGACTTCCAGTACAGGACAAAGAGCCTGTGAACTTGTTGCAGTGAATGTAATTCAGTTTCTCTTGATGCACACACCCATAGAGGTCCTTAAAATTGAGTTTGAGACCCCTGGTTTAGAGCTGTAAAGTGTTTACTGTTTGCTTATTCTGTTCACACTTTTAGCACAAGGCTGGATATTGATCTGTTATTGTCTAAGAACCAATCTGAGAAAAGGGTGGCACATGACCGCCTGTTTCTGGAGACTATATGGACAGAAAATCTGGCGACGCTAGTCTGTGACTCGTAAACAATATGTAACAACCTCATGTCATGCTAGCAGTTTCTGTGACAGAACACGCGACTTGACCATACATCCTCTGTGCTAATGACAAACTTACGCCTCCAGAGAAAGACAATTTAAAGGCCTCTGAAGTGGGACGGTGACCTGGAAAAATGCCTCCGGTTTTCCCGTAATGTGTGCTTCTGTGCGGTTTGGCCTGCTTTTAGGCTTAATGATAGAGATGTTGTATCACTAGTTTGAAAACCAGGAGAAAGAAAGTGTCACAGTTTGGGAACTGGTCAATTTGTATTCCGAAATTGGACACTAAGGGGCAGCAGTGAACCTTTGATGGCAGTGCTGGGCTCACCACATAATTAATTAACTGTATCAATGTGTACTTATGTTTTTCTTTCTCAGTTTTATGACTTATGTCAGTTTTGTTTGATGAGCTTTAGGTATAGGTAACATCTCCAAATCCCTTACAGTATCTCATCAAAGTGACTGAAGTTGTTGCACCAAATTGGAGGTAGTTAAGAGACAGTTATGAACCACTTGTCTGATTCAGAAGTACGGATTGATTTTGACACTCATGGGATGTTGTTTGGTTTTTGCTGTAGTTAGATATTTTATTTTTGTAGAACTGTTTGTATTAGTTGTATGGTTAAATGTACTCAATTTTCACTTTTTCAAAGCTACCCATTTTTTACCCATTGTGTAGTCATAACTTAAGAAAAATTACATTACATTATGCATAGACAACTCTTCATTTCAGTCAGACCACAGAAGGGTGGTGATGTCTCCTTAGTAAGTTGGTATATTCATTTTTGGAGGTTAAACTTTTGTACAAACTTCAAACAAACTTTATTAAAGCTTAATGCTTGTCAATACTGTATGTTGAAACAACATTTTTTTTCACGTTTATTGACATCTATTTTACCAATAGCATATAATTAACCTGTCCAGTGTCTTTAAACAGTTGCTAACTAATTATATACTATATTTGCATGAATGGGAAGTTCCTCTGATATTCAACAGTGTCCATAAAAGACATTTTCCAACATCCATGAAATCTATGTTCACATATTTTATAGTCACATTTTTGGAGCATCAGCCATGTATAGACAAATGCTTGAAAACTGTAAGTGCAATCTGTTAGAAATTTATGAACAAATATGTGAATAATTTGTTTGAATATAGGGAAAGCTGTTTTGACAAATACAGAATAACCAATGAACAGTGTAACAACAACAACCAATTTCTCAGTCATAGGTTTCAGTCCAGGACAGTGTTTTGTAGAAAGCCCACCATTAAGTGTGAGTTATGCAAAGACACTGATTAGTATGCTGCATGTGGTCTCCTGTATTTTCCCAGTAGATCCTTGGATATTTAAGGATGCCTATATCTGCCTCGATCCTTCATGCTTTTTACCACACGTTCTCATTGTAGCGTGTGACCTTATTCAAGCACAGCTCTGAGAAGAATCATCCAGTGATTTGGCCACAGTATTTTTGGAAAATCCAGTGAGCAAACAAATTGCTAGGTGACCCTCTTTCACCTCTCCGTGTTCATGCTTGACAGGTGTGTAACTTATAGCATGGTCTCCTCCACCCTTCTGATTACATGTCCTCAGACCCCCTACCCCCAGACCCCCACCCTCTAGCATGTGAGAACCTCTGTCATGGGAGGAGTTCACCTCTGACCCCCATTTCTCCTTGAACTCCACTCTTTGTGTGTTAAACTGTGCCATGTCCCTTGTGCTGGAGTATCCTAGCCCATTTTTACAAGGAGAGGAAGAGCAAGCCCTTACTTTTTAGCACAAACAGCTTTTTCCTTTGACATTCCAATAATACTGGGGTTGTTAACAGGTGGTTTGAGCAGCTGTGTGTCCTAAAAGATAGCACAGAAATAGCCTGTGGTGGGATCTATTCAAGGAAATGACCTGGTGTTTTATCGCTAAAATCTGTTCAAAATCAAGTTCACTTATGGAACACTCCAACTGATAGCAGGTTCTTTTTAAAAACACAGACTCGTTGGAAAAGTACAGAAGAATAATGGAAACATTTAAATCTGCTTATAATGAAGTTGTCTAATGCTGTGATAAATTCTTCACAAATAAAACTCATAATAAAAAATAATTTAAATGTACAATTAATTCAAATGTAATTTTAAGAAATCCCCTTTGCAGAAATATTACTTTCGATCACGGTCAGGTGACGTATGATGTAATCATGTGGCATATCATTGACTGATGACAGATACCTAGTCGTGTCCTCTACCTCACGCTGGTGTACATTCACATCTTTTTTGTTTTTCAGGCTTATGGTGACCTAATAATGCGAACAAAAATAGTTTATAAACAAACACTCTATCTTGTTATTAAGAAGAAAATGTATCCCAAATATACTCTCAAAAAGTATTTATTCATTGGCAGAAGAGAACATTTGGAAATGGACTGGTCATCCTTCAAAAGTTTAAATTGAATAAATGGAGCTCAAAACTATGGACTTTAACAAGCAGAAAAAAACATGTAGTTATTTTCTCTTATTCATTTTTTTCCATTAGGTTCTATTTGTTAGAATTCCATTGATGACATCTACCTGCCACATTTGATTTATTTTTCACTTGTTCCATATTCTATAGTACTTCACTATAGTCACAGGCTCATGACTACTTTTCAGAGGTTGTCTGTGAGCACTTAAGCCTGCCATTACATTTTTGTTTATTAGAGAGGACCGTTTAATATTGACGAGAATAGTTTGTGGATAAATTTTTCAATGCCAATTAGTAGAAAATGTCACTGTGTTATATAATGTATATTTACCAGATTTTTTCTTCAAAAAGCATTTGCTACAAGAAAAAAGCAGTGAAAAAAATCTTTATTTATCCATTTTGAAACTGCCACTGAATTCTGAAATAGTCTGCTGATTGAACAGGTGCTGTTATATCCTGAACACTCGCCGACTATCGTTATCTTTTTCTTCAGTTTTCCCTGAGGAGACGGTAAAGCATGCACTCATTTACTTAATTACTTGATCAAATGACATGTTCTTTAATAAATAAAGTCTGTATTGAGTTATTGATCTTGATCGTGCAAGTTACATATCGCATTGTAATCGCGTATTGAATTAAAGTTATGAATGTGACAGTGAGTGAATGTATGAACTGAATGTTGACAGATTCTTTCTTGTTATGTACTTGAGAGAATGCCATGTCCCTCTCTGTTCAGAGTTTGAATCACCAATGAAAAGCCTTCACTTCTTGATTGTGATTTTTATAGCAACATTATACAGTACAAAAATATACATTAAATTAATAAATATTCTGTACAATAATTGTTTCAGATTAACTCAAATGTTTGTTTTAATATATGATGTAAATTTTATGCCAGTATGCTTTTTTCCATTTCTTTTCTTTTTTTTTTTTTTTTTACAAAATTCATAAAACAGTGTGTTATACCTAAAAGTGTTTACTATCACATTTGCAACATGTAGTTAACGTTAAAGTTTATTTCAGAAATCATTCAGTCTTTACAGAAATACTTTTTTTAAAGTCGTTTTATCTCTTGAAAACTATAAAAATCTATTACATAAATACAGCATAATAATGGCTAATGGAATATTACCTATATACTACTGGAATATTATCCACAAAAAATGTAGATATATATTGCTGAAAGCGTCATGTAGTAACGAAAAGTAGAGTTTGAGTACCGGTAATTGTGAAATACTTAAAAAAATCGAAATAAAGACTCCGAAATGATGATTCACTGTCGATGTTTCTCGCTGTATATCCCTTCTTTTTCCTGGACATGTGATATCTGAATGTAATTCCATATAGTCTCAGGGCTGCATGCTCTAGTGCTGGATGAATCGTTGTCCTCATGGTTCACTAGTCAGTGTTGGTGGCACTGTCAAAACGTGATCTGACAGGAATGTGTCTGATGTGCTGATAAAAACCTAAAGCTTCGTGCGTCACTCTTTGGGCATAGTGCTTTGAATGCTATCTTCTCCCTTTCAGCCTCAAACACCAGGGAGGGCTGTAAGGATCCTCGGGTGAGGCTGATCTAGATACGGGTTTGGTTTGAGATATGCATCCTTCATGTTTGGAGCAAAAGAGGAAACCCTCAGAGGCTGTTCGAGTAAAAGCCCCTGACGACACTTTAAAGCCTTTTCCACCCTGAATGATGACGAGAGGATAGAGTATTTTGTAAATGGATTTGTATCCGAAATGAAACGTCTTCTTTTATATATTACACCATCATTTTGATACATATACCTAAGATGTTTAATAATACTAAACTCAACTGAATATATGAGTTTTAATTAAAGTAATTAATTGTTAAGGTAATTAAAAAGTAGATTTAAAGATGAAAACATCCAGTGTGATTTGATTCAACCGTATTAGTTTAACATAGTGTGGGCACAAAATAGTTTATGTATTATTAAAAGTTAAGCATTAAAAATAGAAACGTAAAAAATATATATTTAAGGAATGAAAAGCGGAGACTTTTAAGTTGTAATGTTTCACTCTTTAGTGGAAGCACAAACATACAAAATTCGATTAAGGTAAATGATCCTATTCTATTCTCAATTAAAACAAATGATGATGTACACAATATGTGTTGTTAAGTTTTTCTAAAAGTAACCTAAAAGTAACTGGATTGAATTAGTTTCAATCAAAAAACAATTAATAAAACTATTTATGGGAGGCATACATGAACTGGAATACATAAAAACTTTAATGGTTACAACAGACCTACTATTAACCTAGTCCCCTTAGATTAAAGTTATATTTAGTTATTAGTTATATTTTCCTGGTTTCAAAAGGAACTCTGTGGTTCCCCATTTGTCTATTTTACACAATTTCAAACTACACATTCATGTACATGTTTTTTGCTCAAAACCCCCGGGTCATCAAATACATATAAATACAAATACAATGGTTGTTGAATTCATGTCTCTACTAAACGTTAGTCAGTCTATCTATATATGCACCAAAAAGATTTGTAATGATTTTTGATTAATCAACAATCCCCTTAGCTGTGTGCCTTGCTTTCAATAGTATGCATATGCAGTCAATGCAATGCAGCATACATGTTCATGCTTTTAGAAAGCTGAACTGTTTAATGTTCATTGAAATTACCCGTTGATGGTTTGATGGCTATAAAAGACTTTAAGTTCAAAGCTACAGGTGATCTGCTTCATTAGTGTTTAACATCAGAGTTTAAAACATTACTTTTCACATGCACTTGTATTGTCAAATATTTAATGCCATTGAATGTCCACTGGATGTCACTAATTCCAGATCGTATGCAATGAATGTTGTGGGCAGTTGATGCACAAAAGTTGGCTTAGTGGTGCGCGTATTCTCATGTCAAGTTGTCATTTTATGAATCCAAAATGTGCTGAGAGCAGGGTGTGTATTTGTGTATTGGTTGATTTTTTGTATTTATACACTATTTATCAACTGTATTCATGACAATACTGAACAATTATGTATACTTTTCATAATGATGTTTAGTTTTCTGGCTGTTTAGGGTTAACTATACTGTAGTTTGTACTTAACAACAACATTTCACTGAAGGTCCGACCTGTGTGGGACTGGCAACCTGTCTAGGGTATAGATCTCTCCCAAAGTGAGCTTGAGAAGAACGAGTAGAATCCTTTGAAAACTTGTAGTTCTATTACCATGGATTCAGATTGTAAATAATGTGAAGCTGAACCATATAGTTTAATAAAGAGAGAACTGATGTGACGGAAACATCAACAATATGCTAGTTCTGTAATTTTAACCGTTAACGGTGATTGAATTGAACTTAGATCATTTAAATATAAACTGCACTATAGCTTTTCATACCTTTTATTCTCTTTGGTTAAACAATTTCAAAGTGTCTCTAAAACAAAGTCCCCCAAGCTAAAGTGAAGCTACTGGTGTATGTATCACTTCAGGGTCATATAAGCTTGATCAGAGTCACTCTATTCCTCTGGGGAGCGTCACAGGAAGAGGAGGTCAGAGGTTGTTGGGCTGCCCTGTTGTGCTTTTGTAACCCCTCCATTGCTTGTTCACTGTTAGTGGAATGAATTAACTCTTCAATGTTTTCCTTTGCACACATGCTTCAGAGATTCTTTGATGTGATTTCCCCAAAGGGTAGGGGCAACTGTTCTTTTGGCAGGTAGTCTTGATGAAATTTCACAATTTCAGAATTTAGCTCTCATTTGGCAATTTTATAGATAAAGGTAATCCTTTGTCCCCCGCAAAGCATTAAGCCAGACACAACAGACAAAAATGTACTGTGAATTTACGGGGGTTTTACGCAAAACTAGAAAAGGTAAGTTTTTGCTATAAGGACTATAAGGGGGTTTGTAGTTCATAACAATCTTTTTGCCTATCCATACCAATCTTCCTACACTGTGATGTTCTAGGAAGCCTTTTTTCCTGCTTTTTTCATTGCACCTATACTCTGATCAATGTTTTACCCCTACATTCATGCCTTGAGATATGTTTACACATAAAAAAGTATTAATAAATCTATGTCATTAATGTGTTGCAGAGTTTGGGGTTTCACTGCCTAAATGAAAACTCTGTATAGGCAGCAGAAAAGTGTAAAAGCTTCTTGAGTTTATTTGTTAACGTAAAGTTTAAAAACTGTTTTTTTAATGTATTTGTATGTGCTTGTATATTTTTATTACACATGCACGCACAGACACACACACACACACACACACACGCACACACGCGCACACACACACACACACCCACAAACACAGCACAAATAAATTATACAGACATTGTTGTTTTGCATTGCAAAATATTTTGTGTTTTATATTTCAGTGCAACATACATTTGTTTCAATTGTAGCTTCTAGTTGGGCATTCATGAATATTTTACACAACTCTTATGTGAAAAAATGTTTTCAATCTCGAGTTAGTTCTTGATTAGAGTTAGTCTCAATGTTGTTAAAGTGGAAAGCCTAATTCAAGGTAATGGCTGCATTTAAAAAGATCTTGCAGCTTTGTTTCAGTTCATCTTTGAACTTTAATTCTGGAGTAAAATCACAGAAAATAAATTCTCTATATTCATAAGCTAGACTGTACACAAATTGTGAAAAGACGTATAACACTTGTGCAGACCATTTTCCATTTTAAATTGTTATGTTTATAACAATTTATAACAAAAACTATACCATAGAGACGTCAAATGAGTGATATTCTTTTGAGCTCTTGAGTTCACAGGCTTTCAGTCTGGCCAATCAGTGTGCTCAGATATTGACCAATCCTTGATCAACAGAGTGTCAGAAGACTTTTCTTTCCAATCTCAGCTTGCTTTAAAACTCAATTCATATTGTTACAAAAAATGATGTACAATGAGTTTTATGGGCATTACATTTCTGTGAATGTAGATTTTGTACTTCTACTATATGCCAGATGTATAAAATTATATAAACATCAAACACTTAATATGAATGTAGAAACCCCCAGTCATAAACATACATGTCTCTGTAGTGGACCAGTCAGTGGAAACTTTCCATTATTTATGTGCTTCTAAATGAAAAGGAAAATGAAATATTCATAATTTATGTATCAGTCTCACCTTATCAAGAAACCACTCAGAAAATTGGAGTTTTGTTCCATATGAGGAATGCCTGAAGAATGCAGGATCCATGTCTACTTGAATCAGATAGAAGCCTTACAATGAAGTTAATGGCTGAGGCTTAGTCTGGCTGCAAACCACGAGATCTTCTCCTATCAGCAGAACTTACACTACACGCTACAGTGCACACCGGCCTAGATCACAGAGAAACATGATCTTAGGACTCTTTGTGGTCAACTCAATCTGGACTTAGTAAAGGTCAGCTAGTGCAAAGGTGGACATTTATTCCAGAATTTTTTTTTTTTGACATACCAAACAATTTCTTTCAACTTTTGAAGTATTTATTATTTGATAGGACACACAATCTCTGAGGTCTCTATGCTTGTTCCTTCAATTTACCCATGAGCCTGGAATTCTGTGTATTTCAGCATACCTGTCATAAACACAAGCAGTAAACCGGACAGTCTTTCGGAGAATGCTTCAGGGCCTCCTGCTTGTCTTAAACCCCCAGCTGCAGTCATTCCTCTCATTGCTGCAAGTCACTTAACAGTTAACACCTCAAACCACAGTCGTTCACCTGCAGGATGCAAGACTATAACTGCTTACTGAAACCTTAAAAGACCTTCCATACTTTCATTAATTGAAAGTTATTATTTTGTGTATATGCACTCTATTTTACGTAACTCAACGATGATTTTTTTATTTAATTGACCCAACACATCACTATGACAGAACAAGAACCACTGAGAATGTAAACTCATACAAAATAGTAATTCAGTCAACAACTCAAACAGTCAAAAAAAATCTGAGACAGAATGAATTGACTGAATTAATCTTTTAGAATAAATGCGGTCAACAAACTTTTACAGAGTGGACTGTGTGCCGTGCACAGTAAAAAAGTAAATAAAAAAAAGAACTCTAGGGTAAAAAAAACCTTTTGCACATACATGCATGTTGTAGAAAATCCATTAAACATGTCCTTATGCTATGTAATGATGTAAAACAATTTTACATTTAAAAACAGCTTTCACCAAAAATTATTTTTCACCAAAATGTACAGGTATGTATTTAAAAAAATATTTTAAGTTTTGCAAAAAAAAAGATCTAAAGATAAAGCATTTCATTAATCTGCAAGTTATTTCAAACAAGTTTGAGCTTATTTCTGCACAAAAGAAATAGCTATCTGGAACTGCATTTGCTTAGTTTGCTTGAGTATATTCTTAGGGTAACTAGTACTTTTACTTTTACTCAAGAAACTTTTTTGATATTAGGAAAATTATTTTCTAATCTCATGGAAATAATTTAGTACTGTTAAAAATAACTTGCTATCAGAAATAAGATCACAAGTACAGTGAGATGGCTGATGCACAAAGGTTTGCTTAATTATTCGCGTCTCCCAGGGCATCACGTTCAAAGTTTATTTACTCTCAAAGATGCAAAGAAAAGCTGCTTTGTGCAGTAGCTTATGTTTCAGTAAAAGAAAGGTATATTGGAAAACATTTACTATAAAAGAAGTAGACTTTAAAAAACTGGCAACACAATGTGATTGAAATGTAGCATCTGCGTTGCTTCTTTCTGACTCATAATTGTAGCAATTCTAATTAATACTTCAGCATAGTCTATTCTTTAGCTTTCTGAGCACAGCATTCCTGTAGGCACACTGAAACACAAACTAACATCAATGGAGGACTTGCTTTCTCTCTTCGCCCTCGTTTCAGAACCGCAGACTTAATCCAGGAAACAAAACCCCCTCTAATGTCACATAACATCGGCCAGACAACGACCCGTGTCCTCCCAGAGAAAATATAGACGCTAGAAAAGCTAATCCTTGGAGAAAGCCGTTTTTCCTATTTGCTCTTGTTTGGTCACACAAGGCTTTTATTTATCTGTTAGGTATTTATGCATTTTTTCCAAAGGAGGGACTTCCCTTGATTGGACAGTCAGTCAGATTTGTTGAGAAGGAAATGTTCCAGACAGTCATCAGGATTAAATAGAAAACCCATGAACATCATGTTGTGTATTAGAGCACAACAAGCAGATTAAATTTATATAGCTTCAAGTCAAACAATTCTGACAGCAGTTATTCATATTATTCCTGTTTTTCTTTCTAAGATTGCTCTGGTCTCTATTTGCTTAAAGTTCAGGTTTAATTCAGTTTAACTATTTAAATTTGCAACTGTTTTCATGTGAATTGCTGGTAAAAGATGTGATGTAAAGGATAATCTCATTTTATGTTTGAAATTGCTTATGGAAAAAAGGAGCCATTTTAGACACTCGTCTTCATAGCAGTTAGCTTTTAAAACGATTTTTTTGACTCAAATGTATTGCCTATAAATAAAGTAAATAGCTTCAAACCTTTAGACCTTGCACACTTAAAATCACTCAAGAAAAAAAAGTTGTTAGACCTTTGTAAATGTTTCATACATTTTCATTATTTACTGTTTTATTGTGGATTGTTGTTTTTTGTTTTGTGTAGGTATGGTAGTTATAGAAGGTTCTTTGGATGGTATCATTCCATCCAATGGCTATTATATGTCATGATCAACATCTTTCATGTTGTTCATTACCTGCCTTTTCCACCTACTTCTACAGTAGCCCTCGTTATCTGGATCTAACTCCAAAAATATCGGAACCTCTAGAGGTGATATAACTTTCTATAGCCAAATGAATCCACATCAAAGTTATTTCTCAATATATTTAGGTTGTATACATTTATTTTGCAACTAAACTTACTCTAATCCCAACCTCCAAGATAATTTCATTTTGAAATATTTAATTTTATTTAGTGGTTCTTGCTTAAAATGAACCTTCCGCACATTCTTGAGCTGTCAGTAGGTGGAGCTGGCTCATTTGAGTAGTTTGATTTAGACAGGTGAGACTTCATTAAAAGGAATGAGGCTACATGGCTACTGCCTCTCGGTCAAAGACCTCCTGGTTCGAGCTTTACCCAGCTGTGAGGGTTATCCACTTTCTTCCACATCTCCAGATGTAACTTTGTGATGGACTTTAGACTAGTTCAGACCCTAAATAGGAGAACTAACCTGACGAAAATGGGTGAATACCAATCTTTGCTCTTAAAATAATAAATGCTTTATTTTTTAACAAAGAATTTAGGACACTTTCAAGCTTTACCTCAAGATCTGAACTATTGTTGACTTATTTTAATGATCTGTTTATGATTTTATATCTTATTTCTGTATTTAGCAGTATTTCTATTATAGCTGCTACTTACTACCCCTCTTGCTGATGGAGGGAACAAGTGGTGGAATTTCAGCTCTGCTTTTGTTAACTTAAAGCGTGAGCTGGGACTAATTGGATCAGACTTTGGTTGTTTGGAACGATCCAGAATAATTTTTTTGAGCATTTATAAATGATAATTTGTGAGACAGAATGTTGACTGGAAGTCTCTCGACTGACTTGTTTTTTTTCACCATGAAATGTCACTCTTCCCCCTTTTATACAACAAAGAAAGAACTTTGTTTAATAGAAAATCGATATGACCCAACATAAATTTTATTGTCCAAACTGAAATAGTCAAATCCTCCTTTAAACTTTTGAAGACAGTTGTACTGTTATTTGCATTTGGATGGTTGATACTCTGAATAACCAAAGAAAACTACAATGGAAATCACATTTCTGCCCTTGTTTTATATTTTGGACAATCTCATTCAAAATACTGCTTGTTTCGTTTTAAATTACATGTAACAGTCAGAAAATCTGTGCATGTGAATATCTCAAAAAGAGTGTACTATTCTCCAAACACAATTTACATTTAATGTAGTTTAATGTACATTTAACTGGAAAACTCTTTTTTTTGGTATATATTTATATATTTAAAATAATAAAAGGTGATAAGCTAAAGAGAATTTTTTAATTTATATTATAATTTGATTATGGGAGCCTTGACAAGAAATGTCTCCCACGCTTTACTAATACACAAAACTAATTCAGGTCAGAAGGTGACAATAAGACATTAAAACTCTAAAGTGAATCTCCTTATGGCTGATTCATTGATTTATAGGCTACATTTCATTGGCTACATTTATTTACATGGACTAGCATGTGAGACTGGAAAACTTGGGTGGCACTTATTAAGGGTTCTGGGAAGTCTGACACAGGATTGCCTGCAGCAAAACACAAACTATTTCAAGAATTTTTTTTACAATTCAACAGACAATTAGTCTTAATGTCAGACTACACTGGCAGCGTGCGCTGAACCAGCACAAAATGGCTTTATTCAGACTTAAAGAAACAGTTAACCCAACAATGGAAATTCTCCTCATTCATTTCCTCTCCCTCAGGTGGTAGCAATTACCAAATGTTACAGACTTTTTTTAGATTTTGTGGAACCAATTTTTTTATGTGGAAACCAGTCACAAATCAACGTTTGTAGCAAAGATTTCTGTAGAAACAGGCCAGTCTTAGATCCAAATTCAAAATATAAATGAAAAGGTTTGGAACAGTTGTTAATAGTTTCTTTTAGTAATTAAATTTCCTATAGATTTGATTTTTATTTCCAATGTAATGGATTATATAGTGTCCATTTGGTCATCTTTGTAACACAGAATTGTAATACAGTTAGTTTCTCTTTTAACCTACAAACCTTTATCTCGTAAGCAATCTGCCGATTGCATCTGCGTTGGCCTTGCATAGTGTTTTGTGGGCTTAAGGGTCTTCACATTGTCACATACTTTGAGGCTAACTCGTCTTCTCTAAGGAGGTGTCTGGTTACCTCAGGTAAAGCCGCAGCTCAGCCTGTTTTGTTGTTGTAGGACATGTGGGTGACACACTTATGAGGGACTCACCCTGCTTTAGGTTCTGGAGGTGTTAAGTCCAGAAACGTGATTATGGGCTCATGACCTTTGGCAGAAACACAAATATTGTGGTGCATGCTATTTTGGCTAAGCTTTTAACCCTTGTATGTGTTGGTATTCATATGTGAGTGTGCTGTGAGAGGTCAAACATTGAAATTATGTTGCACTGCATTACTGTACTGTAATTTTTGGGTCCTATTTTACTAATTGTTATTCCTTTACCAGTCCTATTTTGCATCCTTTTCGCTGACTCAAGTTTTCTTTAGTACAAAAATACAACTTTTTCGTGTAATCAAAACAAGCCGCTTGCAGTTTAACCCTTTAAATGGTAGAGATTTAGCTCAACTGCCTTCTCCTTCTCTCTGAAACAATCAGAAATCTTCAGCTTTAACGCGTTTCTCATCTCTTACTGTGTTGTTAATTCCAGCTGTAGATACTGTTATCCTAAGGTATCCAAAATCAATTCTAGACAGCTACATTTGATTACAACAATCATCAATTACATCTGATCACACAAATTAAGGTCATCTAGCTTTTTTTGATGCCAGACTATGCATAGTTACGGTGGCCGAGAGGTGCAAACCACATTTACATAACGTGAAACACTTTTACAAATTACAAAACAAATGAACATTTTAGAAAACAAATTTACAATTTAGAAACACAATTACAAATTCCAAAACACTGTTACAAGTTCAGAGTTTCAGTCAGAGTTTATTGGGGTTCAGTCAAATATTAAAAAACATTTCCGAATTTTAAAACTGCTCATCTGTTCTATGGAAGGACTCATGCCATACATTATCCATTATCTATATATTATTTGGAAATGCTGATATTCCTTCTACTGCCTTAGGAATCCACATCAAAGCTATTCTCAATGTTTTAGGTTGTGCATGTTTCTCATGCAACTAAATTGTACTACCATCATACTCTGATCCCATCTTCAAGGCCATGTTATTTGGCAATGCTTAGTTTTATTTAATTCCGCTTTATCTGTGCCTACTATAAATGTGAGATTTGTTGCAAGAAACACAGATGAGCTCAATAATGTATGTGAAATTTTCTTGCATAGTCATTGGTTCCAATTCTATTACATTTGAGCCTGAGTTGTAAACAAGCTCCCTGTACCGAGTGCAATGCTGAAAGGGTTGCGTTCAGGCACGAGAATGAATACTCCCCTAATGTTCGGTATTCAGAATGTCATGCTACCAAAATAAAAGCAAATGCTGTGCAAACATGCTGCTTGTCAAGAGCTCATTAAAGCCTTAAGGCATTTATATTGCAGCAGAGACGTAGTAAATCACTGGATCTCCTGAAGCCCTGTTAGATAGGCAGCTCTTTTTTAACTATGTGTACCCTGTTATGAGTTAATGTAACTCTAAACTAGTGTCAGATGCACTACTACATTCCCGCAACACAATGATGAATTCAACTTGGAGGCAAAAAACACACAGTCTAAAAACCCCACTCTGGTGCTTTTATATTCTCATTTAGTGTGATATTTCCTTAAGAGAATTGATGCATGACTTTTTAAGGCAAAGTTATTACATCATTTTCCTCTTATTTAATAGTTATTATGTGTCCTGCTACTCTACGTCCTTACGTGTGCATCAAATTATTTTTAGCATTTTACTGACGTAGGACCTCATTTAGAATTCATTTTTTTAATAAAGTGCAAAAAATGCTTTAGATTTGTTTCATTCATTAATTTTTATTTTATGTTAGACAGCTTAACACCTTTATTTAATTTACCCGATAAGTAGGGATTGTTAAAAGTGCTATTTTGTCAATAAAGGTGCCTTTTCTCCCCTAAAAAGAAAGATTCTTTTAAAATATCTCAGAATTTAGGCAGGATATGGCCTAAAAACTTTTCAATATTTACCAATTAAAATATTGAAATATTTTTCCTTGGTTTTTGCAAAACATTTTTTCAAGAAACCCTTCCATGGAACTCCTTTTGATGCATTTATGACCCTAGTCCTCCATTAATTTCCGTTTCAGGTGCATTTATTTATTTTTTTGTGCCTGAATGTTGATGGGATTAGCATCGAATGATGGTATATGTTCTAGAACAAACAATGGACAGCCAGGAGACGGGTGTGATCAGCTCTCCCAGCAGCTGATTTAAATCAAAAGGGATAACAAACACAGAGAATGACTGCTTTCTTCAAATTAAACACAACTCTTGGCGCCCCTCAAGGCCCCTCTCTGTTTTTGTACAAAATAAATGCCCCCCATTCAGCAGCCCAGTTCATGTTAATAGACGTTATTTAAACAACTGTTAAACAGCGGATTAAGGTGGATTTGGCTCAAGAAGACGTGAGGGAGCGGTGTTTCCCTGTGTATAATCACTCACTCACTTACACAGTGACACACTAGGCAGGTAGACAAGAGCTTAGAGAGGCAAAAGTCAGGATGTACTACATCAGGTCACCCAAACATTCACCAATAAAGCCAAGGCTTTCAGAATCCATGGGGTGCACTGGGCCTGAAGAAAGGTGACATGCTTCGCCACATGACATGCTTAGCTCAATCCGCTGCATCATGGTTTCTGGCTTCCTGTTCACTAAACAGTTTAACTTGAGAGCCGAGAAACCATTCACTAAGAGGATTTTACAACTCAAATGAAAAAATAAGACTTCAATTTGCTCTATACTTTATTTTGATTTGAAAGTGTATTGAGTAAATTAGGTAAGAAATGTTAAATCTGAAGACATCCTCTTCCTTAATTACAGATTAATTAACTGAGAACTACTGCATAACTAACAGATATCTATTCTTTAACTATGTAGTAGTTACTGTTAGTTACTAAGTAGTCATCGTCAACAAATGAGTAAATACTGCTAGAGTAACCACTATTGAAGTTACCATTAGCTATCAGTAACTACATGGTAATTACCATTAATCTCCAGTAACTATATTGGTATTACCATTAAATATCTGTAACTACATTGTAATTACCGTTAACCATCAGTAAATACATGGTAATTACCATTAACCTCCAGTAACTATATTGGTATTACCATTAAATATCTGTAACTACATTGTAATTACTGTTAACCATCAGTAAATACATGGTAATTACCATTAACCTCCAGTAACTATATTGCTATTACCATTAAATATCTGTAACTACATTGTAATTACCGTTAACCATCAGTAAATACATGGTAATTACCATTAACCTCCAGTAACTATATTGGTATTACCATTAAAATTTATTTTAAATGATCATAGTATGTCCTAAAAGGTGGTCTAAATAATCATCAAGTATCAGTTCCTGGATGGTTTACTACTTCCAGTAATATTTTGAGGTAAAAAAAACCCCATAATCTTCTGCGGGATAAACATGGATTTGATTATTAAGTTCTCTGTGTTCTCGCAATATTAATGGTATGTTACCTTTTAGTTGAATTTATCATATTGCGTTTGAAAGAGAAGACTTGGTCTGGGATTGTTATTTAATGCAAATTTTTAGGGTATTAATTATATTATTATTATTATTATTATTATTAATACTACAGTAATAAAATCTGTTATACAAAACATTACTTGAAATATATTCTCCTGATATTTATTTCTGATGTCTCATAGCACGTTGGTTGGTGTTCTGACAACTTTCAGAACTTTCACTGAAAAAATCCGTTTGAAAAAAGTTTTTTAGTCAAGAAAAAATTGTAAAATTAAATTAAACAACAAAATATAGTAGTTGTTTATTTTTTTCAATTATGTTTTATTTATTTAAAAAATATTCTAGTTTCCTTTATATCATTAAATTGTGTTCATTCACTTTAATGTATTTAATTTTGGGGAGAAAAAATAGTAAAATCCCACAAAGTAGCAAAATGTAAACTTAATAACAAATATGATCTTAATTTAATTTTATTGTATGTTATTTTTTTGTTTATCCATGTAACATAAAGTAATTGCTTTTATTTTAGTTTATATGACATTTTATGTGATTTTTGTAGTGCACTTACTCTGGCGCACCTAAAGGTGAATCAGCAGGCTTCCGCGTTCACTTTATCCCTTCGGTGAAATGTGTTAGTGTGTCGATTTAGAGAGTTGTGTTTGGTTATGTGCGCATTACCTAATCTGTTTATCCAGTACTCTCTCGACTCTTTTGTCGAGCGTGTCACCAAAGAGCTGCTGGTCAAATAGTTGAGAGAGTTCTCCTTGAAGGTGGAACCAAAACATTAATTTGTTTGGTCCTAAGTTACTAAAATAAATGTCCCTGTTCCTTCCTGGCTCCTGATTTAAGCTATTAGCCTCACTTCCACTTGCAGGTAGACAGTGCTCTCATTCCCAGCGGAACTGTTGTGGCTGAGAGTGAGATGCTGCAGTCTGATCTCTCGCTCTCACCGACTGGAAAGTGATTTAGGCGAGACATTTAAAGTTGCCTGTCTAGGTCACCCCATCATGAGACTCAGAAAGTCAGCCACTCTTTCTAAGACGACTATGGCCTCATTCTGAGTTCATCCCCTCCCCCGTCATCCTCTCGCTCTTTTCTTTCCACTCTATAATTACAAGGCACACTCAAGGAAATGCTGTGATGTCATACCAATCAAGGCTGGTTATGCATGTGTTTAGGGTGCCTTGAAGTTATTGGCTAAAGTGAGCATATGTTTGAGCTCAAATGAATTTTCTTTCAAAGATCCATCATGTTTACCGCACTATTAAACACAAACTAGCAGGAGCCATACATTTTCTCATTTTAAAAGACTTCAAACTCTCCACAGGAGTGAGCGAGACTCGTCTGAATCAATTTGAGCCGTCGGAAGACCGGTAAACCCCCCGAACCCCCAAATGGATTATTAAAGGGTGTATGATGAATTTACAATAATGCTTCAATGAAAGCATAAAGTTTGCTTCGTGAAGTAAATTACTTATTTCATAGAATGAAAGGTGAGTAAGTAATTGAACATATTACTTATAGTTTTCATTCGGATTAACACAGTGGTTGAATTGATTGATTGAATAAAAAAAAAAGATTTAACATAAAACATGGTTTATTATCTGTTTGTATTTTTGCTGGTGGTGTCTCTAATTTGGTTGACCAACTGTACAATGTAATTTTAAATTGTTTTTCTTATTAGCTTGAACAGAAGTGTGAATGAAAGCTGATTAATTGATTTTTAATACCTGTTGTTTTGGGTTGAGTTTGAATGGACTGAAACGGGCCGCTAATGAGAAGTGAGAGGGGGTGGGTGGACAGCTGGCCCGTCTGATCCCCTGAGTCTGCTCCTAAATTGGTTTTAGCAGTACTAATAAAGCTGATTATCTCTCTGCTTCCAAGTCCCAGTAACCCTGACACCCGGGCAGCTGGGGCCCAGGAGTACGCCCAGCTCACCCGCCGGAGCGCACACAGCTTCCCTCCTCTTCCATCTCCTCGAACCAGACGCAGCAGCTGCCATTAGGATTTCATTCATGCCTTTTGGATCCTTCAGGGTGCAAATGATGCTTTCGTGGATTTTTATTTTCTGTGAAATCTTATTTCAATGTGATTATGTTTGTTAAATAAGGAGATGGTTTGCCATTGTTGTGTTTTCAGCTTTTCAAAAAATATTTTTGAGTCTATGAGATGAAAACGTTTGTGTGGTGATTTGAAGTTTTTATCTAATTCACAAGTTTTGTCTCTGAGAGAGGAACTCTGAAAACATTTTGAATGAATTTTGGATGAATTTTGATGAAAACATTGCCCCATTTTTACTCGTTTTGAATCTATAGATTTGATAACATGTGGATTTCATTATTTAAATTGTCTGTCTTTTATAAGCTTTTGATTAATACATTAATTTTAGATTAATTTAAAACAAAATGCTCAAAAATCTGATTCAGTAATTACTTTTCAGAACAGTTTGCATCATATCTGTTTAACCACAAAATGAATGTACAGAGCATTAAAATAAGGTATTACAAAAAATTGGGTGATATTTGCAATTCCTGACGTTTTTAGTCAAAGCATCAATGCATATTTTGGCTGTCATTATATAGGGCCCTTAAGCATTCTAAAGGATGTTGGTTACCATTTTAGTCTATGTGTGAACTGTGAACAATACGGTTTGGGAAGAAAAACGCGAATGAAATGTGGAACAACCTGCTATGCTTACCGAGGGAACAGCTAAATCTTAAACCTTATCACACAGTATTTGGGTGTCTGAGATCAGTTCTTATAGTGCTGACCCCCTGTTCTCTATCCAGCTTGCTGCAGACTTTTAGGACAATCTTTGAATCTTTTGATGTTTTGAACTTCTCTGCGATGACTGGAAATTATCTACATTGTGACTTTGACCACAAAAACAGCAGTACGTTTTGGAATGGCTGTTTATTTATTATAGAAAAATGGCAGAGAAATAAAGAGAGGTACTGTATTAGTCACCTTTAAGTAGAACTTCATTTATATGTATTTACTTTGTCAGCTCAGTAAGGTCCTCCTATTAAATTTGAATCACAATAAAAAATCGTATTGCGAAGCAAGAAACAACCCTGATCTTGTTGCATGATGTTCTTTAAACATTCAGAGACTGACCATATTATTGCAACTCCTCCCTCTCCTAATTTTTTTTTTTTGTTGAGAAATGTCTCGAAGTGGATTGAGAAACAGTTTCGTTTAAAGACGGTCCAAACTTTTGACTAATTTATTTTGTTTAAATTATTTCTTTGTACATCGTCATTCATCTCTGTTAATCTTTTCTAAAAAAAAAAGTAAACGATTCTCTTCAGCAGCTATTCACTGATAACATTAGGTACTATATGCTGAGATGATTAAAAAAAAAAAAATACTATTTCGGATTTAACTCTACGAATCAATGCCAGACACAGCAAACACTAGTTTTAGAACACAAATATAGAAACATCTAGCATCAGTTATGTCGCTACGGTAAGAGTATTTACTTCCATATAAAAAAAACTATTGTATAATTTTTCTTATTTTTTTTTAATTAGTCATCAGGAGTTGTCTCTTTTCAAAGTAAATTGTACAAAAACTATGCTAGTGGGCAATATGGCTCTTACTTCTGATATATTATTTTGTATGAGTTGTCTAACCGTTTCTTGAAAAACGGTGTCTATGTCAGTGTCAGGGTTTTGGGAAGACAAGGACCCAGGCGCAGGTAGAGATTGGAACAGGATTTATTGGGAACAGCGGAGCCAAAACAAAGTCTATCACAATTAAATAAAGTTGCTCTCCTCCAGCTCCAAGGTAGTATGGCAAACAAAAAGTCCCTCCAGGGAATATTCAAAAGTAGAACTTAATTCACCCCTCCTAGGGTCGTAAATTGAGGGAACTGGTCTTGGTAAGGACAGCACCACACAGCACAGGCTCCAGAGCTGGTCTGCAGACATCCAAAGGTGAGCCACATGCAAAAATAACATTTAAGTAAATAAACATAACAATAGACAGGACTATACTTTCTAGGACTCGGATTAAACAACAGGGTAAGTGAGCAATAGTTCAGCAACTAAGGTAGAGAAAACACAGCCATATATACACACACAAGAGCAATTAAACAAGATAGGCCACAGGTGTAGAGTAATCAGTGTCACACAGCAGCTGATCACGTTTAGAGTGTGATGAGCCAATAGGCAACTGAAGACAAAGAAAAAAAAACACATCAAGAGAATGGAAAAAGACAACCCTAACAGTACCCCCCACTTAACGAGCGCCTCTAGGCGCGACGGAAAGGTTCTGGTTACGTGACTGCAAGAATTCGTCAATGAGGGATCGATCTAAGATATCCCTGGCTGATACCCAACTCCTCTCCTCTGGCCCATAACCCTCCCAGTCAACAAGATACTGGTAGCCCCGCCCACGACGTCGAACATCTAATAACTTCCTAACCCTATAGGCCGGAGTGCCTTCGATCAAAAGAGGGGGGGTAGGATTGGGGGGTGGGTGGGTGGTAGATCGGATAACTGGCTTAATACATGAAACATGAAACACGGGGTGTATCCGTGCTAGGAAGTTGGGTAGACGGAGTTTAACAGCAGTCGGACTTATATTCTTGCAGATGGGGAAGGGTCCAATAAATCGGGGAGTTAGCTTGCGGCAAGACTGTTTAAGAGGAAGGTCCTTAGTGGCTAACCACACTTTCTGGCCACACATAGTGTGGAGTTGGAACCCGGCGGCGGTTAGCGGTGCGACGAGTACGTTCTCTAGTCTTTATGAGAGATGCTCTAACTAGTCTCCAAGTGCGCCTAGCCCGATCAGCGAAAGCCTGTACGGAAGGAACATTACATTCCCTCTCCTGATCCAAAAAAAAGAGGTGGTTGGTACCCTAAACAACAAAAAAATGGAGAGGAGCCTGTTGCAGATGAAGGTAGAGCGTTATGTGCATACTCAGCCATAGTTAAGTTATCACACCACGTTGCTGGGTTATTCTTAGAAAGACAGCGCAACAAACGCCCAAGATCTTGATTGGCACGTTCCGCCTGCCCGTTTGACTGCGGGTGGTAACCAGAAGACAGACTTGGAGAAGCCCCAATTAGTTTACAAAACTCTCTCCAAAATTGCGATGTAAATTGACTTCCCCGGTCAGATACAACGTCTCTGGGAGTGCCATGGACCTTAAACACGTTATTGAACACCGCAATCGCGGTCTCTCGAGCAGAGGGCAGTTTGGGTAATGGAATAAAATGGGCAGCCTTAGAAAAGCGATCAACTACCGTTAAGACCACTGTCATCCCCCTGGATTCAGGGAGTCCTGTAACAAAATCAAGAGCAATATGGGACCAAGGACGAAAGGGTACAGAAAGAGGTTGGAGGAGGCCAGCGGGCGGAGAATTGCTAGACTTGTTCTGGGCACATACGGGACAAGAAACTACAAATTTTCTGACATCACGTTGCAAAGACGGCCACCAAAACCGTTGTTGAATGGAAAATAATGTGCCTCGGACACCTGGGTGGGCTGAAATCCTCGAAGTATGACCCCATCTAAGGACACTGGTTCGGAGGTTCTTGACAACAAAGAAACGGCCCCTAGGGCAGTCTTGAGGTACCGTAACTTTGGCAAGGGCGTCTCTTACTTTGCGTTCTACACACCAAGTGACGCTACCTATAATCATCCTGCTGGGAATAATGGGTTCGACTGTCCTTTGCCTCTCAGAGAGGTCAAACTTCCGGGATAGAGCATCTGGTTTCCCATTCTTAGACCCTGGACGGAAAGAAATTGAAAAGTCAAAACGATCAAAAAATAGGGCCCAGCGTGCCTGACGAGCATTGAGTCTCTTAGCAGCACGAATATACTCAAGATTTCTATGGTCAGTCCAGACCACAAAGGGCTGTGCGGCTCCTTCTAACCAGTGACGCCACTGTTCTAGCGCGAGACGGATAGCAAGAAGCTCACGATCACCCACATCATAATTGCGCTCGGCTGGTGACAGTTTGTAAGAAAAATAAGCACAGGGGTGAATCTTATTATCCCGCTCAGACTGCTGGGAAAGAACCGCTCCTGTGCCTACGTCGGATGCATCTACCTCCACAACAAACTGCCGCTGGGGGTCAGGTGTGATTAAAATGGGCGCTGAGGTGAAACGCTCTTTAAGTAAATCAAAAGCATGCTGCGCAGAGGCCCCCCAGACAAAACGAGATTTGATGGAAGTAAGCGCTGTAAGCGGGTCCGCAATCTGGCTAAAGCCGCGAATAAATCGTCGGTAAAAGTTGGCGAATCCCAAAAAGCGCTGCAAGGCTGGTCTTGAGTCGGGTATGGGCCAATCCAGGACAGCCTGTACCTTGGAATGGTCCATGCCCACGCCCTCCCCAGAAACGACATGCCCACGGAACGATACTGAAGGGACATGAAACTCTCACTTCTCTGCCTTAACAAAAAGTTTGTTCTCAAGTAGGCGCTGAAGAACGAGGCGAACATGTTGAACGTGGGTTGACAAATCAGGGGAAAAAATCAAAATGTCATCCAAATAAACAAAAGTGAACACATTAATCATGTCTCGGAGGACATCATTTATAAGAGCCTGGAACACAGCGGGGGAATTACTTAACCCAAAGGGGAGGACCCTATATTCAAAATAGCCCATGGGCGTGTTAAAAGCCGTCTTCCACTCATGACCCTCCTTTATACGCACAAGATGGTAGTCGTTGCGCAAGTCTAGCTTAGTAAAAACCCTAGAACCTTGTAGTAGATCAAAAGCCGAAGACATGAGTGGTAATGGGTAGCGGTTCTTGCCTGTTATCTTGTTCAGCCCCCTATAATCAATACAGGGACGGAGAGAGCCATCTTTCTTTTTAACAAAAAAAAATCCTGCCCCCGCGGGTGAAGTTGAGGAAACTATAGTACCGGCGGCAAGAGTGAGGTAATTCTCTAGAGCCTCCCTTTCTGGGGCTGACAAGGCATACAATCGGCCACGAGGTGGGAAGGTGTCAGGCAAGAGATCTATGCTACAGTCATATGGACGGTGAGGTGGAAGCGACGTAGCCCGAGACTTGCTAAATACTGCCCTCAAGTCTAGATAAACCGACAAATCATCAGGCTCCTCCTGTACCACAGACACATTACAACCAGTGGGTAAAGCAGAGACAAGACATTTAGAATGGCATGATAAGCTCCAAGACAAAATAGTTCCCCTGGCCCAGTCAACATGAGGATTATGTTCAGCAAGCCAGGGATGGCCCAACACTACAGGAGTCATAGGAGAGTCAAATAATAGGAAGGTGATAGTCTCGTGATGGTTGCCAGAGGACCATAGTCTCACCCGAGTCGTAGATTGGTGGATCTTGGCTAAAACCCGCCCATCCAGAGCATTGACAACGGTCGGTTCTTGAAGAGGAAGTAAGGGAATCCCCTTTATCTGAGCAAATGTTCTGTCAATAAAGTTACCCTCTGCCCCAGAGTCCAGCAATGCAGAGCAAGCAAAAGACGAAGAACCGACTGAGATGGTGATTGGTAAGACGGTGCGACTCGGAGCCCCGGAGGTCTGTGTAGTGCCGCTCGTCAGTAGCCTCCTTACTGGCGAGCGGGAGATTTTACTGGACACGAACTGAACTGATGACCGGCAGCCCCGCAGTACAGGCATAGACGATGGACGATCCTCCGCTGCCGCTCTTCCGTAGACAGCCGAATTCGACCCATCTGCATGGGCTCTGGTGCGTCTGCTCCTAGGATAGGAGACGAAGAGCTCTGATCACTCTCTCTTGGCGCTGAAAATTGTCGGGGACGCAAGGAGAGCCGTTTATCTAACCGGAGAGCGAGATCCACTAGATGCTCGAACCCCTCGGGCAGATCATTGGCAAACATCTCAGACTTCAGAGAAGAGTTGAGCCCCTCCAGGAAGCGAGAGGCAAGCACTGGGTCATTCCATCCAGCTGAAGCGGCAAGAGTGCGGAACTCAATGGCGTAGTCTGCTACAGGTCGTTGACCCTGTCGAAGAGTTGCGAGTTGTCTAGAGGCCTCCTGTCCGATTGCAGAGCGGTCAAAAACTCTCACCATCTCCTCTTTGAAGCTCTGATAAGAGTTGCAGCATGATGCCTTGGCCTCCCATAATGCCGTTCCCCAGGCCCTCGCTTTGCCTGCCAGCAGCGACAGCACAAACGCCACTTTAGCGCTCTCACTGGAGTAGGTGCGGGGCTGAAGTGAGAAGACCACCTCACACTGGATTAAAAAAGACCTGCACTGGGAAGCCTCTCCTGAGTAGCAGGGGGGGTTGTTGACTCGCGGTTCTGGGCTTTCGTGATGCGCTCTCCACTGGCTCTGCTCCAAGCGCAGAGTGTTGAGTTGTCCTGTGAGCTCCGACAACTGACTGGACAAGGCGTCGACAGCGTGTCTCGCTGCTGCCAGTTCCTCTGCATGTCATCCCAAAAGAGCCCCCTGGTGTTCGATTGCAGAGCGGATAGGCACATCACTCGCTGGGTCCATACCTTTGGCTGAATTATTCTGTCAGGGTTTTGGGAAGACAAGGACCCAGGCGCAGGTAGAGATTGGAACAGGATTTATTGGGAACAGCGGAGCCAAAACAAAGTCTATCACAATTAAATAAAGTTGCTCTCCTCCAGCTCCAAGGTAGTATGGCAAACAAAAAGTCCCTCCAGGGAATCTTCAAAAGTAGAACTTAATTCACCCCTCCTAGGGTCGTAAATTGAGGGAACTGGTCTTGGTATGGACAGCACCACACAGCACCACACAGCACAGGCTCCAGAGCTGGTCTGCAGACATCCAAAGGTGAGCCACATGCAAAAATAACATTTAAGTAAATAAACATAACAATAGACAGGACTATACTTTCTAGGACTCGGATTAAACAACAGGGTAAGTGAGCAATAATTCAGCAACTAAGGTAGAGAAAACACAGCCATATATACACACAAGAGCAATTAAACAAGATAGGCCACAGGTGTAGAGTAATCAGTGTCACACAGCAGCTGATCACGTTTAGAGTGTGATGAGCCAATAGGCAACTGAAGACAAAGAAAAAAAACACATCAAGAGAATGGAAAAAGACAACCCTAACAGTCAGCTAATACTCCTTTTTAAACTTTTTGCCTTTACGAATAATAAGACTTAAACCCCTTTAAACCATATAAGCATGTACTTTATTAGCAGCCTCTCTCTTTGTCTGTTACAAGCATTAAATTGAAAAAAAAAAAGATTAATCTAAAATTGTATTTAAAGGCACCACTCCTGCTTCTTAGTTTTGTGCTCATTCCTTCCATGCCAATTCATGCAACTACATTCCAGAATTTACATTCCAAGTTGGGACATTTTTAATAACTGTTTTGATAACTGGCCTACATAACATTGTTTTCTTCTTATTAAGAAGTCAAAATTTGCTCTGCAGCTGCTCTGGGACTTAAATCAGGCATCAAGGCTTTATTAAACATGCAAACAAACACAAAATTAGCTCGTAAACATGTCACTTTGCTATGACATCTTAATGAGTATATGGCCAGCCACAGGTTTCAACTGTTTATAGAATTTAGTTAAATATACCAGATGGTTTACACTCTACATTCTCTCAATCGGGTCAAACATCTTCAAATGGTTTCATGTTGATGCCTTTCCTGTAACTGGACTGTTGCCGATGGCCTCCAAAAATCCCATTTTGGATGCTGATATCTGTTATTAATCAAATTAGTTAAATGGTTGGTGGTTTGCTCTTGTTTGGTGAAGCTGTGGAGTGCTTTAATGTAAACTGTAGAGAGGAAACAAGATATTTGGAAGGGTGAGAGACAAAGCTGAGCGAAGACTTTGACCTGTTGGATTGAAATCCAAATTGCCCTTAAGAACGGGAACTGCCTGAGAGCAGGAAATGACTTCAAAGCCTTGGATGCATCTCAAGCATCTGTAGACACCACAATTGCGATGTTCCTTTCTCTGGTTTTTATGGTGGAATGCTGGGAAGTGTTCTTGGCGGTATAACACTGTAGTTGACAATGAATGTATTGAGTTGTTTTTTTTCCCCTTTCTGTTATAGGTTTTTATACTGGAACATATAAAACAGATGTGGAGTCAACAGCAGATACTTCAGAATTTCCAAGGCTTCACTGTATACTTCTTCTAAAAGGGTATTGTCTGTAAAACGAACCTATTTTAAGAAGCTGTTAATGTGAATCACACAGCATGTGAATGACTTGTTATGCCTTTGTTTGCTGTCATTGCAAGATTGTTTTGACAGAGCACCGCGTAAAACTTAAGCAATGTGACCAATAGTGACAGAGCGGTTAATTGCTTCTTAACCTCAGTGCTGATTCCATTAGTTTTAACCAGGAAGGCTCATACAAAATTCTTCATTTATTGAGTTTTATCCATGTAAGTACAAGGTCAGCAGTTTTTGAAACTGGATATTTTTAAATAATAAAAAAGGTAACCCGGACTTTAACATTTTTTTACAAGTCATCTGAATATTGAAGTCAAATTCTGGATTTGAGTTTTGAAAGTTGCTATC